>JAXCHB010000319.1:2842500-3442500 GCA_036926305.1 Uropetala carovei | reverse complement strand
TTGATAACATTCTAATATTAAAAAGTAATTCAGGTAAAGATAAAGCGAATGAAAGGTAGCACCTTCCGGTTATAGCGCCTCGCTTACTGTACTGCCTGCCTCACATTCCAATTAGATTTGAAAAAACTTCCTCTGATCTTACTAAAGATTCATGCCGGCTTGCTTTTTAAAAATGTTGTTGTTTGTAGCAATCGTAAAAGATAAGATATTAACATTAAAAAAAATCGTATTCTGTATATTGTCTAAGAGACCACGTAATCTGTTGCATCACAAGAAGTCTTATTATGCCAATCGCTGCCCCTCCTCTTAAGTCTATTATGTTAACACGGAAAAGTTTATATGATGACGCCGAAAATATTATTTACCCTCGCGGAGAGGTTGAAAAGATACAGTAATAACGACACGAGACAAAATAAAAGTACTGGATTGTAATGGATAAGGCGTCTTTCAGGGCTGGCGGTGCCAACGCTGGCTCCGCGCTTACAGAAAATATGCATTATACATAAAAATCATGCTGTGTAAAGCGCATGCCTTTAAAAAGTCGGAATAATATCTAACACTGTCACAGGGAGGAAGCTCGTTTTATTTATTTGAATTTAGAATTAAATTAAAAATTTTTTGTCACGAAAGAACCCTCGCGTGCGCACTTTGAACCGACACTGATAGAAGTTTGCACTGTTGACATTTAATCTTATAATCTTATTCCATGTATCCAACACATAAATTTACCTATAAGTATTCGTCAACAAATAAAAGAAAATGTTAAGCCGTAACTACGAAGAGTGAAAGTAGCAAATGAAGTCCAAATATTATTACGAAAATACTTTATATTAACATAGCAGCTATCACAATCTTCACATGATTCTCCAACCATCTAAGAGTTTTAAAATTTGCAATCACTAACCTAGCAATTCATATGAAATCATTAAGCGACAAAACTTTATTGACTGGGTTTGTGAAGTTAAAGTATAAAATTAAAAAATAATAATAATTTAAAATAAATCATAACCTTGAGACAGTAGTCCAAGGATGGCAAAAGATTTTGTATTGCGTGCCAAGAAAGTAATTTGAATCATCTGAATTTGTTTCGTGTGCGACTAGTTTACTCCTTTAAGAAACTTCATCATTTATGAAGAAAATACAAGCTTACGCGTGCCAAGTAAAATCGCACCTGTGCCACTTCCGGCATGCGTACCACGTATTTGCCTTCCCTGCAATAGTCGATACGTTTTCTGATGTATCGCAATTCGAAACTATTTTCACCCCACGATAACATCTTCCTCCTCGATTTAGAGAGATAAAATATCATATGTCTATCTGAAGAATTATTGAAACCGTCAAAAGAGACAATTGTTTTATTTGATTTGATTCGTTACGTTCCTTGCTTGTAACGAATGGAGACGCGTTTTTAACGAAAACAAAACATCAATACGAACTGTTGTGGAAACATCCACATCCCCTGTCATCCACCAATAAGGTGACTTGCAGGGTATTATGTAGATGTAACCTCACTTCATTCAGATCACACTGCTTATACGTTACCAGTGTTTCTAAGCAAACGAAGAAGAAACATACGCCGACGCTAGTTTCCGTTTCAAATACAAGTTCACAATACTTCAAATGATACACACCTTCCCATCAAATTACGACACAAATTTTTCAAAAACCGACTCATCTACAAGAAATTTTACGCGAAATTATCTAACTACATCTAAAGAATAAAACGACTGCTCCGTTTTGTGGCGAGGAGAGCAGTAGCGATTGATACAAATTACCGCAGAAGCCTTTGCACGGCGGAAATCCAACACGAGGAAAGCCGTTGAAAATATTTATTTTGTTTTTAACGAGCCAAATACTTTCACCGTTTTCCAAGTTAAAAATCATTATGTACCTTTCCATTCTGATTCCTTCCTTTGGCAATGGTCGTGGAGAAACACTTGCAAAAATCCACCCGTCGCTCAGGTCGAAAACGGTAAGCTGGTTGGAATACATTTTGGTTTTTCCGGTATTCACTTCGTTGCACTCAACTTCACGAAAACGCACTTCTCACTTTTTATCCTCACACTCAATAAACGAATACGGCCTGAGTTAACCGCAAATAAACTAAGAGCATTACTCTATCGACCGCAAAATTATCCTTTCATAGTAAGACAACTGACGCGTACTACCGCTACAGCGCGCTGCAGCGGCGTAAACGTGACTGCCTTCCTACGTCACACCACTTGTCTCGACCAATCATCACTTGCCATATATACCCCGTTTTCTAGAACGCCTCATACCACTTAACTCGACCAATCACCACCCTCCAACCCTCTCCCCCCCCCTCCTCCCCCCTCCCTACCTGAAAGAATAGACCCGAAGTCGCGAGGCCTTAGTAACCGATACGCTATCCACTGCACGTGGCGTGGTAGATCAGGTGTCATATGGGGCAGCAAAACTTATGAAATCGGATATTTTAGAATGGGATCTTAACTAGAAGGGGGGATCTGGTGGTTGGCAATTGACTGAAACGGGAATGAATTAGTTTCCCTTACATCTTGAAGGTTAAAAAGGATATAAGAAATCCAATTTAATTTTATCTCTGACTATTCCATGCATTTTATTCGCTGTCAGCGCTACTTCACAAATGCGATAAAAAGTAAAAGTTACAGCAAAGCGCTACTATTGAGTTCAATTTGACAAAATACATATTGAAAATAAATTATTAAATATCCTTATAACCGGTCCACCGGACCTTAGATGAGGGATCAAGCTTCAAATTGGATCGATTCGTGCCTCTATTTTTCACTCACACATTGATAGAAGAAAACATCGAAATGTCAAATTAATTATTTGTTATTCGCATTAAAAACAACTTTTCAAACGTAAAAATCACACATGATTATGAAGCGGAATACTGTATAGGAACATTTTTGACTCGTTACTTCGTTTAGCTTTTCGATTCAAAGAGCAACATATCATACCCAAGCTACTAAAATACTCAACATAGAATTTCAATGCTACTGATTTGGTTGTCGCACGTTCTTTGAATCAATCTACGGCTGGCAGTTTAGAGCTAATCGCTCTTTGGTAACGTTAGTAGCGATGTTGGCCGTTTTGAAACCGTGCACGAGGGGTATTCGACATTTGAAGGGTTAAATTCGTCTCAATATGTGCGAACCCGATGTTCGAAATCTCGAACGGAAATGGCTAACTATACTGGGAAAGGATGGGGATGCAACGAAGAGAAGAGTAAATTTCTTTGCTTACCTTTGACTTATTTTCATATTACACGGCGTAAATCAGCATTAGGTTATATATTTTAATATAACTTTTAAGATACGCGTCAAAATACGAATCCGGGTTTTTCCAATCGTTTTTGTGGCTGTCGGAGTAACCTTCATCTTTTGTTAACGGCTATTTAATCTTCTACATTCACGTGATAGCCTTTGTTTTAGATAGACACGTACAACCTAAAATTTATTCCCAACTAATAATTAAAGTTTTCCATTACAGTTCTACTGATAAAGGATATAGCGTTCTCTACGTCGGAAACTGTGATTGAGGCCTCTGCAAACGTGTGTTGACAATAAGATTTACGGGCTTAGATAACTAGGTCTTTCAGAAACAGTCCTAGCTCTTTAGTGCATTTCGTTAAATTAATAGGCTAATGCTTTCACAAAGGGTTTTCATATTATCTTTCATTGTGGGTAGAGGAAACGAAATGTGTGTGCGTTTTAACGGGTTTGTGTGTGCATGTGTGTTTCTACTCGCGTATGTATGTGCACGAGTGCCAACGGCAACGTTCTCCGGGCGATAGTAAATTGAGTGAAGAGGCTTGAAACGAGATAAGAATGATAATGAATCATAAAAACAAATTGAACCGTTGGAAACGGGATAATTGCCCTAATTCTTGCGCGTTGTTGCTGTCGGTAATTATGCTGATTGAATTTTCATGATGTGAACGCTTTCCAAATTCAAATTAGCAGCGCGTCAATCAAAATCCTCCTGTCATTTTATTTATATGTGCGCTCTCGTCGTGAGAAATTTCAGCAATTACGTCGCGATAATATAATACATTTCATCCCTACCTAAACCCATTCGTGCGAATATAATGAGAATTCGGGTAATTATCATCCGTCGACTAATTTTTTTTTCATCCGCTTCTAAAAGTCTGCATTTTACACAACGGACGAACATCAAGAAACTCAGACGTTATATATCGAACAGACAACCTCTACCCTCGCTTTGCGCGGTACGCGCGTTCGTGGAAAAAACGTGCAAAGAGAAACCATGCAAACGTTTCCACATAGGAATAAGGATACACGGGGTTATATTTTAGCACCATCTTGAATTCAACGTGCTAAAATATTGTTATGCATTACCATGAATTACTTCCTTAATTCTATTTTATAACCTCATGAGTACAACTGAAACATTTAATATATTTTTATGCTTGGAGACGGTTCCGAAGCCATAATAATATAAAATTGATAGCTGCGTAGTTTCAAGGTAGCTCTCCAAAATGAAAATCGTGTAAAGTGAAACCGCGCAAAGCGAAGGATGGATACGTGTATGTGTGTGTGTGTGTATATATATATATATGTGTGTGTGTGTGTGTGTACTACGGAAGAGGAAAGGTAAATTAGGATATTTAGGACAACTAGGTGTTGAAGGAAACCCAGTGAGCACTTACCGGAAGGTGAGCCGCTGGGTTGTTGGAGAGACACATTTGTAGAGGTTAGAGCTTTCGGGATGATCCCTTCGTCAGCACATAGAGAGACAACTCTCAAACACCCAAGCGGCTGTCCTTCCGGTAAGTGCTCACTGGGTATCATTCAACACTTAGTTGCCCTAAATATACACACACACACACACATACATATATACACACATGTATATGTATGTATTTGTGTATGGTATGCATGTGCTTGTATGCGTGTGTACAAATGCGTATAAGTGTGTATGATGTGCGGGCGTGTATTTTTATGTGTGTGTATTTGTACATGTATGTACATGTGTACGTTTTAAGCATTTTAAAAACATTACACCGTCTTTCCGCTGCAAAGTTTATCCTCCGCAGTTACAAAACCACACAGCTATTTTCTCTCCCATTTTTGCCCTTCCCTTTCCCTAAAACCACACAACGGATCATCAGAATAATAATCGTTTCGTTCGGATAAACTTTTATCCTCCTTAGGGCGTTACTATGGAAACCCTACCTCGTTTTTAATTTAACCTCGATTTTTCACTTTCTCCCGTGTTCTTAAGCGACCTAATCTCTCTCATCCTTATCCCCCATCTCGTTTTCATAAAACTGGTTTCTATGGAAACATTTGGAGACGGTAATTTCATTTCATTTTCCTCCAGCCATCTCCTTTTCTTCTCTCCCCACCCTTCCTCTACATCCCTCTCTCTCTTTTCTCCCAGCTGCCTCTCTTAGCGATTTTTTCTCAGTTTTTCTTAACGTTTCTATTTCTCTCGTTATCTTTTGGTTTTCTCTTCCACTGCTTTTTCTCTGCTTCGTTAATCCCTTTCTTTAATCGCCTTCTTTCATTTTCCTGTCCATATCTCTCTTTTCTCCCCTATACATTTTGCATCCCCTCGTCTCATTCTTTAACGATTATCTTCCGCGTTTGCCTGCCTTTTATTCTCATTTTCTATCACAATTATTTTTCAGAGCAATATTCATTCTCTTGTTTATCTCACATTTTATTAATCTTAAATATCGAAAAAAGGCAAGTTGCGAATTGAAGCCTATCTCAAACAGTTTTAGGTAGGGAGTTGGCAACATGGTTGTGCGCACTGTTGTCTGCGCAGCTTCTTAAAATACCGGAGAAATTAAATGGACACCCCGTATTACTCGTTTAAAGAAGTTTTTATTATTCTGTGGATTATAGATGACTCATAAACAGAAATTAAGGAACTTTTATGGAGAGTACTTAAATTAAAAATAAAACGAGTACATACGATCACGCCACACGCTGGGTTCGCACCGACGACGCTAGTATTTGGAGCAAGAATGCTGCACCGCCGTTGCAAGGATGCTAAAACACAGTTGGAACGATGTTATACACACTATGCGTCTACACACACATACACACAGAGTGTATAACATCGTGCATATTTCATTAGATAATTATTTTTACGGAGTTGTAATTTTCCAGAGCCTAAAATAAGCCTTCAAGGCTCACGAGGTACCCGCCACTCTCCATCCCATTATGCATTCCTTTGCTTACTCTAACTCTGTCCTCATACAATCCAGAAGACTCTAAATAAATAGGTTAACTTCTTAATTTCAAAATTTGGCAGATTTAGGTAAATGCCCACTTCATATAATATATAAGGCATTACATACGTCTATAGTAATAAAAAAAATTATTTCGCATACTTTGCATATTTGCGGCCTCGATTCAACTTTGTTCCGATAAGTTTGGCTCTTACACTTTACTTCTTAAATATGCCAATGCTTAATTTTAATCGTACTCCTATATTTGAACAAACTGCTAACAAGTCTCACGACTTCTAATATTTCCTTAAGTACAATTTTTTTCAATCACCCGACCCTTCTTCATCTATTTCCATATTTTCAGGTCCTTATTTGTTGTAATATTAACATATTAGAATATGAAACGCAGTTGGTGACTTTACTTACTTTACACTTAATGAAAAGCGAACTAATATTTAAAAAATCAGATGTGGCCAACACATGACTTTCTCCATATTTGGGGTATAGATATATTATTATGAATACCATTATAAGGCAAAATTATTATTTCGTATCGTATAAGAATACAGTCGTCCTTATTGTCGTAAATTAGGTATATTTTGAATATATTTACAGAATTCACCGCTACATAGTGGTGGCGCTGTATACAGGAAATTACGAATAAGTTAAATATCTACAAAATGGATGGTTCTACGAAAATTTGTTTCAAACAAAACTTGGAAGAAATATTATTCTCTGCAACTTTGGTCCTCACGAAGATTACCAATAACGACGTTTTTAAGGAGATATTTGACGGAAACCGGAAAAAACGAGTATTTATAAATAATTCCTAAACCATAACTGCTATGGAAAATTGTTTCAGATGAAAGTTGTAGGAAATTACATTCGCTATAACCTTTGTATAGAATTGTATATAAAATAGTGAAGTTTTAACGGAGAAATATCGCAAAAACCGAATCGGGTTTCGAATAAACCTCGACCTCCGGTTAACCGTTATTGTCCAAAAACTAATCGGTTCTTTGTGCTCGTGCTGAAGTGTTATATATGAAATTTGGTATTAATATGACAAGTTCTTTTTGAGTAAGAGCGCCCACAGTCACATACATCCATCCATCCACACACACATCATTCCGAAAATAGTCTAAACGTGTTCTAGGGACCTCAAAACATTTATTTCCGTTGAAATCTCGAAGTCCATTTTTTTTTGTGATCACAATACTTTCCCTATACTACGTATGGGTAAAGTAACAATGGAATATATCATATACAAATATGATAATCATATATGATATAATTACAATAAATGAAAATAAATGTGTTTGAGTTTATGTAAATGAAGAACATCAATAATTAACGCTGCCGAAACGTAGTTAGCAATGAAAACGTTTTTATTCGTGATATTTGCAAAGAACACCCATTGAATATTTAAGTAACTGTAAATAATCGACTCAAATTCATGTTTCCCCCCATTTCTGGAAGGAATATTCGCCTGACATAAAATATTAGCAAAGTGAAAACCGGCACAGTATGCCGTGTTGTTTTAACATGAAAAAATCCCACAAATTATAGCCCGAAGGTATTACTTCGGTTCCTACTATTTCTCGTCCATTTCACATCTTTCTCCTTTCTCTCCTCTTTTAAACAAACTTGCTCGATATCCCTCATCTCCCATTTCAACCAATGTTCTCGTCCTACTTTTTGTATGTTAATTTCTCCTTCCTTTCCTCCAGTCTCTTCCCTTTCCTCCAGTCTCCTCCCTTTCCTCCAGTCTCCTCCCTTTCCTTCCCTGCCTTTCATTTTTAACCCTTTCCTCGCCCTCTCCCTTACCCTTCCTCTCTTCATGCCCCTCCACCTCATTTCTCATGCTTTCCTTCCCTGTCTCTCTCTCTCTCTCTCTTTATCCTTCTCCTACTGCACCCTAGGGTTACGGCGCATTTGTGATTCAAAGCAGGCGCCGAATTGGATTAGTCATGTGGAGATGCTCCGTGCCTTATACCTATGTCGGTGGGTTGGGGGCGGTGTGGGAGGAGAGACGAGGGCGGAGGGATTGGGAGGGGGGGGGGGAGGGGGCGTGGAGGTTGCATAAAGAGGGGGATGGAAACGGCCCCGAAAAAAAGAGGGAGAGGTGGAGTTGGGCCAGAAAGGGGTGTGGTATAGGAGAAAGAGGATGGTGGATGGAGGGGGAAGGAGGTGGAAAATTAATGCCATGCTACACCCATACTCTACCCCTCTCTTACCTATCCCTCTTCTTCTCTTCTCCCTTTCTGAGCCCCCCTCCCCCCCTCCACTCACAAAAAACCTTTCTCTCCCCCTCTCCCTCTCCCTCCCCTTCGTTTCTCTTTACATTCCCACAATACAAGAGTCCTTTTTCGCATACAGAGTAAAAACAAAAATCCGTAGAAGAGATTATGGGGGAGGGGCAATGGGGAGAGGGAGGGAAGGGTGGAAGGAGAGAGGGAGGAGAGGGAGAGAGGGGAGGGGGGGAATAAAATTCAAATGGACTTAAGGAAATTAGTCCGCCGCGCCCTCGTTTCAGAGTAACGCGGCTATGTATTCGCATTTTTTTTAAGTTAACTCTCTTTTGTTTTATTATTTTGCGCGGCAATGTTAGCACGATAAATCATTGAGTATAATGGTTTCGAGCTCACGAGTTTCGCGAAATGCTAAAATGTTCGCATATGCTAGAAAAACGAAATCATTCGAATATAGCTATGTAATTTTAGTATTACTGCTATTAAAACGAGTCTCGCGTAATAAAATATTGGCCCACATTGCGTCAATGTACTTAAATTAATTTTTTTTTGTAATTCGCATATTGTAAATACCTGGGAATGAAAAACTGAAGAGTTTAGAATAAAAAATATACCATGCCAACCACCAGTCTGGTGATTTGCAGGGTATTATGTAGATGTATAGATGTACAGACATTTATTATGGATACGAATAGCCACTTTTTCTTAGGCGAAAAATGATATTAAGTTTATCTCTCATATATTATCCAAAAAAAATGTAGACCTACGTAATCACTGACGATAAATGCCATTTCAGAACTGAACCATACGCTTTTTCTTACGATATAAATCCACACCAAAGTTATGAATATGAGTCTCACATCTATTCTATTTGATTTGCATCTAATCGTATTTGTTTTCGAAGTACGCTCCCTCAGATCAATTTCTGGAAACGATCATTTCTAAACTTCACATTAAATAGGTGTTCATTTCACTTTTAAAATACAGGACATCATTAATCACGAAGCTTCTAAAGTCCAGACTTGACGTTCTAAAATTAAAAAAAATCACGCCATTTTAAAGGAATCGTTTGGCAATGGTGCCAACCCAACAAAAAAATAAAAAACGAGTTCGAAATCAAAGGTTGCTTGTGTCACTGTTATCAATCACACCCTGATCGCTGGCATAGTTTAAGGCTAGTTTATAAATAGGTGTTTTGTTACATTAATAAGTGTTTTCCTTCTATATTAAGAAACTCACGTTTTTTCTTAAAGATACGGAACCCTGTCAACAAATTTCCTTGGGTCATCGTTTTTATGCATTTTTCAGGGAAATATCTCCTTGAAAATTCCATGCCAACGTGAAAGGGAACTCCGACACCATCTGATGTTTTAAAAACTCGAAGGTCAGATTTCCGTCACTATAAACATCTACTCTATCCCTCTCCTTCGCCTTTCTATTCCATTTACTACCCATTTATACTTTCCTCCGTATCCTTTCGACCCCTTTCACATGCTGTGATATTTTGTTTAATATCTCAATTTTCAAATATTACTAACCAGCGGCGCAGTCAGGAATTTACTTTACAGGTAAATTTTAAAAAATAGAATTTTTTCATGAATGGACTGCCCTCATATCCTTAATTACTACTTTCCAATAATAGCTATCAAGCATCGCTATGAACTTACAAAACCTTACTTAAAATTCATTTAATAAATAAATTTATTTTTAAGTTGCATTTAAAATTATTTGCATTATTGGGCGGGCAAATGTTCTGCTGTCCCCCTCCCTCCTTGGCTGTCCAACTTCTGCTAACATTAATTTTCGCCGGATTTTCACACTCCCCTTTTTGTGTGGGTGTTTGCCTGCAGTGGGGTTTTCCCTAGGATATAAGAACTTAATTATCTTTCACTTTTCTCATGAAACGAATATCTATATCTTTTAATTTCCAATTATCCCATCTCAGCATTTCACTGAGTTTCCAGAAATGGAAAAATAATTTTGCCTTATAATGCTATTCATAATAATATAAATATCTATACCCCAAATATGGAGAAAGTCATGTGTTGGCCACATCAGATTTTTCTGGGATAAAATTGCGTTACTATGGTCACAAATGAAGTAGAACAGTCAGCGGAACAACGACCCAATGCTTGAATTCTAGCTGAAGATGGAAGCACTTTCCCCATATATCCTATCGTTTTTTCTTCCTACTCTCCTCATTTATCATCCTTTCCTTCCCTTCTCTTTTCCTTCCTCTCTCCCTTTCTCATCGAAGACCTATTCAAATTTTTGTCGATATTTTTGGCATCGATGCATTTGGCATCTTTCTCGTTTGTTTTCTCCAGAAAACGGGATATTTGGGACAAAAAATGTTTTCTCCCGAAGTTTTCCTCACATCTCAGAATATGTGAGGTTCTTGATCGTTAGACTTTTGCAGATATATTCGTAATTTATTTTTCAAGTATTGAAAATTGTGCTTCCTAGTCATCTTTTCCTGCTTTTTCACCCTTAAACTTTTCGGAAGTATTTTTAAAATTTTTGTTCCAGATCGAATTTTAAGGTTGGGATAAGGAATTTATATAAAACTTGGTTTAATATTCCCTACCGACCTATATGCATTGGCTGAAAGGATAATGCCTAGAATAACAAAGCGGAAAAAATTTAAGACGTCGAGTGTATGCATTTTGCTCTCGTTGCAGTTTATCAAGTTTATAAATTCAAGTTGAAATTTCGTAAAATTGTTTTGTCGACAGAAATTGTATCATTTTATTTTCTGCAGTCGAACAAATGGTGTGTTTGAATAAGGTTATATTTGAATGCTAACGTATATCCAGGTGTTTTATGCAACACAAAAAAATTACCTACGTTTCTGAGACCCTCATTATGAGTGTCACTATGTAACACAACTCTGTAAAAAAAGGAAATCATTGCCTAGTTTTGATAAAAACAACCAAATGTCTCAGTAAACTATGAGAGTGATTATCGGCATCTTGTAAGAGCAATACCCTTTAAATTATGAGAAATTTCGTGCAACCATATTTCGGGCGCGGGTATTTTATGCCTGTATCAAGATAAGCGTGTAGATTAATTTAGAGCCTACAAGATGGTATAGAAGAAGTAATTTCCTTAAAAGAATGTCTACATTTCACAACCAGTGATTTATTATTATGCAACATCAGAGAATGCTATTTCTTTAGTTGTAGAGATTAAAGTCGAAACGGGTGTTTTTCTGTATTTTTCAGACGTCTATCAACTTTATACTTCGTGAGTTGAAACGATGGGCGTAATTAATGCACTTGCTGTGGAATTAAAAACTACATCTTGAAAATACTACATCATAATTTCTATATTATTCTATAAAGATTTTAGTTTATTTATTTGCATTCTACACATAAAATCGATAGTGTCATCTTGATTAGTAGTTCATAAGCAAAGGTTTTTCACTTAAGTTCAGTATATTCCTTCAATAGAATACTATTACTATGCTATCAACAGGAACACAGTTTCAGTATGGTGACAAACTCTTTGAAAATATGTTTGTTGTAGAATATTAACCTATTACTATCATTTTTTTAAATTTAATAATACAACACTAATCAGTTAAATATAGATACTGTACTTCACGGCATCTGTAATGGCGTGGACTCGTTTTTACATGCTATTTCAAATATAGATATACTAGCAGAATTTTCCGTTTATTTTCAACGGATTTAGTGAAGCTACTACAGCACAACATACAAATCTTGTAAAATATATAGTAGATACTTTTTTAATTACAATTAGCTTTTCTTAACAATTAATCGTATTTGCTTGTGACAATCCGTTTCCGAGCTTATTGCATTCAAATATAACGATAATTGTATTTCCTATCATATATATCACTTTTACCAAATTCAGCTTCATTTTTTGTGTAATTATGCCTATGAAATATTTACATTTATGTCTTGTAAGCAAGAAACCCGTGAAAAAGCAGCATAAAGTTATCCATGATTGAACACTGACTGGTAAATGTACAACAGATACGTGAGCTTATTTACGTTATTAAACATTATAATATAGAATATAATTATTTAACTTACAAAAATGTAATATTCCAGTATTCAATAGACGAAAGAAAGTTCAATTACTTTCATCAATTAACGCTTCCTGAATAATAATCAGTATCTATTTGCGTTGCTATCCACAAACATCGATCGTTTCGTTGCTTAAACAAAAGTGCGAATCGAATAACGCTAAACTTTCTTCTATTTATCGTCGTCGTCGTCGTCGTCGGGAAGAACATGGTCATTAGACCAACCGAAGATTGTTCCAGTGGGTAGTGCCCCACTTTGCCAACCTCTTCAGCAGTGCAATGAGAAGGGGAAACTTAAGAGTACTTAAAACTAACAGAGTTGCTTTTAGGCGGTGATACATCAATACAACTAAAACTAATAGAAGAAAAATAATATTATTATATTATTTTTCTTCTATTAGTTTTAGTTCTATTGATGTATCACCGCCTCAAGGCAACTGTTAGTTTTAAGTACTCTTTAAGTTTCCTCTTCTCATTGCACTGCTGAAGCGGTTGGCAAAGTGGGGCACTACCCACTGGAAAAACCATCGGTTGGTCTAATGACGACGACGACGATAAATATACGAAAGTTTAGCGTTAGCTTAACTGAAGCTAATTGAATCGGAGGTAACAATGACGGCCGCCTTGGCAACGCCCGGAAAGAGTACGAAAAATCCACAATAGTTCGAAACAAATAGCGTATTTCTGAAAACTTCGACCGTGTAACATGTAAACTTCGCAGGAATAAGATAGTATAGAGTTTTATTGGCCGAATATAGCAAAAACGATAAAAATCGGTACATATTCACGTATTTTAATGCTTGAAGGAAGAATACGTTGCAAGTCAAGAAATGGATTCATACGTGTTATCTTATGGAAAAATGTTAATCCCCTATATTGGCAGCACTGTTTAATCCCGGTTGACCAAACTTTTACCATTCACTAACTTAGGATGTAAGGAAGAATCGTACCAAATTTGGTTATTCTAGCTTTTATCGCTTAGGAGGAGTTCCATGAACAAACACACAAACCAACAAACACACCCTTCAAAATGTATTATAGTAGACTACAGTTTTGGCGACATCTTATTTGACTATTGATCGAGTATTTCGGCTAATGTAAAACTATTTTTTTTAAATTTGTGCGGCTAATATATTATATATCATAACTACTCCGTGAACTTATCTCCTCACCGAGTTATAAAAAATCGTAATAATCTCGAACGTGGTCTTTATTGAATTCCACGAAATTCTAAATTGATAATAATCGATATTTAACTCCTTTTCACAAATTATCTTATATTATCGTTTCAATTTAAGCAACGCGAATCAGCTTTGTATGTCACAATTAACTTATTATAAATTATTTAAGATTATCAAACGATACATCACGTACGTATTATCAGGACTGTGATTAAATAATTTGGATAGATTAACTCCACGGATATAGTCGGTGACAAAACTTCAAGGAAAATATCAAATGCTGCAGATAGAGAAAAAATTGCTGTGAATTCACTCTTGTGTCAATTATCTGCTGAACTGTATCAATATTTGTTACATTCAATTAAAAGGTTACCCATTGTAGCTTATTTGTTATATTTGTCAAATGATTATGGAGACGGGTTTGTTAAGAGATGGAAAATATGTCCGGACACTCAATCAGTTTAATTGTTAGAACACTCGTAATTTCCTCGAAGAAAAAATAACGCCAAATCCTAAAGTACCTTACTCAAATTTAAACTTGAAATCGGTTAATCTTCTTTCCACCTAAAAATTATGTAATGGACTTTAAAATTTCTGTTTGAACGCGGATCAGTTTCATCAAAGAGTTGAGAATACGTAATTCTCGAAACACCGACTTCACGCGCCCGCCCCCTTCAAAATGCCATTAAAAACGTCCGTTTTTAATATCTCCCTCGAGTCGCTTAATGTTTTCCTATTACCTTCCCAGCTCTTTAATTAATCCCCCGAACGTTAGAACGTTAGCCGACTTAACGCGAGGACCGCTCTCTGGCCTTTCCGAGCGTTGCTACGGTCGCGGAGTTGGGGTCTCGGTGGAGTTATCATTCACACGAGAGGCACTCGAAAAGAAACGAGAAACCCGGCAGAACTGCGCGCTACTAAACAAACCCACAAACACACACACACACACACACACACACACGTCAGCGCTCTACTTCAAGTCATATAGAACTTCGAATTTTAAAAATGACTCCGGCGATAATGTTTGCATCAATTTCGTAAAGTCGTGGAAAATTCTCCAGCTCTCTCGTTTATTATTTTTCCACTCTGTCAGAATGAGATGTTTTATTTTGCGTATTAGTCTGATTTTGTGTGATTAATCTATAAGCTAGGAGAGTTTAAAATCCCTGCGCGGTTTCCCCTGGTTGGAACGATTCTTTAAGGCGGCAAAAATTAACGTTCCTTTTCACTTTCACCATATACTTAGTATAGAGAAAGTATTGTTTTCATGAAAAAATTCGAATTCGAGATTTCAACGGAAATACACATTTTGAGGTCCCCTGAACACGTTTTGACCGTTTTCTCGATGATGCCTGTGTGTCTGTATGTCCGTATGTGTGTGACAGAAATTTTGTGGGCGCTCTAACTCAAAAACTATTCATCAGATCATCATGAAATTCTATATTTGTGATTTTATATATATTCTTAAAATTTTTAAGTATTTTGATAACAATCGATCAACCGGAAGTGGCGGTTTATTCCTGTAAAAATTTAGTTTTTCTTAAATATTTCGGTTAAAACTGAATTTTTGTTGACATAGTTATATATAAAAGTTGTAAATATTCTTTTTTATACAACTCCTGTTTGAACCAAATTTTCATATGAAGAGTAATTCAAGAGATATTCAATTATCTTCAAAATTGAAGGTTAGTGGGCAGCTCGCGCGCGTGATAATGACGGCAAAGGTGAATTTGCAAAACAATTGAATCGCTAGTGCTGAAGCGTGTAAGTTGAACTGTTCCTATCGCCGTATTTATTTTATTTTACGTATGGAGAAAGTCATGTGTTGGACACATCAATTTATATTTAGTTCGTGTAGTGGAATGTAGGGTTAGAATGGGTTAATCGTTGTTTACGCGCACCAAGATTTGATTTGGCTAACAAATTGTCCATCACAACTCCATACCATTGGATGATATTATGGAAATAATATGAATTGTTTCTTTAGGAAATTATGTTTTTAAACGATTGAAAACGAGCATCTTTCGTCGCCGATCGAATAGAACTTTCGAATAATCTGTCGTCAATTCTCTGAAGAAAGAAAGTTTTACAGGAACATAAAGGGAATTATGGTTTTGTATTCACCATCAGTGAAAAGTATATGAAGGAAAATTACTTTTCAAAACGAGGGTACTATGACCATAAAGAAGGCATATTTGCATTTTTTTCTAGCGAGAGTTTTATCATTGCATAAAATCCGGAAAGAAACAAAAAAATTCCTAACCCATTTTGTTTGTTTTTTAAACAAAAGTCATTTCATCCATTTTCCTTTAAGTTTGAAATATTATTTAACACTAGCAGCCCGTTGCAGCTACGCTTGCAAATAATCTAAATAGTTCGACCCTAGGTTAGATCTTCTTTGTTCCCTATTCATTTGAAGTGTTTCCCTATTTCTTTGTCTTTCTTGTACTCTCCGCTCCTCATCTTCACGGGAAATCCTGTGTGCCTCCGCATCCCTCTCTATTTCTTGCCTTCGCGTTTTTTTCCATTAATTTATAAAAAATTAAGAAGTGTGTGAAATAAGTTGCTCTCAATAATTCACATTTAACTCTAATAATGCATTTCCCCGGTATAGGATTTTAATGTATTTGGTTTCCAATGTAAGGTTCCCAGGTTCGAATCTCGCTGTGTACGCGTATTGACAATTTATTATTATGCGAAGTCAGTCAAAAATAATGCATTTTAAAAGTCAAAATAGAGAGGAAATTAATGCTACACAGTAATTGATCGCGAACTTTTATTTTTTTAATTTTCTGTTTCTTTTTATTGAATTAGTGTGTGTCCTTTCTCTTTTATATCACAATCAATGCAACCGTTCATTTAGATTATCAATGAATAGAAGATAACCATGTTGCGTGAGATTATTTGCGTTATTAAGCATTACAGATGTATTATATAATGGTTATAGTTACAAAAAGGTAAGATTCCAGCATTAAAACGATGAAATGCCCAATTAAATCGTTATAAACGCTTCCCATACGCAGTTAACTGAATAATTATCCGTAAATATTGACGTTTCCATGAATAAAGTTTGACCTTGGTACAGCAATACTTTCGATGCTTAAACAAAAGTGCGAAGCGAATAGCGCTATTCTTTCACCTATTTGAAGGTGTAATTCACACTAATTGAATCGGAGGCAACGATGACGGTCGCCTCGGCAACGCCCGGGAAGAGTACGAAATATCCGCAAAATTTCAAAAACAATTGCGTATTTTTGAAAACTTGGACCGTGTGACAGGTAAACATTGTAAGAATAAGATATTATTGAGTTTTAGCCGACGAATAACGCAAAAACTAAGAAAATAGGTCCATATTTACGTATTTTGATGAATGAATGAATGAAAAAACCTTTCACTGAAAAATCGAAAATCCCGTCTAAACTTAAGGGAAAATCTAATTGTCTATTGGATTCGAATCCGGGACTTTATGAAAATTAAAATATTTTTATAGGAACCTCCTAGTTTGTAGAAACAAAACGCAGTTTACCGCATATCTCTACGACAAACGGCTTTTGAGATGCAGGGGGGGACAGACGGACAATTATTATATACCAGGGCGGCGCTACATATATTGAATGACACATGAATGCGGCTCTACATGACAACTAACTTAGTTAGTAACGCCATCTATTGAGTGAAAAATTAAGTTGTTGCAGACGGAGTAAGAGAAAAAATATATATATATATATATTGATTAAAAGACCAATATTTATACTACTTGCGCCACTTTTCATTTTTCTTAATTAAGGTAATGCATGCGTAGTGCGATTTCAAAGGCTACAATTCGGATATAGCCGGGGAAATTTTGGGTAATAGTAACTGAAAGTAGTACCTAATCTACTCAACGCCGAGGACTTCTTCAAGAATCGACTAAGAATGGTAATTATGTTTTCTCAGTGTGAGGAAATTATATTTCCAGATGTAATTATTTTCAACCCGAAAAATCTTGAAATGTGCCTCGTAATTTCCAAAATAAATTTATCACGTTTAGGATAACAAATAGAATGAATTGACGCAGAGGGTAAACCAAGACAGATAAAAAAGATTCAATAAGGAAAGATGTATTAAATTAAAGTAATCGCGTACATATTATGAAACTTCCATGCTAACACTTGAGTGTAAATGTTTAAAACATATTGATTTACTCAAAGTTAACGTCATAACTGTTAACGTGAGTATAAGTACTACATCTTCCAAAAAATCATTATAAACAAAAAACTGCGTACAGATTTATATATTTTCTGAAGAAAGAATTAAACAAAGAAATTACAAAAAATTATCCACAACCGTGGAATAGCTACACTGGCTACAAGCGGGACGCACGAACAAGGCCCCCAAAAAACTGCACATAAAATATTTATCAAACCACTACCAAAACTTGCAGCGCATAAAAAACAACGCTTCTGCGAACATCATCGAGAATATGAGAGAAAGTTTTTGACGGGAGCGAAAGAAGAGAGGAAAAACCTGAAAGAGATTACGGAACGAACGGACGGAATTAAAAATGGCGGATGTGTAACGCACCGGAGTGAGAGAGAGAGAGAGAGAGAGAGGGGGAGGGAGATATAGGAGAGGGAAGGAGGGTGAATGAACAGCGGTAAAAAATAGAGGGGAAAATGGGGGTTAAAAGGAAGGAAGGAATGGAAAAGGATCAGAAACAAATGGATGGGGAAGTTCGTAAATGCAGCAGGAACTGTCAGACAAAAACCGCCCACGCACTAGAACCGTAAAAGAGGATTCGAGTAAAATAAAATGGAGAGAATGAGAAGGGAGACAGAGGGGAGAGAAAGACGGGGGATGGGGTAAGGGGAGGGAGAGGGGAGGATAGAGATAGGGAGGAGGAATGGGGAGACGGAGAGTATGGGATTGAGAATAAGAAGGAGAAAGAGATATTGGAGGGAGGAGAAAGAAGAGAGGAAGCGGTGGAAATGGATGGGAGGGAAGGAGAGAGAGAAAGATGGAGGAAGAGAGAGGGAGAAAAAGAGGGAAAGGGGCGGAGAGAGGATAGCAGAGGAAAGAGAAAGGAGAGGGAGGTAGAGCGAGATACATAGAATAGGGAGATAAAAAGCGAGAGAAAAAGGGAAGAGAGAATGTGAGTGGGAAAGAGATAATGGAGAGGAATAGAGGGGGAGAGAGACCGAGAGTGGGAAAAAGAGAAAAAAGATGGGGGGGAAGGCAGTGATGGAAAGAGTTTGAACGAGAGAGGAAGAGAGAGGCGGAGATGGCGAGAGAGAGGGATAAAAGGAAGGAGGAAGAGAGGTGAAGAAAGAGTAGGAGAGAGTGGAGGGAACACGAGGAGGATACGGAATAGGGGAAGGATTGCAAGGGTTTTGGGAGAGGGAAGCCGGAGGGGTCGCATCGTGGAGGGGGGGAAGAGGAATCCAGTTTACATGGCGTACCATGTTAGGATTCCGCCTGCGAAACCAGTGCTACAGAATGAAGCCTAGAAGGGAAAGGGGGTGAGACTCGGATGTGTGTGAATGCGCCGTGGGATGGGGATGGCTATGTGAAAGCGCTTCTGCGTGTGTGTGTGCGAGGAGGGACAGAATTTTAAGGTTGGATTGGGTCGAAAAAGAGAGAGAGAGAGAGAGGGGGGAGAAAATAGGAGAGTGAATATTTGGGGCGGAAAAGGATAGATAAAACTCGTCTCACGAGATAAGTTCGGCTATAAAACTGAAGGAAAAGAGCGGACTGCAGAATTAATTACGTTCAAACTTATGACTCCGAAAGGTCGCGTTTGAACGTGGTGCATGGTTAGTAGAAGCGTTTCGCTTCCCTCTTGCCAGTTTAAGTCTGTGATGTAATCTTTTGGCGCTGGCTCGCAGTCGTATTTCCACAAGGGTAAAGTGCAGCCTTCGAGAGAGATTAGGTTTTCACATATTTTCAATATTCTGCGAAACGCTGACAAGTTTTGTAATATATCTTAATGGGAACTTGGTGCCATTTCAAGGGACCTTTGGTTTTAATCTGTTGTCAAGTTGCCATGGAATTACGACGCAGAATATTTCCTAGTGTATTACCATACCACGAACAAATTAAGTTTAAACCGATGTATTGCTTTCATCGCTTAGGAATGTTCGCAATACACGTGTATTTATCTTGCTATGACACTGCAGCAACGGAAAATAACATTTACGCAACAAGAGAATATTAATTCTGACAAGGAAAACAAAACTGTTATCACATACATAAACTGACTCCACTTAAAACATATCTAATACTTTCATGAGTGTATGCCATCCTCATCATCAATTGTTATCAATTCTTAGATTTGTTTGAAGATGGATAGGGAATATATGATGTGGTGTTTTCCTGTTCCCTTTCACACCGGACACGCATAGAAGGGAGGAGGGAAACTCAGCTCCGGCATTAGCCTACTCTTTACGAAGAGCACTAAGGGAGCCAACTGCATAACGTCCCTTCTAAACGACGGGGTGCTGACTTTCGAGTTCTCCTCAAGCCACACAAGTAGGGAACGGAGGTTGAAAAATCCGACCTACGTCGGTTTTCAATCCGAGATCGCTGCATCAATCGCTATAGCCACTTCGCCACCGTGTATATGGTTATAATATCACACATATAATCGTAATGTCATAGATTCTAACATTGCAGTAGACGCAGATCTTTGTGGTAGTTATTTTTACATTTAATACGCCTTTTGTCACTTCATTAGCTAATACAATGATCTGTATTATGAAAAAATGTGATGCATACCTAAAATATTATCTCATATAATTGGGATTATATCGCGGCAATGACAAAATAAGTATTCCAAGAATTGAAATTTAAAAGTAAATGCCAAGAATATAAGGAGGTGATATAAAACGAGAAAAAATCAAGATGAGCCGACATTAACTCTTAATTTCACAGATATAAGGCAAAGAAAAACTGATGAAAATAAGATCACTCAGTAGTTTTTGGCGCTAGTCATTTTTCGAACTCAATATTAATAATTACTTTTTGGCAACCCGTTCCCTAAAAAAATGACATTTTCCGTACGAAACCTAGACGAAATGCAGAAAATGACTACGTGATGCACGTATTAATCGCATTCAACTTCGTAACATATTTATAATATTTAATAAGCACTGTTTCTATTTGTAGAGATTCACTTTCGTTCGGCAATCAGCGATCCAATCAAATGAGTTTCAAAAATTTTGCTCATCATAAGTTTTCTGTAACCATCGTCTAAATTCGCAAAATAAATAGGCTGAAAATTATTCGTGAACAAATAACGGAATTTAAATAGACCAGTACGAACTAATCACGAAATTTTACGCGACCGTCTTCCGTGATGGGACTTCATTTTAGCGCTTATTAGATTCTAACAGCATAGTATATAAACATACTCTCAGATGACGTGCGGATAAAATATGACAGTATTTCAAACCCTTACAATTAAAAACCTCACTTTCTATAGAAGAGAATGCAGCTTTACGCGAGGAGCGTATGGCGACCACGCCACCAACCTTCTGCGCAGTTACCACGTTCCATACGGAGCTCGCACGGCCGCATAGCTCGAGGTTAGGGACACATCTTGACATACATATACTTTCGAAACGACGTTAATTTTTAAGAAATCCTCTCGCGATGTGCGCCGCCGAAAAATATACGTATATTCCTTTCTAAATATCTTCCAGCTTTTACGAAATCTCCCGCCTACGCTCACTTCAATGATGCATTAACAACATTTTTCGCATTATTTTTAGAATTGAGGATATCGAAATTACCCAAAAGGCGCGCAAAAATGACGTGAAGATCGTTCTCCGTAAAGGCGACGGGAAGAAATTATGCATCGCGGAGACTGGGGAGTAATTTTGTGAGAGAGGCGATGGAAGATAGGATGTGTTGGATGATGTATTGTAATGGCTAAGGATGAAAAGAGGGCAAGAAAGGAGAAGCTGAAATAGTGCGGAAGTCGCAGCGAAGAAAATTTTGAAAAAAAACAAGAAATTAAATTACTCTCAGAAAGATATACGTAGTATAGAAGAAAAAAATACTTGATATAATGTTAAGCAAGATTAAGGAAGCCATATTTTATATCTATATAGACACACACACATAATGTGTCATATTTTTCTGTAACAATGTATCTTCTTCACTTGCGCCATAAAGGTGATTCCTTGGGATGGTGTGACTTGTGAATTCGATAATTAAAACATTTTGCAGCCACCAGTACCTAACTATGTATTCGTTCATTAGATAGTCTACTTTAAAATCTGCTAATGACGACGGGTGTGGAAATGGAAGCTATGAAGGACATGCTAATATAACCCCTCATAAGCTGGTATATTTAACAAATTCACATAGTTTACTCGCACTTTTGATATGTGCATTATAATTATCATCTAGAAATGATTCCTTTCGCTTTTGAAATAATTTGTACGAGCTTGGCTAAAACACGCTTTTCCAAGAGGCATAAAAAGATCGTGATAATGAAATTGGTATTTCGATTGCAAATCAGCCTTTGTAATCGTTTAACCGATGGTATTTTCTGAAATAGGATTTAGGAAAATTTTCTCGTTTCAGCCACAAAACAGCCGTGGTTCGCCTAGCTTAAGATTAAACTTGGGACCTTATATCACTGAATTACAACTGACGAAGTCTGTTTCATAGCCAAAACTAACACTTGGTTTTTAAAGTTTTTAAGGCAATTGTAAGGCGTAGTTTTCAATTCCCATCCAGTGACAATATGAACCAGTGGCTTAACAACACGGTGACCTGGGAGGCCAAATGCTGCGGGTCGAAGGATTTCGGGGGGCCCTGGGTTCCTCGAAGTTTTCCGAATACTTACAGAAAAATTAAGATTCTTTTCTAGCGATTTCTATTTTTCTCCTAATTTCTAAATGACTTTCCAGCTGGTCATAATTTATGGATAGACTAATTTTAAAAGTCTAACCTTTTCAGCATATTCCTTATAATTTTTTAACAAGGGCAGCATAATAGGCTTTACCCTAGGTTTCATTTTCAACCGAACATGTATTTGTTGGGGGAGGAGTGAGGAGCCATCGATATTATTTTACTTCAGGACCTTCTCTTCCTAGTTACGCTACTAACTTAAGACAAAACCGATAATTTTGTACTGAAGGAGGTTATTTCATTAATGCATCGTTCTCGCGCAAACTATTAGAGTTAATTCTATAGATTACAGAACGGTACCAATGGCATCAGTCATCCCTAAACACAGACAATGATTTAATAAAAAAAAGTTAAACCGTTTCAATTGGACCGAGTGCTACAAATGAGAAACGCGAAAGACCCCTTCGAACGGGGGAAATTAATATTTGCCGATTTTTAAGTGTCATAATTCCTCGGATCCCGTGCGTTCACGTTAAGCTTTGGATTATTTAACGAGTATTCCGGTACTGTTGACTTATCGATTCGAAATAAAATAAAAACAACGGAGACCGCTGGTTTTTTTTTCCTTCTCTGCACCACCTTCGCGGGTGTATCGATACATGTATTTTTTTTTCACCCGAATTCATGAGCGGTCATGTGTGCGGAAGGTTTTAAAAAGATTAATATCTCTCTCTCTCATGTGTCCGCATTTTTCCCCACCATTCTGATCGCTTCTATCGTCCCACTCCTTCCGTTTCTTCCTCTCGCCAAAGGAGTGAAAAAAAACGGGGAAAAAGAGGAGAATTATCAAAACCTTTCCGGTTTCAAAATCACCGGGACATAAAAACGCGCGTTGCAGATCGGTGTCTGTAGAAACTACATCCACGAAAACATCCAGTTTTTAAAAAATATATATATTTTTAATCTCACGCGTCGTGTATCGAATTCTGAACTTTGAAATATGGGTATAACGTGCATGCCAAAAATTTCTCTCGTGCGTTCTCGCGCGCTTCTCTTCCATACAATAACGCCACGTTATTGTGTTCGCAGCATGTGGGTAACCGGGCGTATAACTCAATATTTTATAATGCTTACGGAAGATATATATTTAAATTTAGTGAGGCCAGGTTTATATAACATTGTTCATGGCGTTAATATCTGTAACTGGATGGATATTAATTTATGTGAAGCCATTTTTAAGTAAATCCACATTCAGTGAAAGCCGACTAGAATAAATTGTATTTAACTTGTTGGCGACACAGTTCATATAAACGAGGTTTCTTTTGCGAGTATTAAACTGTAGAAATACGAAAACTATTCGGATTCTATTCGACTGATTAGCTTTTACAGACGTTGACAGAAGACAGGCAGCAGACAGACGGGATCACACAGGCCACTTTTACGGACTCGGGGGCCCCTAAAAGTTGATTATTAATCTAAACCTCGATTAATGAACTTCTGCAATATAATTTCTCTTCATGTTTAGTATATAGAAAGTAAAGCAAAGAAAGGAATTCATCTTACGAAGGAAAAGGAATGGGTTTCACTAAGTCGAAACGACCACCCACGTAGTTTCGTACAGAGAACTTTTTCTTAATTTTTTTTGGTTTGCCTAGAATCGATGAAGGGGATTTGAAGAATAACGAGTTGAAAAAAACATTCTCCGTATACCCTCCAGTTCTCGTGCGCCGGAGAGAGAGAGAGAGAGAGTAGAAAGAGGTTGGCTTTAAAATGTATGAACTGTAACCTTAACGAAAGCCTTCTCTTTGCACGGATCGATACATTTTCCTCTCCGCCTCGAAATTTCCCCGCACTCGTTTTAAAGCACGTAGAATGGTGCATCGAAGAGAAAGATCAGCACACGTCACCTTCCAATTAGCATCCTCGTGAGCGCGCGCGCGCGCGCGTGTGTGCAATTCCGAAATTTTTGCTATCTTTTCTCCTCACACGATAATGGGTCATGCTAGAGTTTCTCCACGGGGGAGGAAATTTTACAAAAACGTTTTTAATTTTAGCTCTCAATTTAAATTAATTACGATTATGCATTTTAATAACCCTGGATTTATCCATTGCCTTCACTGAAATAATTAATAACAACAATATAATGACAACCATAATGATCATAATAATTACAATACTATAACAATAGCTTATTTAAATAAATGAAAGTACCGTGCCTCACTCGCCTTCTTTACACACAAAAACACACTTACACGGGTTTAAATTTAAAGCGGTCCTTGACGGGATAAAACATGCTAATCCTCCATTTTGGTAATACAGACTCCAGTAACGCAAACGTAAAACAAAATTTACGCGACACCTTCCAGGATAACAAACTGAAGCGTCCCTTGAAGAAATAAAATACCAAACAGTCACGTTTCCGTTACTTAGCATAAAATGCGATGTAATCCCGCGAAAATTGGAACTCCAGTTTACATTTTCTCGGAGGCATAACTTTCAACTAACCAGAAATTTTGTTGGTTATATGCTTATGCTAATTTAGCGGAATATCGTCCCCCTAGAGGCCTCTCCTGTATACTATTCTCCGGCAGGAATCTTGAAAATACATCCCCGACCTTATTTTCCCTGAGGGTTCTCTGTCTCCATCGCAACCACCAAGTCTGAAACCCACCTCCAAAATGGAAATTTATGATGCGTTTTCGCTTCCTGAATATTCTTCCTCCCCCTTGGTTCGTCGTCTCGAGAAGTTTGAGGAATATGAAAAAAAAAAATACAACGAGCACACGCGTAATCAATCAAGAGCGGGATCGCATCCAGTTTCAATTTACCGCAAAATTAATTCTTTCTTTGTTAAATTTAACGCGGAGAAACATTTTTATCGATTGTTAAATAACTAAAAACTTGCATCTTTCCGAGCTCGCGGTGGGATTTGTACCGTCCTCTCACACGCGAAAAATGTTTGATTCCGAATCGCTTCCGAAACCATTTTTCGCTTTCGCGATATTTTTGGATTTCATGAAGATAAACAGCGTCCTTTCGGATTGGAGAAATAAACAGGAGATCTAGGTCCGGCTAAAAATCCCCCCTTTGCCTCTCTCGTCCGCTAGTCTTAACACCTTATGACGGTGGGATAAGTGACGCTGAGCATCGCCGCGGCTCGTCTCACCGAGTGCCGCGTAACCTCGGCTCTTTCGCAACGACTGGAAAACCCATCGGATCGGATTCAGTCTATTTCGGCAGTAATGTTTTGCTCTATATATATATATATACACACGAAGAATAGGAGAGAAGCAAACGTTATACAGACTATCAGAAAGAGGAAGGCGAACTGGATTGGGCATTACCTGAGGAGAGAATGCATGATTAAAGAAGTGCTAGAAGGAAAACTGGATGGAAAAAGAGAAAGAGGTAGGAAAAGGTTTCAGCTAGTAGACGACTTGAAAGGGAAAGAGAGCTATCAAGACATGAAGAAAACTGCGGAAAATAGGACCTGTCAACGGATGACGATGCACACACACACACACACACACACACACACACACACACACATATATATATAATCTGACTAAATATTCTCTTGCTTCTTCGATACCACCATAGTGCAGCGAGAGACAATGGAGAAGGACCTCGTTACACCGAACGTTGCTTCCATTGATGAAATTTTACGAGCAATGAGAGCCCGGAACGGGTAAAAAAAGTACGACGTACGTGAAATATCTCGACAGAGATGTCAACACGCTGGAAGGTCTATTTTGTCGCAAAATGCGGTTTTTTTTTTACGGAGATACACCTTTGTAGAGGAAACACTAGGGAATGAAGAACATTTTCAAATTGTTTCGAAACGAGACGAAAAATGAATTATAAACGAGTAGGTCTTGGGTGTCATATCTCGAACGGACGTTGTAAACGATGATGGTGAATGAGAGTCTTCGGCTAAAGAACAGTTTAATAGTTAGATACGAAGCGTTCTTTTTTCACTCTAAATGTAATATAAATTTAACGTTGGTTATTATACTGGTAACTTGGAATTTTTAAATACGAAATGCTCTTCAAGGAAGATCGATTCGTTTGAAACCACCTCACTTTTTCATATGGAATCTAATCAACAATCCATGATGCTCAATCGAATAACGAAGCCTACCAATAAAATTACCGAAATATGACTTTCCGATACATATATGACCTTAAAGGATGGGTCTAAATAATACAAATATACACTCGACCTTTACTAAAATATTAAAAATTCTAAGTAAGGAGTTAAAGATCACAAAAAAATTAAACGCCGAAGGATATAAAAAAAACACGCATTCGACAAATGGCGAATACCTTACCAAAAAACAGCACTCTACGATCTTCGGAGGGTACGTGCTCTATTAGGTACCCAAAAAAAACGGATCATTTTAAATAACGGTCCCTACGGATACGCAAGATGTGGAGATAGAACCCGGCGTTAGAGAGAGGCACCGAAAAAAATTGAGCATCGCGTGCTCCACGCTCTGCCAAAGGGTTGATGAGTAGGGGAAAAAAAAGAGAGGGAACAGGAACGTAGAGCGGTGAGAGGGAAGTCTTTGGTTCTTTTTAGCCTCTCGTACACAGACACCCTCCTTCAAAAACGGCCGTCACTTGTTACATGGTAACCTCCCTCTCTCTTTTCCTCTTTTTCTCCCTCTCAGGAAACTCACCTCCGTTAAGGGTCACGCAAAAAACCACCATCCTTTCTCCGTCCTCTCCTTCCCTCTCCCTCTTCCTCCACCGTTCTTCAAAGCTCTCCCTTAATGAGTCAGGCAACGGAGCGTCGCGGCGGAGGAGAGCGGGCGACGGCGTCGGTCGGGTGCTGCTTTGGGGGGGAAAAGGCTGACGAAATTTTTACTCCATATATAAGTCGGGCGAGATAGGGAAATCCTTTTTTTTTCTTTCTTTTTTTTCCTCCCTTTCCTGACGGAGGGGAGAATGCACACCTCTCCGGTTGAACTATTTTAAAAATTCCTTGTCTCTTTATAGTAGCACATGGCGTTCTCTTCTCTTATTGCGAGCGATGTCTGGTAGACACAGGGCGCGAAACAGGCTTTAAGGAGGTAGGAGACACAATGCCTGAAGCATTTAAATGTCCGTCTTGTGCACCACGTGTTTTGTGTGTGTACTTACATAATATATATTTGTATTGATGTAACCAGACGAAACTACCAAAATCTTCCTCCTCCGTTGTTCTTCTCAGAACAGGAATGTAACACTTTATATTCTTGGTTCATGTATATCTATATATATGTGTGTACACATTTCTATCGTTAAAAGGTAGTCTTATATTCTGTCTCTTATGTTGTTATGAACATAAAACAAACCTCAATAATTTTCAAACCGATAACACACTTTTATATATATCTACATATATATTTTTTAAATATCATATATATCTTCTTCCACCGATTATGAGTCGATGTGAACTACTCGCTAGGGTAAAACACACTCGGAATTTTTTCTCAAAACTTCAGAAAAGATGAGCGGAGACCGTCCTTTATACAACTCCGAAGTAACAACACTAAACACACCAACAGACGTATATATACATGCATGTATATGCATTACTCCAAACGAAAAAAAAACGAGGGTATTCTCTTCAACAGTCGAATGGGGGTATTAACGAGGGGGGAAGAGGAGGAGAGAGAAACTGAGGAAAAAAGGTATTTGAGAAAACGAACCGAACAAAGAAACACGCTAATTGCGAAAACCCTGTGCTTTGCGAACGCTGCTGATTATCTCCGAAACACGGAAGGAGTCGGAAGGAAGGAAGGAAGGAGGTAGAATATGCGGGGATAAAAAAGGACAAAGAGAGAAATAAGAGAAACAGGAGGATGATGTCTTTCTTTCCTTTCGGAGAACTCTTACAAATTAATTACGTATTCGTTTCCGAAGTGACCTATTCAACCACAGGTATTAAATTTTGTTTTCCTCGAGGATACCAAGTCGAATCTATAAATACGCACACACTGTGACAGACGCCGACGTACTTTGATACTTTTTTTTTCCGCGAGGGCAGCGTGGGAAATTCGACAAATCCAGAGTTGTTTTATTTTCGATGCGAGGGGACGGAGTACTTCAATTGCGCGCACTGGGTCCGGGCGATGATGCTGCGTGATCTTCCTCGTCCCCGACGTCGGCGGTGAGGTTTTTCGACGAGAGGGCGGGGGGGAACCGTGTTAGTGGGGGGCCGTTATAAACCGGGGGCAACGAGGGTCTTGCCCTAACAGTGGACGGGACTACACTGACGTAGTCTCAGCTGCGGCGACGCGTCGGGGCGCCTCCGACTCTCTCCCTTCCAGCATCGCACTCCCCCTATTCCATTCCATAAGCGTCCTAACACTCCCCTACCCCTCGCTCCAGATCTCCAGTGAACCCCCCCCCCCTTCCCATTCCACTCCTTTACATCCCCCCCCTCCCTTCCTTCGACCCCTCTCCCTTTTCATCCTCTTTCCCTTACGCCTGCCCCCGCTCTCCACATCGAATCTACCCTCCCCCCCATCCTCCTCCTCCTCTCCCCACTCCCCTTCTCTCCTCTCAACATCCCTCCCCTCTCTCACCTCCCTGCATCTCTCTCTCTCTCTTGCCACGCGGGAGGCGACCCCAGCGCCTCTGGTGAGGGGTCTCCGAAGCTGGTTGGTCCACGCACACTCCCTCTCACTCCTCCATCCTCCTCCTCTCTCCCACTACTTTTTCCCTTCCTATCTCTCTCTCTCTCTCCATTCTCCTCTTTACCCCCTCTCCCTGATTCGCTTCAAAATCGAATGCGGCATGAGAGAGAGAGAGAGGAGGTGGAGTAGGAGGATGAGTAAGAGATGGAGGGAGGGACGAAGGAGGAAAAAAGTGAGGTGAAGGGGGATGGGGAGTGAGGGAGGGGTTTTTTTTGTGAGGGGCAAGAAGGAGAGGGGGAAAGAGAAGAGGCTTGGAGGACTGTGCGCGCGCTCAGCGCAGGGTTACATTTCAGTTACGGAGAAGAGAGGAGAAGCGGTGGAAGGAGGAAGATGGGTAAGGGCCTATCTCATGTGTTTCGGAAAGTTAAAGCTAAAAAAAGAAAACCAATCCCTTCCCTCGTTTGGGGCCCTCGCTCAGTTTCATACGGATTTATGCAAAACGCGACGTGAACGTAATTTCTTCGGGCAAGAAAACAATCAGTAGTGCGTTTTGGGAATAGGAAAAATGTTTTCTGCGAATTGCGAATGGCTTGAAAATCATTTCGCTCCACTAAGGGGATGATTTAGCCATAAATATGCAGAGGATGGGAAAAAATAAATCTCAAAGAAACAATTACGGGGTGCAGTTGTTAAAATATCTCTCGCTTCACTGTGGTTAACACATTTAAACAATCAGTGGTATCCAAGGTAGACATTTCTATACTGAGGTAAAACTTCAATTTACATTGCCTTCGTGTACCGCTAAATAAATAACATACATATTTTTTGATTAATTTTCGTGAATGCCTTATTTAAATAAAGTAATCGCACGAAATGTCACTTTCTTTAAGTGAGATTGTTATAAACGATATCTACAAAATTGTATGAGTGTAGTTAATACTACTACTACTGTTCGGAAATGTTGTGTTATCATTGAAAATTTAAAAATAATTGTAGTTTTATTTGTCTTCATCTGATAATGACAAAATCGGTACTATGAAATTACTTTAGCCTAACTTCAAACAAACATTATAAAAAAGTCAATGGACAAATACTTTACAGATAATTCATTTTGTGTTAGAGAGCGTTCTCCATAAGTTAGAATACTGTAATCCGTTAAAGAATTTTCATTTAAATCGACGTCATATTTAACTGAGCGTTTCCTTGAAGTATGCATACCTGGAATTATTATTCATTTCAGCAACTGGGAAGCTCTTTAGGAACCTTTCAAATGAAAACAATAACGAGTTCTTAAAACATTTCGGTCATATGAAGCTTCAAAAATCTCATCTAATTAAAAATAAATGGATGTGTTAATGTTAGATGCATTAAAATAAACTAATTGAAGCAGCTACTATAAAAATCTGAAAGCATTTCAAAATGTTAGCAAGTTTTGTTTGTGTAAAATTACGTCAGTTCTAATATAATGATCTGGCAATAATTATACCGCCAATGCACATTTAACGAATTCTTAACACGATTTACTGAGAGTATCACTCAGTGTCACAAATTATTTAAACATTCCTTTTTTCGAATTACACCCATCTTAATTTTGCGAAGGGATTTATTTTTCATCTCACACCAAATTGGAAAAAGTGAAAGCCAATAGGCATTCTCAAGGAGGAACGAAGAACATCCGTCTGTGACTGACCTTTAGGGCGTAACTTCGCTCCCTCAAATAAATACAACGAAGCCGAAATATTCTCATTTAATTTACTACTACCTTTCCCCAATATTATTCAATTCCCTGCGCGTCGAAGGAGGAAATCCATTATTGAAATGGGACAGAATCCCCTCTTTTGTACCCTGAATCATCTTGATCCTTTGGTGCAAGTTAAACTCTCTCAGCCTCTCTCGTTACTGGGATGAATGATCCTCTCTCAGACCAATGAGAGAGATCGGATGAAACTACAATACACCGACGTAGAGGACTCACAGCATGCATGATTGGATGTAAACCAGGGGATTACTTTCTGTCGGATTAATACGGCGTGTTCCGTTTTGTTTATTTGGAATCTGCGTCTAGTGGTGGAAAGGAGGGGGTGGAAAATAGGGGGAGTGGGAGGTAAGAGAGGTTTGAGGACGGAGGTGTGCGTGGATTGAGAAGAGAGAGGGGGAGGGTGAGAGGGAGGAGAGACCGTGGCACACCCACGATGCTCAATTGTCGCTCTGGCGTGAACCAAATCTCCGTTTGAACGCGAGAAAATGGACAATATTTTGTGGATTCCGACGAAAATCCGCCCATGTAAACAGGTATAACGTCATAAATAAATACACTTAGACGTGGAATGTTAATTGAATCGCACTGCATGGATGCGAGGGAGCGGGGCAGGGATAATAAACAAATAACACATAAAACTCTAGATGTAGGTACAGGGTTTCTCGGTACCGAAAAAAATCCGGTTAACCGGATCTTCCGATTGATATACGTACCATAATATACAAAAGTTATGGAATGACTGAATATAACCAGATGGTGGTGACAAAAATTAAAGAAAAATTTGTTATTAAGTAACAATTATAACACGTTCATTAGCTTTGGCATAGGTTGATGCAGTATTTATGTATGAACGCAATTCAGTATAACAATAAATACAGTGCGAGTAGTTGCATAGTTCAGTATAAAGAATTTCGAGTAATAATTTTATAAGTTCCGGTTAAACACACATATCCTTCATTGATTGTTATACGTTTCTCAATTTATAGATTTATGGGGTCTTAATACATTAAACATTGGATAAAAATCTGAACGAAGAGTTTTGTCCGCATACTGATTACACTTACTACTTTTAAAAATCCGATAAACAGTTATTACGGAGGAATATAACGAAAATCATACGAGAATACATAAATATTGCAGAAATATTTTTCTTTGTCGCCTGAAAATATCAAGCGACCAGTTCAGTTTTCATCATGAACAAATATAATAACAACTTTGTATTTTCCACTGTTTTAATTTTTTAACATGGCAACAATTGAAAATATAAAGGTTTTATTTTATTTGTTCATCATGTATCAGTTCCACAACGTTCCGCCTGCAACCGTGGATTTCATTTTTTATCTTTTTCCTCAATGGTGAATGGATGTTTGATCTGGGCATGAAATTAATACGCAGGATCACAATTTCGTCAAAACATTTATCGAGACTAGCTGGTTCGATTCGTTTTGCCGAACATGTAACGTCGATATTCCAGAAAAAGATACAACGACCGAAGGAACGAAGCTTATGCTCCGGTTCTAAAATAGACAAACGGATGAGATAACGACATTTCCATCGCTGAGTGTTCTCGAAATCCAATCCGCCGCCATAATACCTTTGAACTAGGTGATTCAACGCAAAAACACATAAACATCGCCGATACACTCGAAGAGATTAAAAAACATCGGGGATTGATTATATAAAAAAACAACGCAACGTACCTTCAAAAAAAACATACAACATTAAAACCTATTCCGATGACGTTATTAAAACCAACCCAACCCGCGACCAAATCCTCCGAAAACCCATTCACGTATTTGGTGCGCGATCGAAAAGCTATCCCAGCATCCCACTCTGTACCTGCACTTGTTGTCGAGATGGAGTTGGATGCGGGATGGATGTATCCGCGAGGCATTAGAAAGGGGGAGGGACCCGGTGGATGAGCGCAACACGAAGGGGCGGAGGTGGAGACAAACACTATCCAAACCCACCCCCTTCTCCTATGCTATGCATCCAGTCAGACTCCGACCGTTCCCCGTGGATACACGCAACCACTCCAGCACACAGCCGCAACACAGGTGGCCTCGTTTCGCCAATTAAGGGGCAGAAGGGCGGAGGTTGGGCGATAGGAGCGCACGACTACGATCCATCAACGTTACCCCAGGCAGGACGATATAATTACCTCTTAGTAACGCGACTTACGTAAAATATAACTGCCGTTATGTATCGGGACAGACGAAAACGTAACGGAACCACTCCCGGAGTAGCTTTTCGAAGGAGAAACGGCTGAAAACGCGGCGGGTGAATTCGGAACCGGCGTAGTTTCGAAATGAAAGTGTCTTCCATTAGGAGATCATTGGGTGCATTACGATTCCCGATGCGAAAGCCGCCGGAGCACAGTCTGGGCGTGTCGCTTCGCTTCATAAAAGATGGGCTTGTGACAGGTTCATTAATATGTTATTACTTTCGGGGCAGTCGGCAATTAGGAAGGTTGGGGGTTGAGCGTGGGGAGAGGCGATGGAGGTAACTTTGAAGTTATTTACGGACGAGATGAAAGGGCGATTGGCAAGCTCTGACGTATATATCTCAGGGAATAGGTATTGAGATACGAACGTCATTAATTGTTCGTATCAGCTAAGCATCTTGATAGCGGCGGTTTCCTCTCATATTTAATGCCGTCAATGTTGAATGGTAGCTATTTAACGACGTAGATCGATCAAAAAGCGATGGTTATATATGGTATAACCTCCTAATGTTCAATCATGGGAGTGTTTATTTGGCAGAAGCCGTTTGTTTAAACAGTTGAAATTTAGCCATCTCAATCATTTTACGTATACTCTCTTTCTCTCTATCTGCGTAAACAACCTAGAAGTGTATGATTTTTACAACGGGCGTTACAAAGTGTACTTTACCTAGAGGTAAATATTTTCTGGTAAACATTTTTATATCGGCTAACAATCAAAAAGGTTTTGTGGAAGAAAATATCCGTCCAATGAAAATATGTGTAGTAATTAATGCCGGAAACAGTAGTTGAACAAATTTTACAGAGATAAAAGAGGTCATTCATAAAATGTAAACCAACAAAAAAATATAATACGAATACAAACCGGAACGATGCCCCTTTATGATTCAGTAAATAACGTTATTCAACTGTTTCAAAACATTTCTAGCGATTATAAATATATTCTCAGTAAAATATTCAATATTTTGCTATAATTGAATGCCGAATAAAAATATATATAAGAAAACACTTTTAAGTTATACTGTTTTTGTAAAGCGCACTGAAAAATATAAAATAAATTTTTGGGTTCAAGAAAATATCTGGATCTTAAGGAAAATTTTCATTGTATATACCTCTTTTAAAAAAAGAGGTATGGCATATGTTGATAAAATTATTCAGTGCCATATAAATAGATTAATTCATGTTTAATCAACATATGCCATACCTCTTTATTAAAAAGTCATTCATGACCATATACAATGAAAATTTTCCTTATGATCCAGATATTTTCTTGAACCCAAAAATTTATTTTATGTTTTTTAATGCGCTTTAAAAAAGAATATAATTTTAAAAACTTTTTTAAATATATAATTATTTTATACTTTTTAGTGAAATGAATTTATAATTATGTCAATGAGATCAAATTATGATGTATTAATTTTCATCAAACATTACTATTCAATACCGAAATTTATAATGAGGCTAATATTGTTATAAAATTATAATAGGGATTTTTTTAATTATAACATTTTCCAAACTATGATTCTCTATGCAGCCCTTCAAAATGATTTTCCAAGAACCTTAAAATGATTAAAATATATCTGGACATTTAAAATAGTAGATGAGACTATTAACGCAATATAAAACTTAAACTGGAGATACTCAGTCTACCTGTAAATTATCAACTGAAATTAAGTTATAATATAATTTAAAATTTATTACTTTTCACTCTCATGCATATAATAAAATCTATCAATTTGGCTACCAAAAAACACATTCATCTCATATTTAAAAAATTGTCCATTAATTCTGCATGTGAATTCTTATTAATTTATGCTCAATTATTTTAACAATTCACTAAAACTCTAAGTTGAAAGGTCATTGAAATTCAAAATTTCAATAAAACGCATAAGAATTGACCAATGTGGAACTAAAGCTGACATAGGATGCGGTGCTCATCTTTGTAATGAAATACACCTACTCACAGGAAATTTCCACTATATTTTTATAGCCTCCCAGAAAAAAATAGTAAAATTGTACATAGATGATGTTTAAGAGAAAATCCAAACAATTTCAAAAGTTAATTTTATTTATATTAAATAGAAAGGCTTCTTTACTGGAATTCATAACAATATTTCTCGCAAACACAATAAATTTGATCGCCGAATTTGTGGCTGTCAGCCGTGAAACAACTATATATCGTATGTCGGTAAGAATTGTATTGCTAAGATGTGGAGATCGATACATTCTGAACTGATTTAGAAGTTAACCACACGCACCCTCGGTTTCTTTGGCCAAACGTCGTCATTGATTTCCCCTAGGTTAACTAAACGTTTAGCGGTATATTTGACAGAGGTATATTAAACCGACAAACCGATGCTTTATTTCTCTGTGTTAGCACACATGTTCAATCCTTTTCTAATTACACTAAACTGATGCGCAAAAGCCAATAAAGCTAAACCAATTGTTGTTAACCCGACAGAAAAGGCAAAACTTAAAATAATCTTTAAAAACAGGTTTTCGGAAGAAAATAGATAAGATATATTTTAAGCTTTGAAGCTCAAAAACTAGAATATTTTGTCAAAAGACGCTCATTTATTTCATCTTTTACAAATTATCAAACAATGAATCGATCCATATTAGTGCTTATACCTTATTGTGACGAATGTATTGGTAAACACAATCGTTTTAACTCTGAACAGAAAATTAGCCATATTTGAAAAATTAAAAAGGGTTGCGACTCTATTTTAAACGTAACGGTAATTCGATTGAATGCAAGCGAATTTTAATTTAATAGCTTCTAATTAAAATGAAACAGCCTTAATTTGAAAGCAGGAGGATCAAACAAATTTCATAAAACCTTGCAGTTAATACGTCGTAGAATAACATGTCAAGTCATTTAGAACCAATTTAATTTCCTATCGATAGATATATTATCGCACGGGGTCATCCACGTGGAGAATTTTAATAGAGGGTAATTTGATCGGCTCTCCCAAATCTTTCGTGACGGAAGAGAAAATTTCTCGAAAACGTACGCAAATTCCTGGTCAATGGTCTCCTATTACAATACAGAGACGCCCATTGAATGGAATAACGTTTAGATTCCATTGGGGATTCGTGATTGCCTCTCCATACCCGTGTCGAGATTTCAAGTGCCGCAGCGGACGGTGAGCTGCTCATCTACTGAAAAACCACTTTATTTATCCGTCATGGAGGCCAATTTTTCAGATAGGAAACGGTATTCATCAACTGATCGAATTAATATATTTAATTAAATAGACGATGAATTTATATATATATATATATATATGTGTGTGTATGTGTGTGTAAAAGAAACAATATTTCTAGAGGTAGATAAAAGATAGTTTTGATTTATATATATATATATATATATATATATATATATATATATATATATATATATATATATATATATATATCATTCTATATCGACTCTTCTTACAGAGGATATACGATATAGGATATATATAGGAGGATACTAATGTCTGGCCCAAACTACAATAGCTGGAGAGCTGGAATTTAATACAAAGTTGAATCAAAAAAATTATCCGAGGAATAATTGGAAAATTACGACAATGTTTATTTTCTTGGCCGGTAAAAATTATAAACAATTTTACTAACATTTCATGGTTTAGGTATTTATAAATGTGCTATCAAGCTGAAATTTTTTCTACCTGTAGAATTCGCCAAATAATGAAAACGGGAATATAGAAATTTGAAAATTTTTATTCGTTCGGCCGTAATAATTTCTCAAATGTTTAACAAATTGACTAATGTTTATGTACTTTCTGTAGATCCAGGAAGCTAAAAATTTTAACAGGGTTAGGAAATAATGTCCCGGTGGTAAATAACATTGAAAATTTTAGAAATATTTATTGCTGTGGCTGTTAAAAATTAAAAAATTTTAAACAACGAAATTCATATAAATGCACTCTTAGAGGTGCTGCATGGATGAAATTTCGCATAAATGTGAGGTATTCATAGCAAATGATAAAAACCTATAAATGTATTATAATTATAAATTTTAGGGGTTGTTTTTACCCCAATATTTTCGAAACAGAAAAACACGTAATTCGGAGCCGAGATGCGTACTTATGCATTGAAAGTAATTTTTAGGCTTTTATTTTTACTTTCAGGTGAGAGAAAATGCTTGCAGAATGCAAGCACACGTTCACTAGTATGTATATATATATATATATATATATATATATATATATATATATATATATATATATAGACGCTTCTTACACATGTTATATTCATATACTGGCAGATTTTTCCCGTTGAATTTCAACGGGTTTAGTGAAGCTGCTACAGCACAACATACAAAGTCTTGTAAAATATACAGTAGATACTTTTAAAATTACAATTATCTTTTCTTAACAATTAATCATATTTGCTTGTAACAATCCGTTTCCGAGCCTAATGCATTTAAATATAACGATAATTTTATTTCCTATTATATTACTTTCGCCAAATCCAGCTTCATTTCTTGTGTAATTATGCCTCGCTGAAATATTTACTTTTATGTCTTGTAAGCAAGGAACCCGCGGAAAAGCAACGTACAGTTGTCCATGATTGAACACTGACTGGTAAATGTACACCAGATACGTAAGCTTATTTGCGTTAATAAACATTATAATGTAGAATATAATGAATTTACTTACAAAAAATGTAAGATTCCAGTATTCAATAGACGAAAGAAGGTTCAATTACTTTCATCAATAAACGCTTCCTGAATAATATTCAGTACCTACCTATTTACGTTGCTATCCATAGACCGATAGTTTCGTTGCTTAAACAAAAGTGCGAATCGAATAACCCTAAACTTTCGTCTATTTGTAAGCTTCATTGAAGATAACTGAATCGGAGGTAACATTGACGGCCGCCTTGGCAACGCCCGTAAAGAGTATGAAAAATCCACAAAATTTCGAATCAAATAGCGTATTTCTGAAAAATTCGACCGTGTAACATGTAAACTTCGCAGGAATAAGATAGTATAGAGTTTTATTCGTCGAATAAAGCAAAAAAGGAAAAATATCGGTCCATAGTTACGTATTTTAATGTCTGAAGGAAAAATACCATGCAAGTCAAGAAATGGATTCATGCGTGTTATCTTATGGAAAAATGTTAATCCCCTATATTGGCAGCACTGATTAATCCCGGTTGACCAAACCTTGACCATTCACTAAATTAGGTTGTGAGAGTCGCACAAAATTTGGTTATTCTACCTTTTATCGTTTAGGAGGAGTTCCATGAACAAACCAACAAACACACACTTCAAAATATATTATAGTCGATATACTCGTATAGGAGGATACAAAATTATGAGGCACTTTCAGACGTGCTAGAAACTTCAATTTGGTAGAATTATAGGTTTTTGGTCACAACCGAAGGAAAAAATACAAAACTATCGAAATTCCAATTTTGAGGGACTATTTTGGCCCCTTTTTCCCCCATTCTTGGCACATAAGAAAATACGCAAATCAATGTAGAGGTTTTTATATTTGCATTTTAAAATTATTTTCCGTAAAGATTTGAACTATCGAAAAGAATAGAAGTTGTACTTTCTTATTTTTGAAGACAGAATTCATATGCGACTAGAGTTAGCGTAAATATATAGTTTTTATCGGAAAAATTGTAATTTTTCTGGGTCGCAACAATCGGCTGCCATGGCAACGAGCTCAATGCTTTCATATGGGTAAGATTTTAATGGGAATAAGAGGCTTATATTATAATGCCATTAATGTTAAACTACGACAGAATCGATTGGGAAAAATTCGAAATTGTAAAAATGCTGAAATTTAGAAATGCTGGCAGAATGCAAGCACCGTCTACTAATATTTAATATTTGCAATAATAGGTTCCTTTGGTTAGTTTGATCATTGATCTAATATTTTTCTAGGATAGACTCCTAAATGCACTAGTTGTCTCCAGACGGGATGGTCCTTTTTAATAGCGGGAATAGTATACTTTGCTTTGTTTGAGTGGTGTTGCTTGCGTTAGGGTAGGTTGGATTAGGCTGATTTATTTCTTTTAAAAAATATATCATTCCCCATTATTGCTGTTTTGACAAAAAATAACTCGACCCTACACAGTTCATTTTAATCCAACTCAACCTAAGCCTCCAGAGCAAAACTAATTAATTTAACAAAAAAATCAAATTCTCGCTAAATTGCCGCCTGGAGGTTAGTAGCGCCTCTAAAGGCTTTTCCGAGAAAAACAAAAAAAAGAACGACAACCGTGCTTGCTCAAGGTATCTTTAGTTATAAATATTAAATTAAATCCACATATTACCCTTTTTGTCGCCTCTGGAATTCTTTTTGTCATTTTTTTTACATATAATATTACAATTTTTCTTCCAGAACATGTATTATTGCTGCGCTCTGTAAGAAAATAATTGCTTCAGAGATACAGGTGCACGCAAAGAAACACATATGTACCACTTGTACATATTTACTTAATTAAAATAATTAAATTAAATTTTTTTACTAAGAACCTCACGAAGAAGCCATTCTGTAGTAGAATAAGGAACATTATGATTCGAAGAGAAAATCATATCGCCTGTTGGGTATTGGTAATTAAATTAAGGCAAGGGACCTAAAGCTAATTTATCACTACTTGTATGTGATTAGTTTTAAGTAAAACGGAATGAACACTAAAAATCATGGTTATTTACTATTTAGTAGGAATAAATTTCTGTTACCTTCAGTATTTTTCAGTGAATTGTAGAAGAATATGTACTTTGGGTAACATTTAATTTGTGCCTATATATGTGTGGATTATAAATCCATTTAGCAAAAAAATTAGCTTCATTATTTTGAACGATTCTTAACGAACTTTTCATTAATTTTACGATAAATTAATACTTGACGGTTGGATTATAACTAAAATTATCCGTGCTCAAAATGTACCTAAAAGTCGTTTATACTATTAATTACGTCAGTGATTGGTTTGATAAAGACAGTAATTAAAATAATTTCATTTTGAAAACAAAGGTAATTAATAATCATGTTGAACATTTTTGAAAATTGATGCTTGAAGTGACGGCGCAGTCCCTTTAACCGACAGCTAACAAAATCCAATCATTCGAAATGCCTTAAATTAATATCTTGACAAAAACACAATCACATGCAAACACTTGCGCTTTCTCTTTAAAATTAATACTCTTCTATACGTCCATAAAATAGAATCCGATTAAGTAAAGCATGCGTTAGCATATCTAATCCGTTCTCTCATCATTTTCGTTTTCGTGCGCGTATCCATGGACTGAAATATGTAATTACATCACCGGCAAGATTTTTCAAGCGTCAGAATGACATTTATTTCGAAGGAAAGACTGCGGAGATTCAGACCGAGCCAAAGACGGAAACAAATTCATTCGACGTGGAGATAATTAATATTCCTCAAGAAAACACGGAAGAAAACAAAGAAAGAAAGAAAGCTCGTGCAAACCAAGAAAGTAATTTCATCGCCATGGTAGCGCGGGGGAGAAAGAGGGGAGGGGAAAATTATTTTTTTCTCCTGAACTCCACTAGAGAAATAAATTCCGAGACACGTAACCTTCCCCCGTGATGGAACTCCTGGTAACCATGGATACGAGCGGAGGAGAAGAATGAGGGCGGAAAACATCACTCTTAGGGACCCTTATCAAAAAGTTTTGTTATTCGGAAAACTTCATACTCTTTCTCTATCCCCACCCCCGCTATCTCTCTCTCACACACACACACTCTCTCTCTATTTTACGCGCGCACACACACACTCAATTTATTTGTCGTTTTTATAGGATCGCTAGAAAAGAGGAGGAAACGAATTTTTAAACCGATTTTCCGGATGCAATTGCGAGATCGCGTGGGAGGAGAGGAGCGCGTGGGAGAATGTTGCGATATGAGAATTTTACAGGCACGACTCGCGCTTAGGATAAAGATAAAAATCGGTACAATATACGTACAAAATTTCTCATATACTAGTGCGTCGTTTAGATATATTTTGAGAAATATGAACTATATACAATCATTATAAACATCAACTTAATATATCTATACAAAATTTGATCAAAATCGTTGTAGCCGTTTTTGAGAAAATCAAATTGTTGTTAAAGTTGCCTAGAATAAACTAGCCTTATATTCATTCATTGAGAAATATGACGTATGTATTATTATTGAAGACGTAAACTCAAGTAATCGTACGAAATTTGATCAAAATCGTTGTAGCCGTTTTTGAGATAGATACTCAAATTGTTGTTAATATTACCTAGAATAAACTGCCCTTAATTATTGTGCAATATCAACATCTCTTCATAGATTCTATTCTTTATGATAAAATTCCTAAGTACGAGATTTAATTTATTTTCGCTATACCATTTAGGCTCTAGAGCTGCGAACAGACGGACAGGCGGACAGACGGACAGAGAGAGAGAGAGACGGCACTGCGAAAACCACTTTTTCGGACTCAGGTACACCTAAAACGTATATTTCCATCAAAATCTTGAAATCGAATTTTTTCGCGATTACAATACCTTCTCAATATACTTCGTATATGAGAAAGTAAAAAATACGCAATTGCGGAAAATAAGGTAAACGATTCCTTCGTTTTGTCTGCGTCTTGGTCGTTACGGGGGAAACGTAATTAATCTGAGGAGGCGGGTAAAATAAGAACGACAAAAAATATGTATACGAGAGATATTCGAATCCGGTGGCTTTTTTTATTTGTGCGGGCGATTATATACGTTTATGATTACTACCGCTGCGTTTGGATCGGGAGCGCTTTCCCGATAAGGGACGTACCACGCGTTCTGTTTGTAATTGTTTTTCTTATAAGGACAGGTATCAATGCACCGAATAAGACTACTAACAACTTGGTTCACTCTTACTGTGAAATATCTGAGGATGAGGTATTTGTTTTTATTTCTTATCCTCATTACACCTCAGGAGAATGAAATGTATTCAAGAGACTAAAAAATTATGCAGAGTGTGTTAAAAAAAATAATTATGCACACACTCATATAAGTTAAAATTCCAGCATTTCACTCTTCTAAATTCAGTACGATACGCCTTATCATCTACGAAAGAATAAGTGTTAACTTTCGTAGGAAAACAGAAATATTCGATAAGGTCTCGATGTCTGATTCTATAATAAAAGTCCTCGCAAAATTCGAGCTAGAAATTGAAACGCCTTCGGATCTGAAGCGATAAGAATTGATTCGGAAACGTCTCGATCTTTTGGATGGACTTTCGAAACTCACAAAGGCCAAGGGGTGCTTTCTTTAAAGCATCAAACACATCCGATATTACCCTTAAATTACGACGCCACTTATATCGTGTAAGAATAATGTAAATTCTAACCCGGGAGTAGCGAGTCGTTCTCGGAAAAAAAAAGGGAGAAATACTCAAACGCTCGGAATAACGCGAAAATGAAACGACGGCGGAAATACGTGCCGAAGGCTTGAATAAATAATTGGAAAGGAGAGAAGGGAAAAAAAATAAAACAAGGCGAAAGAAAAAGGGCAGTAAACCGAAAAAGGAGAGAGAGAGATATGGGGTGAAGAAAGAGGGGGGCATGGAGGAAAACGGAGAAGAAGAATTTCAAATTCCGATATTCCTTTTGTTTCCCCTCATCCCTAGCAAACAACGGCAAAAGACCTGTATAACCTTCCCTCTTTCCACTCCTCCCCCTTCCCACGACTCCTCCCTATTTCCCCCCTCCCCCTCCTAAAACCTTCGCCTCCTCGAATCCTGCTCCTTCCTGTTATCCTACTCTAAAAGGTCCCTTTCCTTTCCAATTCTGCTCTCGGGCACGGGAACAGAATAAGATGGAGGGAAGAAAGAGAGAAGGGGATAGCGAGAGAGAGAGAGAAGGGAAAGAGAGGATTGAAGGAAGAGGGATGGAAGAGAATGGGATGAGAGAAAAAAAGAGGAGGTAGCGAAAAAAATTCGAAGGTTGCCCCGAAAAAAATATATCGATAGATAAATAAATCCATTGTAAAATTTCGGTCCCGTGTGATGAGGACTGTAAGAGCGAAAGAGGATAGGGAAAAACGGAAGAAGAATGAATTGTAGACAGGCTGGATTTTATAAGAATCGGTGCCGGCTAAGTTCAAAGGTCATTTTTTTTTCAAAATGAAGTTTATAAATTAATTTATACTAGGGGCCTATTTTATTTTGTCTTATATAATCTTCAAAACTTCTTTACATACAATGTTATTTGTGACAAACGCTCCTTGTTTGGAAAGAATAACAAAGAGCAATGAACAGACAACAATGTCAAACAGAAGGAACAACAAAATACCAACGGCAGAAATACTTGCTGCTCTATTCGCTACCGTAACGTAACTGACTTAAGAAGACGCCTCTCTACTCCGCGTGCACTGTGATTTCCCTTCTAGGATGCGCGCGCACCTTCAATGACCATCTTTTCTGATGGAATTCGCTCCCCTCCACTCTACATATTACCTCCGATCACCGAGGCGTAAGGTAGCTTCTAGTAATTTTCAATCGCTACGTTAGGGGGAACTACCTGCACTCGACATGCACGCTCTCTACCGGAAGTTTAGAGAACGAACTCCACCTGGCAAAAAGCGTCACCTCACCTTGTCTAATAATATAAAGGATGAAGAAAGGAACGTTGAAGGTAAGTAAGATCTAATTAACATGACAAAGTACATGGAAGCCTGCCTTCTGAAAATGCAGCAACTATTGATAAAGAGTTTCTTCATGAAAATAATCCGTAGCGTAAAAATCTCAAATATATGATGTACATGTTAAATAAGTTCCTTCGGAAAAATTATGCAAACGAGATCGAAACTAAAATCGTGTATGCTTTTATTATACCTATATAAAGATTTCGATTGCACCGGTAGAAATATTTGTTAGATTTTTGCTAAGCGGTTTTTTAAATAAGCACTGTTATGACGGATAACCAAATTTAGTACAAAAGATAAATTAAGCTTTGAGGTATAACATTAAAAGAGTATAAAAGTTTCGAAAAATATTTGGTAGAATCAGGTAACATCGTAAGCATTAAAATTTTCACCTTATTACCCTATATCTCTATGGTCCGGTAAAGATATTATTGTCAAATAATTAATATATACATTACTGAAATGTTAAATAAAATATTAATCTGGAAATTTAATTATGATCATTTTATCATGATAAATTAAGCGAACCTAGGGATTTACGTTAGAATTAATATAATGCGGTAACGCATGAAAACAGGATTATCCAGTAAGCGATTCTGGTAATCATAAAAATATAACACTTATAAAAATAGAGGATATCTATAGATTACTAATTGGATTCGATAGAACCTATACCTTAATGGAATAACTGCCGTCTATGGAAAGAAAAACGGGTATCGTGCTCCGACTGATTTCGAAGCTCATCTCCATTTTCCAAAATGAGGGTTTCATTTCGTCTACATGAGAAATCCGTTGGTGTTTTCATTTTCTAAGTGAGAAGAGATCACAGGAGATACCAACGATCGTTCGAAAGAATCGATTCATCCATATGGCGGATATTGGAATTCCTTCTAAGAGAGCATTTCAATAAGTTTAAATCTTCCTCTCTCTGAATCGGGAATATTTATGTTATTACTCATACATACACGCTTCAAAGACATCAGATTTCAATTTGTGATTTTCGCCGAAAATTCCGCCATTATTTCAAATATTTCTCAAACTCGAACACGGCAAAGACGAATTCCTACGAGAGGGGTTCCCAACCATTTAGCAGGCGAGGCAACCTTTCAAGGATTAATAGAATTTCGCGGCACTCCCACCTTGAAAAAAGTTTTATATTTCTAGTATAACACCGTTTAACATTTGCTGGTACTATATCATAAGCATTTTATATGAGAAACTATTATCGCTCTAATGACCAATGAACGTTTCTAAACCATTGTTTAGTTTCCATATCAGAGTTTGTCGCGCCACCCACAAGAACTAGCATTCCAACGTGCAGCGGCAAAAAGTTTGAAAAACGTAGCCACAGAATATTCTACACGAAATTTGATACTTTCGTTCTAATCGAGCAAGGCATTGTATGACCAATATGTTCTGCCTATTTTGACATATGGATGCGAAACATGGATCATGAACTCCAGAATGATCCATCGCCTGCAGACAAAGCAGAGGAGCATGGACAAATACATGTTATTGATCACCCGAAGAGACCGCAAAAGGAACTACTGGGCAAGAAAGAAGACGGGAGTCTTTGACGAGATTAGAAGAGTAAAAGCGATAAAATGGCAGTGGGCGGGTTATATTGCTAGAAGAAATGATCAGCGTTGGACGGCCATTGTCATCGAATGGATCCCAAGATACATCAAGAGACCGAAAATAAGTCCAAAAGAAATGTGAGACAGAGAGCTTGTTAAGTTGTTGGGGGGCAAACTTGGAGGAGGGAAGCAGTTGACACGGAAAACTGGAGACCCTTATCCGTCAATGGACTAAAAAAGGCTGATGACACACACATGTAATTATGTAATTTATTTAAGTATCTTTTTGTAACTAATTAGTCAAAATGACCATGTCTCGAAATATTTTGAGCAAATAACTTCCGGGGAATCGCTGAACCCTATCGCTAAAAATATCACGTGTAAACCGACTACTCTGCCATGCAATAGCCTCAAGCCAACTCATTAAGCAGGCATTGGAACTTCGGTTCATCCAAGAAACTTCACCCGCCCATCCATATTAATAGGACGAATACTTAAACGCAGAAAGAAGTAGTCGAAGGAGTGAAGAAGAAGCGACCATAGCGAGTTCGTTTGACTAATAAACCGCATTTCGGAAAGGGTAAAGAGAGAGATGGAGGGTGAGAGCGTAAAGGGATTCGGATAGGTTTGAGTGAACTTCTCCTACCACTCTGATCACCCCACCCACACTATCCCCTCCTCACAAATGTTGCTGAACTAAGACGATGGAGGGGATTCTCCTTAGGCACTACTTGCGGTTCGTGAGAGGAACCATTTTCCCTTTTTTTTCCTCCCCCAAATCATAGTTATGTCTCCCATATCTCTCCGATTTTCTCTTCCTCCTCCGACTGCTTTTTTATTTCCTCCTCTTTCCCCTAACCCTTTTCACGCTCGTTTTTCCTGCTCCCTCCCTCCTGTACGTCTCCTCCATATGTATCCTTCCATCGTTCCCTTTCTTTTCCGCTTTCCTTCTCTCGCTACTACGTCTCTTAACTCCTATTCCATTTCAACCCCCAACCAACCCGTTCTGATTCCATTTTTACTGTCTTACTCCGACCAACGCTTTCCCCCGCAAAGCCTTTTTCACTTTCACTGTTTTTTTCCACTATCCCAACTCCCATATTCCTTCTACTTGCTCCTTTCCAATACCTCCATCTTCCCTCTCTCTCTCTCAACTTTCCCTCTTTCTCCTCCCGCTCCTTCCTCTCCTACATTCGCTATACTTTTACCGTTCATCCTCAAATTTTTCTAAATCCCTCTCCCTTCCACTCCATCCCCTAAATCTCCCTCCCTTTCATCCTCTCTTCCGCTTCTCTCATCTTCCCCCGTCCTTCTCTCCTACTCTCCCTCTCACGTGCCCTTTTCCTCCCCGCCCCTGAGTCTTTCACTCTACTGGAAGCCTTTCTTCGCAGGCCGGAAAAGCCCTTTGGCCTGTTTCAGACCACCCCTGGGCATTCCAATTGAAATCCTTCACCACTCATAACTAAGGGAGAAATAGACGGGGATAAGGATGAGGAGGAGGAGGGAGAGCGTGTGTTGGAGGGATGGGTTTTTTTTTTTTTAGAGAGAGCAGGGGGAAGAAAAGTGGAGATGAAGGTGGTTTCTTTTGGGGGGTTGAGGGAGGAGGGATAGGAAGGAATGGGTTAGGGGTGGTAAGATGGGGGTTTGGAGGAAAAATGGCAGAAGTAAAACGAGGAAGAAAGTTTTCCCCGAAATGGACTTATGCATGGGGAAGGAAAGAGTGGGTAAGGGCGAGAGAGAGAAAGGAAGCGAAGTTACTGGAAGGATATATATATATATATATATATATATATATATATATATATATATATATATATATATATAAGGGAACAGGGGCTAAGAGAGATTGTCGGAATCGGAAAGACGGAGGGAAAAGAAGAGAATACACTCTTTGACTAAAAATAGGATCAAAAACCGAGGGAGGCAAAGCGTGTGTCTGCACGGAATGTAATAGTAATAGTGTTTGATAGGCAATATCTTTCGCTTAAGTCTAATATACCATTTCATGCCTCCATTTCCCAATATACAGTAAAACATAAACATACTAAAGGAAGAAGTAATAGAGTGAAAAAAGAAATGAGAATGTCATCTAATACCATCGAGATAAGCAAAACCGAGTGACGCGACGCACCGGGACAGTTGCCGCGCTAGCTGTAGTTTTTAATTGTGAAGCTAGATGGCTCCACTGACCATGGCAACAGCTCAGCTGAGTGAATAACAGCATTGTGAAGACGTGTGGTCAAACGCCGTTGTGTTTTTTAGTCGTGGTTCAGGTTTTTGTTAGGTAAGTACACTAATTTTGTCATGATACTTTTTATTCGTAGTTGCTCGATCCTTTTCTAAGCTGCTTCTTTCAAAGTTTTACTATAGCTAATTATTTTAAATGAAAATAGTCGTTGCGTTGAGAAGAAATGAGACCGGAGAGATATGTTAAGTCTAGGAAGTCACCTTTCTTCCTATAATTTTGAGCTGACCAGCTATTCATTGCACTATCTCTCAGATACCCATTGTGCGTAGGCAAGAGAGAATTAGCAGGTCGTAAAAAAAAAAAAAAAAAAAAAAAAAAAAAAAAAAAAAAAAAAAAAGACCGGAGACTTGATTACTGAAATTGATAGGAACAAATGTCTCGAATATTGGGAGAATTATTACGTGGCTAAAAGCAAAGCAGACTGGATTAGGTGTAAAGTTTGTAAATATTGGCTCCATGAGATTTGCACAATTTATGGTGAATTTTGTGGCTATTGTGAGAGAACCAAAGTATGCCATGAAACATAAAACTGCTTAACCGATTGTTCTCATTTATGTTATTTTCTATTAAGTAATTGCATTTCTGTATTATCAAGAGGACATCGAAACTTTTTTTGTTTTCCTTTTACCATCTTTTTGAAGTTATAATTTTTAGACCTCAACATTTCCTGAAAATTTTCGTAATTTCGAAAACTGAACATTAGGATAATATTAAATCCTTTTTCATTGTTGAAGCCAATCACATAGATCTGTAGTTACTATTTCAAATTGATTAAGTGCCTTATGTATTTTTGAATTTTTCCTTTGAAAATGAGTTCAACAAATAATTTTCAACGGTTAATACTACTCTCAAAAATCATTTTATCCTTTTTTTCACATTCTATTCCAAAATTGATTTTATATCACAAAAATGAATGACCTTTCCGTTTTTACAGGCGCGCGGCAGCTCTCCCAAGGGTGCGGCATAGCACCCGACAATACGGCAAAGCACCCGATCTTCCATCTTCTTTTCTTTCACAGTAAATACCATCTAAATGATTTTTTAAAATTATTTTTCTAGTAGAAAGGATCACTCTTTTACATATGCGTAGAGGTTTTTTAGGCCTTTAAATTTCTATCAATTTATAACGGATTTTCAAAAAGTGTGGCGCGTCACCCAGTTTTGCCATACACATTCCGTAGTGTAAAGTAAAAATAAGGTTTTCGTGTGAAGAAAAGTAAACTTTTATGGAGAAAACTGGTATAAGTAATGGTATAGCTGACACTGCAGTCAGGGAATGACTACCTCACTACGTGCGTGATTTAACTTCACTGTAACCGAACTCTGTGATAATTATCTTCGGGTAGTCGTTCCTAATAATAATATTAAGAGAATTTGAAGGTTTTTTTACCAAAATATAAAAGCCTCCAATCTTTCATTTCTCTGAGAAAGTTTTGAAACTAACAATAAAACTTTCTAAACTATATCTGTCTATTATCCATGACAATTTTGGAAATACTGAAATCATTCTTCCGCTACAAAAACACCACCATTATTGGATATCCACAAAGCACAAAATAGAAATTTTCTTTAGAAGTTCTTTCTGATAGTATATACGACATGTGAACCATGAATGACGACGGCTGCTTAGCAGCAGAAATATGATCGCAATTTTCACTGAAATTGGAGTGATATATTGATTCAATTTCTGTCGCAAGATTAGATTGACTATTTTTTCCTGAAGCAAGCTGGGTAATTTACTTTTTGTGTAGAATAGGCGTACCGTGAAGAGAAATCGGAGCCCTGTTGGAGTAGTATGGTAAGAAGGCCCTCCAACCAACACAGATCAACGATTTTTTTAAACCATTCCTCCAACCCAGCCGAACGATATTTTTGAAGCCCTTCTTTCAACCAAGCCAACATGACGATTTGTTTGATCAGATTTCAACCACCCGTGCGCTCTCCTCACGCCCAGCGTATCTTCTTCCCCTCAAGCGTTGACGAGTGAAAGTGGATGGGAAGCTTCGCTTCGGGGCGTGACTGACACAGGCCTTGCCCTCACTCAATTAATATATACGTTGACGATAAGAGGAAGCAAAAAGAGCGAAGGAGAGTCAAAGAAAGAAGATAAAAACCGGCAACGAACAATTTTTTTTAGCAAACGGAAGAAAAGCGACGTGGAAAAAAGACAAAATTCATGCGTAGAAAAAGCGAAAAGAGAAAGGAAGAAAGGGAACCGCTAGAGGTGATTCTGAATACAGAGAGAAAGAGAGAGTGAAAGGAGAGAAAGTGAGAGAGGAGAGAGAGAGAGAGAAAGAGGCCGGTAAAAAGCCGGAACGACAGTCACAAAATATAAAATAAAAGTCTATTAATAAAAAAACACGAGGCAGCAAAAAAAAAACTCAGGTACAAAGACACGGATATAAATAGTGTAGCGGGAGATATACAATGAAGAAAACAAGAGCAGAGGGAAAAAATGGAGGGAAGAAAAAGGGGAGTCAGAAATGGATGCTGAGAGGAAGACGGGATAAAACAAGAGGATAGGAATTTTTAACCCCTCCATTCTCTTTTCCTCTCCCTCTTTCCTTTCTCTCCTTCTCACCCCCCCTCCACTCTATTCCGATTCTCCATCCTTTCCATACGCTTCCTTTTCTTTGTTGTTTTACAGGGCAAGGCAGAAGAGTTGCCATGGCGATGAGCATTTGGCATTTCGCTTTGTGCGTAGACAGATATGAGAGAAGACTTTGGAAACACAAGAGCCACGCGCGGGCGCGGAAAAAAACTTGAGTGGGAAGATATTTAATAAGGAATAATTCCGCGTACAGGTTAAAAGGGGAGGGATAAAGGGGGGGAGGTATTTGAGGGGAAGGGAAAGAGATGGATGAGTGAGCTTTGAGCGAGATACGCTAAAAAAAAAACAAGTTAGGAAAGTGTACAGCATATCGCAAATGGGCGCGTTTCGTGCAATAGAGTATTAGAAAGAAATGATACACCTGTACGTAAGGGAAATACCGTTTTAAAGTTCTTTTCTTCATCATAAATAATCCATATTCGTCCTATTTAAAAATATTGCATTCACACGTAAGGAAATTATACGTTTGCTTGTGAGATTGTTCATGTTAGTAACAATGATGGAGTAGGTAACCATGCAAGAAATTTTACGTTCAACTCGATTTCAGATTTTCTTAATCGATTTTATTGATAAGGGCTTCTCCTACGATAAAAATGTATAGGAAAATAAATACTTCTCTTTACTAGTTCTACAAGTTTTATTTGAAAAATATTTTGATATGACGGAAAGTTCATTTTTTATCACCAGTAAAGTGGTACCCCTGATTGGCTTACGCGATTCATTTTTGCGATTTTCTCATTATCCTTGATATTAAGTACTTAATATCAAATTTCATGAAAATCCGTTCTGTAGAAGCCGAGAACGAACATGCGGACGGATGGACAGACAGACGGATGGACAAACAGACAGACGGACGGACAGACCGACGACAATAGGCGCTCACGCTGGAGGCGTAACGCGCCTAAGAAAAAGAGTGGAAGTAAAAGGGGAATCCGATTATTAATTTTTGGGGAGAAATCTGTTACGTTCGCGAAGTCGAGGATCCTTTCAGGATCGGAGGAGGCGGAGGTGCTTGGAAGAAAAGGGAAGAGGGACAGGGAGAAGAGCGAGTGGGGAAAGAGCGTTTGGGATAAGTGGAGGAATGAGTGGGAGTGAGATGGGGGGAGTTAGAGAGGTGGAATTGGTAGTGGGAAAGAAAGAAGAGGGATGGGGAAATTTGGAGAGGGGAAACAGGGGAGAAGGGAACGAGGAAAGGGGAACTGTCACTGCAGTGTTGGATATTTGGGTGGGGATTAAATCGATTAGATCGGTTTGACAGGAATATCCACCGCTGACTTGTCCACTTACCCCCATTTATTATTATATTTTTCATAGAATCTGTAAAAATTTTATTTCTTTTAGGAGGCCATTTTTAATCTCTCCCTAATATATGTCGCTGGGGGAAAGATTTGATGTTTCACATTTTATTGTAAAAATTTCATATTAAGACAAAATATTAAATGACTTGGACGATAAATACCTTTGGTTTGTGCCCGATGGAAAGATGGTGACCGCTAGTGTATTTCTTGTGCCCATTAAGCAATCGTGGAAGTTAAACGAGAAATTTAATACAGATAACTTCATACTTTCAAACAAAAATTTTAGCCGAAAAACTATGAATCTTGTTCTAATGAATTCACAAAGCTAAAAAGATTTCTCAAGTAATTTCCGACGTAAACTCCAATGAAGCCCACCGAAGCAGTTGCAACTGATAACGTGACTCGACTAAGCATTCGCGACTTTTTCTCCTTTTCACTTTTTCCTCAAGCGACTCATATGGTGAAGAGGTTATTACCTTTATTTCATTTCACACAAAGCGATTAGGATGTGTGGTGAGAATTTCTTTGTCGTCCTCCCAAAACTAAGCGTTTTGCAATGGAAGCATCGAAAATGAATCCCAGATATTTCATTCTCTTGCTAGCGATTTTAAAAACTCCGTAATTTGATTGAGGGTGCATCTATAGAATATAAAAAAATCGGTACAACATACATTGTACAAACTTTCTCATATATGCTATATATTAATGAGTCGTTCAGTTATCTTTAGAAAATGAAAATCCAATTAGCATGTTTTTAAAAAATCCAATTTTTGTTAAAGTTGCCCAAGAATAAACTAGCCTTACATTCATTCATTGAGAAAAATGAAATATGTAGTATTATTTAAGACGTATACTAAAGTAACTGTACGAAATTTGATCAAAATCATTATAGCCGTTTTTGAGAAAATCGAATTACTGTTAAAGTTGCCTAGAATAAACTAGCCTTATGTTCATTTTTTGAGAAGTGTGAGCTATACATTGTTATCGAAGACGTATACTCAAGTAACTGTACGATATTTGATCAAAATCGTTAGAGCCGTTTTTGAGAAAATCGGATTGTTGTTAAAAATGCGTAGAATAAACTACTTTTAATTATTGAGCAATGTCAACCATTTCCATGTATACTCTGCTCAGTATGATAAAATGCCTAAGTACGAGATTTCATTCATTTTCGCTCTACCGTCTAGGCTCCAGAGCCAGTAACAGTCAGACAAACAGACGGCATTGCGAAAACCACTTTTTCGGATTCAGCGACACCCAAAAAGTATATTTCCGTAAAAATCTCGAGGTCGAATTTTTTCGCGATAACAATACTTTCTCGATACTTCGTGTGAGAAAGTAAAAATGAACGTATATTTTCCAACCATATTGAGCATCCGTATTCCAATATAGGCTTATTGTTAGGAGAGGTTGCATTTTAACTAATGAATCACACATGAAGTGCGCACCATACGCGTGGTCGATATTAATTATGATACCTATGTTTTGTAGAATCTTGATAAATAGTTTCAATCGGGAAATTTTACACCCATATATGCGCATTTTCAGGATAGCTATGCAAAAGTTATGGAGAGGTAAATATTCTTTCATACGGTTTGGGAATCTCAAGTACGATTCGAATCTTCTATTTATTCATGTTTCCTCATCTGAGTGTTATAGATGTTTCAGTATGGCGCAAGATAAAAAAGCAGTTTAGCTCAAGAAAGAAATACGAATCGGGTATCTTTCAAACAGTGATATGAAATGCAACTCCATTCCTCGCTGTAATGGGCATAAAACACCCATCTAAATTACGTTCACGCAGAGTGAAAACGGGAAAGGAGACATGAATAAAACACTAAAACTTCACCCAGCGAATAAACAGTTAAAAAACAAACCAAACGAGATTAATTGCTGCCGCCTAAATCATGTTTATCTCATCATCCATTCCGGACAAGTCCTGGATGGACTTAAAATAAAGAACGCGTGCGAAACACTACTATCTTCCTTTTTACGGGAGCGTTAAAAGAAAAATAAAATAAAGGGAGCGTGGGTCGCACCTAATCCATGAACGGTTGCCATGGAAACGGCCATAAAATGGCGGCTTCTCGATGTCTGTGAGTTTGAGCGCGTGCGGTGTCCGATCTTGCCGTGGCGGATATGTCTATATGGCGCGAGGCTGGATCGAGGTAGAAAGCAAATAGAAAGGGAGAGTGAGGGAGAACGGAGAGATAAGGAGAGATAGGAATGGGAAGAAAGGAAGGAAAAGTAGGTGTAAAAAAATAAAGGAGGGAAACGATCGTACCGGGCTGCGAGGCGGGATATTCGGGCGATTTGCGCGCCACGTGGTGGTGATACGGGAAACTGGCCGGATGAAAATAAAAATGCGGAAATGAAATAGAGGTCCAGCGTTTGATGGAGAGAGAAACATGGAGAGGAATTTTAGATGAAGGCGTGAGTGATGAGGGCAGAAAAACAATAGAATAGAGTGGCATTATGGTATTTTCGCCGTCTTTGAATCATTGTGGTTTAGATGGAAAAAGACAGCGATGTGCCAAACGATACTTTCATGCCCGTCTCCCAGGCTACACGGAAGAATAATAACATGGCTACAAAATTCTCGATCTATGGTTTCTAAGAAGAGTAAGAGGCGTAAGTCACGAAGATAATAAATTAGGAAGAAAAACTTAATATGGTCACAGTTTCCTCTGGAATATATGATTCCATTGTTCCAAATTTGCACAATTAGTCCCCACGCAATTAATTAACAGTATTTTGAAAATTTGAGATATTACTTCCTCATATACTAAGTATATTGAGAAAATATTGTTATCGCGAAAAAATTCGACCTCGAGATTTTGATGGAAATATACGTTTTGGGTGTACCCTAGACCGATAAAGTGGTTTTTGCAATGCCGTCTGTCTGTCTATTACTGGCTCTGGAGCCTAGACGGTAGAGCGAAAATGAATGAAATCTCGTACTTAGGCATTTTATCATACTGAGCAGAGTATACATGGAAATGGTTGACATTGATCAATAATTACGAGTAGTATATTCTACGCATTTTTAACAACAATCCGATTTTCTCAAAAACGGCTATAACGATTTTGATCAAATATCGTACAGTTACTTGAGTATACGTCTTCAATAACAATGTATAGCTCACACTTCTCAAAAAATGAACATAAGGCTAGTTTATTCTAGGCAACTTTAACAGTAATTCGATTTTCTCAAAAACGGCTATAATGATTTTGATCAAATTTCGTACAGTTACTTTAGTATACGTCTTAAATAATACTACGTATTTCATTTTTCTCAATGAATGAATATAAGGCTAGTTTATTCTTGGGCAACTTGAACAAAAATTGGATTTTCTAAAAACTGGCTGATACGATTTTTATTTTCTAAAGTATAGTTAGATAAGCCCTAGGTGCATACCCTCAGGGTGCTCTTAGTATGTATGCCAAGTTTCAGCTTTCTATGTTTATTAGTTTTGGAGTTACAGCGTTAACACACACACACATTCTATTTTATTTATATGATTCCGTTTCTATCCTTAATATGTACAAAGATGAAATTTCCGCTATTTTTTCCAAATATTCATAGAACATGCATTAATCTCTAATTTTCTACGCGTAGAAACACAAACTTAGCAAATTTTTCAATAGAAATTATTCCTCTATGCATTGTTCTGGAAGCAAAAATTATGGCTGATAACAGTAATTTGCATTGGTTTCACATGAAAGTACTGTTATTCTAGAAAAATAGGCGAAAATCGATTTGAAAATGCACACGTGATGAAAAAAGTATTCAATAGTATACTATAATACTTTTCAATCGAGAATCAATTTTTTCTTTTATTTCATATAGCAATTTAAATTTCCAGAATAAAGGCTTTGATGCCACAATATAAAATCCATCTCGAGGGTCGTATATTACCAGTTTTTCATTATTTGCGAGTACTAAATATGGTACTGGTCGGTTATACGCCCACACGCAATTAATTACAATTTTATTTATAGTTACTAAAGAAACGCAATTATTTATTAGTTGTATTAATAGTTGCCATTTCTAATAATAAAGGATTTACCTTTTGAATCCAATTCTAATGAAAATGAATTTAATTAATTTAATTGAACGGCACTACTGTAGTTGGGTTGCTCGGGGGTTTGGGGGCGGAGCCCCCATAAAAAAAATAATAATAATTCTCTGATTGGCCGGTCTCGACATTTACAAACCCAATCTCCGGACAACGTGGAGGATTTCTTTGGTTCCGGGCGAGGCGAAGGGCGCGGTAGCGCCCGGAGATGACTACCCATTATAACAAAGCGAGCCGAAAGCTCGTCAATACATTATTTCAATGGGGGAGAACGATGAAACTTAAAAAACTGCAACATGGACATACTTACGGGAATTAAAGCGTTTTAACTCATCCATTATACTATGGGTTAATTCCGTTGCTATTTACTACGTTGCTATTTACTACGTACTATTTACCCGAATTGGGTTGAATGGTTTTCCATCTCCCATTCTATTTTACCTTTGTTTTTCTGTGTATATACCGTGTGGGCGTATAACCGACCAGTACCCTAAATAAATTCGTCCGTATCCGTTTGCGAGTTGAACAAAAATATCAAAGGATAACACAGAGGGGGAACCATTTGGAACACCTGAGCTCAGATTTTATCACTTGCGAGAGCATTCGCTAAAAAGCGCGTCATGTTTTTCTGACCGTGACGGGAAAAATAGAATGTTTTAAATAAACAAAAAATTCGCGGAATTACAATTAACCGTTTATTTTTACCCTACCCTTTTCCGAAAATCCTCTCTTTCAGCAGATTTTTCGAGTGGGAAATTCGTTTCGCCGGGAGAAATTGCGAGATTCGAAAGCAGAGTTCTAAATCTCTTGCGGTCTTCACCAGTCTCCCATTCCCCTCACTAAAACTTGTATTTCCTCCAAACGAGGGAGGCAAGGGAAGTTGGGAAGAAGGAATTGGGAGAGGGGGAATCTCCACAGAACCACTATGCACTCACAACTCATGGCGAATTGGAAATCGAGTTCATCACCAGGAATGAGTTAAGGAAAAAATGAACAGGTAGATTAATCGCAAATTTTCCGCCAATAAATATGCGAGTTGCGAAAAGATAGAGTGACGTATTAGTACGAATATATATATGTATGTATGTATGTATATATGTGTGTGTGTGTATTGCGGAAGAGGAAAGGTAAATGAGGATATTTAGGGCAACCAGGTGATGAAGGTAACCCAGTGAGAGCCGTTGGGTTGTCGGAGAGACATTTGTAGACGATGTTGGAGCTTTCGGGTTGATTTCTTCGTCAGAGCAAGAGAGACACAACAACAAATATGTCTCTCCGACCCCAGCTGCTCTCCTTCCGGTAAGTGCTCACTGGATTTCCTTCAACACCTAGTTACCCTATATATATATATATGTATGTATGTGTGTATATATATATATGTATGTATGTATGTATGTATATGTATATATATATATATATATGGATTTACATATAAGTGATTTTCCAATCGAGCGAAAACCGAGCGTCAAGAATGTTAGAATCTTCCCTTAAAACATCCATCCCGGGTTCACTTCATTACGAAACATTTTCATTCCTTTTTGAAATTTACATTAAACTCATAAACAACACGACAATACCAAATAAAAAAGCTAATATAATTTACGCCCATTATTTAAAGAATTGTGGTGCCTGAATCTCAATATTCAATAAAGTGATACGTTTTTCTGTGTAGACATAGTGTTCATCTTGGGTAAATGCGGCACGCAACTTATTTTAATATGCCAATTTATCTCTATAGTATTAACGAATACTTCAAATAATTTTTCCTTCGAAATTTCAGCCTAAGGATTATTCGTTTTTCCATATTTTCGGGGCTAAACATTGCCCCAATTAACATGGGTAATCTCCTTTTTACTGTGTTACGTACGTGCGTGTGTATAATACACACACACGCTTTATCTACACTCCTACCTACGCACAAACATTTTTCTTCTTCGATTTTCTCTTCCACCAAAAAAAATAAAAATAAAACGAGAAAATCTGAAGTTTTTCACTCGGAATGGAGTTTCTACCTCTCATCTCGTCGCTTTGAATTTCCGATTTCGGTCGTTTGATCGGTAATCATGTCTCCGAAGAAAAAAATAAGAAAAACAGAAATAATATAAAACAGCTCTGGAGAAAAGGTTAGAAAGAGGTGGAAAGAGAGATAAAGAGAAATGGCGGCAGAGGAAGAGAAAATATTTCAATCAATTTGTTGAGGGGAATCGTGGGGATGTATTATTATGGTTTTCCGTTTCTACGGAAAATCAACTTCGTAGTACATACACACACACACACAAATACACGTTGGGTTCTTATTGTTCACGAATAAAAATATGTATAATAAATATCTTGAGAGAAGTAGTAAATTTTAATGCCGGAATAAATTCTATACACCTTATTGAAAGAATCAGATAGAATAATTAAAAACATTTTTATGTTAGCAAATGAATGATACGCATTGAAAGTTCTTCTAATATAATAGAAATCCACTATATTAAGGAACAGTATTATTTCTCTTTTCCTACGCAATAATAAAGGTTCTTCATTGTAACTCTTAAACTTTCAGCAAAGAAGATGAACATTTTAATCGAGTTTTCAGTAATTTTCTGGAGAAAAATAGTTTAAAAAATCAAAGTCAACTGTCTATTTATTGATATAGGTATTTAATATTTTTGTGAAATTTTTGTAATAAGCTTATTGACAGAGGCTGTTTCGCTTCACGATCCAATACTTTTTAATGCCGCCTACTCTGGACTACCATGGACTACAACTTTTATTAGAAGTTTGGAAATGGGTTTATAAGTATATCGGGGCGACCTAATTTAAAATGTACATTCATTTGAGTGTTATAATTTGTTATGTATTCCGCATACATAGCTTGTTTCTTTTCTGTAGTATTTAAATCGAACAGAATTATTGTTTCGCATGCCACATGAATTGTAATTGCCTTACCCTCCAGAAAACAACAAACAAAGAGGTAATAAAACCCTTTATAAAATTATATCTTTCAAAACAATTGCCATACATGTAAATTTACTTCGCAGTAATACCATAGGAAGGGTGTTTTAGGTATATCAAGATACAGTGTGGGCCAAAGATATGTACCCAATTTCAAAATGAAATTACAGGATAGGACTGAATTATAAAGTCAAAAATATTTGTACTAAATGACACATTTTGTCACAAGGTCACAATGTGTCAGATAAGTTCACAACAACAGCTATAGCCAACATTAGGCGTGAAATCCTACAGCCTGTAATCAACAACTGTACTGCACCCATTCGCTTGTGTGCTCAGAATGATGGAAGACATTATAAACATTTTTATCAATGGAAATAAATTTGAAAAAAATTGGTTTCTGATTCACACTCGTATCACAGTTCATTTATTTATTTTGGAATTGGGTATATTTTTTTGGCCCACTCTGTATACAGTGTACTCACACAGTATTACATACCACGGAAGCTCCATGCAATTGCAATGCCATAAGAAACGGCATCTAAATTTTTCCCCATCCTAAAGCCCGAATTTTCCTAAAATAACCACAAAAGAAATCACCGCTCGTTTGGAATCGCATCTCAATACCACAAACAATAGATGACCCAACGTTTTAAAACAATGATAGCCTACCGGGAGCGAATGAACCCGAATTCAATTAATTGAACATCACAAAAGCATCTCGCACGAGTAGGAAGATGGACATGAATACACGACACGTCCTCCAACGATAGAAATCGCTGCGAGGAAGATGAAGAGGGCGCTGTACTCTCCCATTGTGTTCCACTCCAGCGGAAATACTGCGAGATATATAGTAGGTATAAAGCCTATGAGTGCTTGTGTCTGTGTGTGTGTGTGTGTGTGTGCGTGCGAACGCGCTCCAGAAATAGTTCCCCTTTCAGATTCCTAAAGGCGGCGAAAGAAGAGAACGCGAGGAACAGAGTTGTTGTAGTTGATAGGGAGGAGGAGGTTAGTGGATGGTGGAGTGGGAGAGTGAGGAATGGAAGGGAGAGAGAGAGAGAGGTGGGTATAAACAGTATAGGAGAGGGAGGAGGAGCATGAAAAGGTATAATTGAATGTAGCAGAGAGAATATATTGAGAGACAAACATGCAAGTAAAATGGCGCAAGAGACACACCTAGTACAATCCCAGATGCCATATACCTCAGAATCTGCTCTTCCTCTCCCATATAACCCATCGAAACTTCTTACTCCCAATTGCTTCTTTCTCCAACTCTTCAACGCCTTAATCTCATAACAACTATTCGACTCCTATCCCTTGTACGTTTCCTAATTATCTTCCGCGTTCTGTGCTATCATTTGTCTCTCTCTCTCTCTCTCTGTCTCCCTATCTCTCTCTGTTTCCTCTTTTACGTGCTTATCACTCATCTTCTTGTCCTACGTCACGTCCTTCTCGTTCCTTACTTCCCGCCCGCCTGCGTCATAAGCTATGATTTCGATTCGGTTCTTTTGGTGTTTTTTCATCATCTCGAATACGTATTCTTCCTTCTTTCTCTTCGTCAACGATTTTCCGTTTCTGTTTATTACTGATTTATCTTTCTCTTCTTACTATATATTCTTCAATCCTTACTCGATCCTGCGTTCTCTCTCTCTCACTCTCATTCTACCTTCACCTCCCATATTTGCGTTTTGTGTTTACGTTACCACCTCCCCTGTCCACAATTATTCATTATATCTGTTCTTCGTTAAATTAAGTATTCTATTCCAAAATTCCAAATTTATTGAATATTTATCAAATTGAATCTACACCTTTGACGAATCTATTTCTCCGAAAAATATGTAACACTGCTTGGTATCAATAAATGAATCGAAATAAACTAAAAAATAAGAGCTAAAATAAAAGTGTCGTACTTTGCAGAGTGTTAGAAATACTTTGCACTTCATGACCATCAAAAATATTTGACACTTTCCCTAGATTACAACATGTTTTCAGAGGCTCAACTACGCACTTGAATCCGAACAACTTCCAAGGCTTTCGTGAATGCTAATCGGGCAAAAACTTTTTGTTTTACCTGACAGGTTTGAAAAATATTTTCCTTTAGTGAGTAAAATATATGAAAGCCTCTTTGAAGTAATAACGAAGTATATTATTAGAAAAAGGAACCGAGTACTCAGAAGAAACGAGACTAAGTGTTTATCCACAAACCCGCAACGGGTTGAGATACTGAGGACTACAAATCTCTCCAAGAAGGTCGACATTTTTTATTTCTAAGGTAAAGGGAAAGTAGCAGCCGGGAATTTTAACTTACAACTGAAAGTACGACAAATGATCAGGCTAAATCTGTGATACGTTAAAATTTAGACATATGGAATACAGAAATAAAATATCGGAACCAACACATCGGATTTTATTACATACCGTGTACTTTAAAGGTTTAAATTGGGGCCGAGGTTTTGATCTTATACGAAACGACCGCGTCCATCCGAGAAACATAAGATGCTCGCGCGAAACGCGTCGGGGTTTCTTAACATCCTCCTATTCTTAGTGTTGGGGGTTGTTAGACACATGCCAAGTATCCTGTCGAGAGGAAATGCAATTCGCTCAGACGTGCATTCACTAAATCACGGAGGAGCCGGGAGCTGGTGCCTATGAATTACGTCACGGGCGCACACACGCTCAAAATCTCTCTCTTTCTCACTAATGGAATAAATAGAATTTAGGTTACGCTTCGTATAATCCGACGATTTGATCTATATCCGCAAATACGTGCGAAAATGAAGCGATTGAATTCGAAAGCGTTTCAAAATGGGATAGGAATAAAATTATGACCGATGAATTATCTGATCACACGTGTTTTTTTTTTGTTTTTATAACCGACCTATAAACCCAACTGCACGATCTGTTTCGCTAGTCCATTCATTAATAGCGGTGCCGTAAATCTGATCCTGAGAGGCATTAAATCTAGTCGAACTCCATGGAAAACAGATAATTAGTTGCTCTGATGGGAGATGAAATTTAGACATGCGGATGCCAGTGGAATTCCGATTCATTATTGCACTAACAACGGCGGGAATGTTTAATTATGGTCTCTACGCATGTATCCAGCCGCCGCGTTTAAATAATTTAACTTTATTTTTTAATAGGGAATATTAGTGGATGTAGGGGAATTTTGCCTGAGTGAATTTAATCCTGTCGGAGGTAGAATTGAGGCGCTAATAAGCTTCTATATTTTCAGTAAAATATTCAATATTTAAAAGCTTCTTTAAATTTTCATGTTTTTTCCCTTTGTTTTCCGTAAATAGTACAATTAATAAAAATTTTCGGTTGAAATGATGTTCCCAGAAAATGTTATTAAAAATTAAATATCCGAACTTTATCCGTTCATGAGTAAAAGATAAAATCGTACGTGTTCAGAAATTCGTTCATTATTTCCACTTTTGTTAATTTTAAGCACCAATGGCTAACTTTTTCAGTCAATTTACGGTATCTCTGGTTTGTAATATATTTTAAATTATGTACAATTAAAATCAAAGTGTAATAAAATAAATTCCAAAATATGATTTTTCATAAAACCTGTGAGCAAACACCATATATAACAAACACAGTTATAACGCGTTTCCAAAAGTTGTATATAAAATAATTTTCACGAGGAAACGAAAATGCACGATGCAGTTATCTTTTATATTAAAAAACGAATGCACGATGCAGTTATCTTTTATATTAAAAAACGAAGTGTTGACATTTAAAAAAAATCTAGTGCGACAATATATGTTAAAAGATAAAACCATGCTAAAACATTCGACACACATCCTCATTAATAAGTATATATTAAACATTGTCTTGGTACATGGGTAATGTTCTCAATTCAGAATAAAAATGCAATTGTCCGCGGACGCAAAATACATGCTCATTAGTAAAAAAGTATAAAGGGAATCATTTAACCACTCATAATCAAAGTCACTCGCTCTTGCTTTCAAAATATTTTTATATTTAAAAACGCTAATCCTAAGTCATACTTCCTTAAAACAGTATATTATAATCACCAATTCTGGAGTAATTATTGACCAAATGTCTTGTGACAATCCCATACGAGTGACATGCATCAGTATGAATCAAAGGATTATTTTTGCACATAAAGTTTTATTTATTCAAGCGTAATTAATTTCGACTATTTTAACGAAATAATTCTCCAAGAATTACCTGCTTATCCAATTCAAACTTATAACCTTCCGTAATTGTTACATTTTGCCTATCATATCTCCTTATCACCGAATTATTTACAGACTGACAGGTTAGATCGGTTATTTGTTTAGGACTGCGAGAGTCGATAAATCGATTATAAGTCCTTTTTGAACCCTTTAGCTCTCGTATTTCGCATGTATCGCCAGTCCTCGTACATTTCTAACCCTTTCATTCATACTTCTTGCGGCCATCTTCTCGCTCCCTTTGCGGTTTTCTCCATTTTCTCCCCCCTCCACCTGCATTCTTCACCACCCTCCCTCCTTTCCAACTTTTTCTCTTCTCTCTTCCCCGTTACATTCGATCATCCACCTCCATTCCCCTTCCACACACGTCTCCCCCCTCCCTTCTCCCTCCAATATACCCATCCCCACCCCTTTAACCCTATCCATCCCACCTCCCCTTTCCTCGTTCACACTTTCCTAACCCACATAAATTCTCAACTCCCTCTTCATTCAATCTTCCTCTCACGCTTCCTCTACTCCTCACCTCTCTCCAGCGCATTCTGACTCTTTTTTCCTCCCTCTCTCTCTCTCTCGTTCTCACTCTTCCATCATCTTTTCCCCTTCCTCCTGAATCCCCCTTCCGCCTCTTTTTTTCTTATCAAATTTCCCACCTACACACCTTCCTGGATGGCGTAAGACGGGAGGGGGATTTTTCCACGAGATAGGTTTGCCGGAAGATGGGATTCTAGAGATGGAGATCTGAACAGCGTGGCGGAGAGGGAGAGAAATATACAGAGAGATGGTGGGTGTGAGCCTGCTCCGATCCTAAGTTCCTAGTGCTGTTTACACGTGCGCGTAAAGGTTCTTTATTCTGCAGCATATCGCGCCGGTGGGTTTCACACGGGTGGTGAAAGGGTATGTGACGTTTCATTTTCGGCAGGTTTGGGGGCTCCGTCGCGATATGTAGTCTTACGGAAGGCGTTCCCGTTACGGAGAGAAAGAGGGAGAAATGAGATTCGGAATCATATAAAGGAGTACACTTGTGAGAAGGGGGGAGAATATCTCTTCCTCGGAAGGAGATTTACGCTCCGAAGGTTAAATTCGAACGCCGAGTTACCTTTTTCTCCTGAACGAGGGTTGGTAGGGAATTAATTATTACCGAACGTGGTGGGGCTTTACGATTGGAGTGTTTTGCGTTTTCTATCTTGTGCACATTTTATTTCTTCTAGTTTGCTAATGAGCGCAATAATCATCTTCACCAATTCATATTATTAATTTATTTTGAACTTAATTTATTTACGTTAACTTTTTAGGATTAATTACAGTACATATGTAATTAAATGAGCAGAAAATTATATATATATATATATGCATATATATACATATATACACATACATACATACTGAACACTATATTTTGCATTTACTCCTCCATTATCATAATATACGAATGCAATTTAAATCAATCAGATAATATTGGCCGACAAACCAACTCTTAAGTTTCCTAAAGTTATTCTTCAACTCTATTTTCGACTGAAAGTAGTCCGCGAAGAGGTCGGAAATAAGATATGGGTCCTACGTAGGGTGCAGCAATGGGTTATTGGCCATTGAGTCGAAAAGTTTGAACACCACTGATGCATGTTACGGGATTCGAACTCGACCATGATAAAAGATGACAACACACGTAAACATCACCTCTATCAAAGTCGGCAAAAATCATACACCCTCGTAGCGGCACAACAACAATAAGAAGGACCCGTAGAAAAATATTATCGATGGCCTCCCACTCTCAGCAATACATATATCTGATAAATTAAAAAAATTAAAATTAAAAGCCTTTATAAAACCTATCAAGGTGTAATTATTAATGAGTGTAGTGAAAAGGTTGGGATTTTCAAATGATTCCATAATACTGGAAAGTCTTTCTGAATTAAGACAAAAAAGAAAAATCGCTCAAATATCTTCATTTTTTCTACGTTCATAAAAAATTCGAAGGCACCCCGAGAACCTTCACCCGTGGCATTTGGCCACTCATTCCATCATATCGTTACGCTGATAAAACTTGTCAGTAGATCAAGGCTATCACTATAGACAGCTGCACAGTGACTATCTCGAGCGACCCAGGAGAAACTAAAGATCATTGTAAAAATATTAGCTTGAGTTAATAGGCAGTTTACAAAGGTTAACATATACGTGTCAATGGCTTCCTGGAATACAATTCAAGCATGTTCCGCTGATTACATTGCAGTGTAATTCACGTACATTTAGAAGCGATTTCTTTTTAATTCTACTATATCTCACTTCCCTTTGAGGACGGACTTTTGCAACACCATACATATTATTACACGGTTAACAAAATAATTTCGGCATAATATGAAGCTTGCCGATACATATCTTGAACACTCATCTCCTTTCGGTAAAACTCGAACGGAGCCCCAGAGACCGTTTTTATGAAACTTTAATCACGAACACGGAAATAACCATTCGTGCTACTTTTCGACTCTTATCCGGTGAAAAATCTCCGGGATATAACGCTACGTGAACAATTGGTACGTCTTACAAACGCTCCTTCGCGTAATACACGTGCATAAAATCGCATCTGAGTGGATATCACGAACGAACGAGAGATGGAATGCGAGTAATGATTCTCTCCCGCCGGGGCCGAATTGAACATCATCGACAAAACGGCATTCAATCCTGGAAACGCGGCATCCTCTTCAACACTCTAACCTACGCATTCCATCGGCATGGAAACGGGGCGCGAGAGAAAATAAAATGAAAATTCACTCAAAGGATGAATTTTTTTTGCATGATAAAAATCCGCACATAATGTTTTCTAGGCAACGTGCGGATTATAATTTTTTTAATTTCCTCTATAGAGCAACGCTTATGTGGCCCACCTGATAATTTTTTTCTCGTTAGAACTACGAGAATTTCGAGAAAGAGATGGAAAACACGTAGAATGAGAACTCGGAAATTACTAAAGCGATTATATCTCTCGTTACAACAGCCGTTTATGGAAAACGTGATCGCTAATGGAGCGAATAAAAATTAATATTCCTATTAAAGTTAATCACGGGAAGAATTTTTTCGTTTTCTGGCGCCAAAGTAAACAGATTGCCATTTCTGCATATAGTCTCTGATTTTAGATAAGGAAATAAAATGGAAAAGAAAAAGCAAAACATTTCATTGTCACATTAAAAAAACTTGTGACAATTATGTTTGCAGCAAAAATTATTTAAGAATTGCTATGGATATAATAAAAGTCAATATTCATCTGAAATATTTACAAGGTACCATTTAGTTTGCCGTAAAAAACTAAGCAAAAAACAATTATTTAAATCGAATACGGCTCATATTTATAATGAAAGTAAATATTTTTTTCGATTATTTCTGATTAAAGATGGATAAAACATATTTGAAATGCACTGGTAAAAATTAACATAGTCCTTTATCAAAGAGTAGAGTTGCTCTCTCTCATTACAGAAATTCAGAATGCTTCACCATGAAACTGGTTATTAATTAAATTTATATCATGGTGCTAATAATACGGGAATATTAGCTGAACACCTCCCTAGAATACTCCATAAAAATAAGTATTGAAATAGGAAAATATAACGTGTCAGTAAGTTAGCTTCGATTTCTTTCAAATAATTAATAAACAATTGATTTGAATTCTTTTTTAGTGCTTTATGAAAATTATCTCACTTCAAGAAATCAGGTGCCTATAGACAATACTACGCCTAATTGAAATCAAGACTTATACGGAACGGAAATTTCATTTATAATTATTTATTTAAAAAGCCGGGATATCGCAAAATCCAACAACGTCTAGGTCCAGAGTGTCCCGTATTTTTGCACCTATGTATATTTATGTTTAGTAAGGGTATTTTTTGAGAGGTTTAATTGTTTACCTATATTTTTGGTCTTAGCTAAAACCTTTTTAAAATAATTTCTATCGATCTTTTAGCGATGCGAGCCGATTATGTATATTAATATAAAATCATTTATGAAATATAGTATCATAATAACCTTCACGAAATTCCAAGATTTTTTAAAAATACGAAGACGATAAGGTGAACAGCCAGTGTAATTTAAATAATTCATAATGTATCAATTCTTTGAGGAATAAATCTGGAAGTATCCGATAAATCAATAACTTTTCTAAAAATTTTGTTTCTGAAATCTCAATATAATATATAAATATTTTCGAGAAAGACATCAATTACGTCTTACCTTTTCGGTGATTATCAGTAGTTTTTGTGCTTCCTATACTACTCAAGTGGATACCATCATCGGCAGATGTGTAGTTCCCGGACAGTCCTATGAAAACAAATTTAAAAAAAAAATCATTCTGGGAAATTTCAGCAATAATTTTTTAATACGAATATTCGCATTTGAAAATTTTGTGTGGTCTAAGTAGATTCAATGCAGAATAAAACTAATTAAATTAGAAAATATCCATTAATTGTTTTTCGGGTAATCAGAGCGAATTCGTGAAAACTAATCACTTGCAGAATTTTTGCGTCCGAACTTCAACTAATAAAATGGAATTTATTTTTATTCTACGTTAAAGAGAAATTATCGAATTTTTTAAATCAAATTTGTCAGAATATGGATATCCAGTGGTTTGGAAAGCCAATCATACGGACATGCCGTAGTGATTAATTGCGATATTTTAATCTGTACATACTAATAAATAAATCTCTTTGGCATCAAAGTCCTCATCATATATTTTTTAATAACACGCTTTCGAGCGTGTATCCGAGTGTTTTTACGTGCATGTGTGTGATGGAGTTTTTGTGTGTGTCACGGTTAAAGTTCGATACCGGTTAATTTCGACATAAGCAGCGATATTATATACGATACTTCATTTCCCACTCAATACGCATTTTGAGGGATTTTTGCACTTATTTTACTGTAAATAAATTGATGTGTTCAACGCATGACTTTCTCCATACGTAAGTTGTCAACTAAAATCAAATATGGCGATAGGAACAGTTCAACTTACACGCTTCAGCGCTAGCAATTCAATTACTACGCGCACGAGCTGCCCACTAACCGACAATTTCGAAGATAATTGAATATCTCCTGAAATATTCCTCATATGACAATTTAGTTCAAACAGGAGTTGTAGAAAAAAATAATATATACAACTTTTATGTATAACTATGTTAACAAAAATTCAGTTTTAAGCAAAATATTTAAGAAAAACTCAAATTTTACGAGAGTAAACCGCTACTTCCGGTTGAACGATTGTTTTCAAAATATTCCCTAATCATAAGAATAGATATATATATAAAATCACAAATATAGAATTTCATGTAGATATGATGAATAGTTTTTTAGTTATAGCGCACGCAAAAATTCTGTCGCACACATACGGACACACACACACACAGACATCATCGAGAAAACGGCCAAAACGTGTTCAGGGGACCTCAAAACGTGTATTTCCGTTGAAATCTCGAATTCGATTTTTTTCATGAAAACAATACTTTCTCTTTACTACGTACCGTATTTCCCGCCATATAAGACGCATAATTTAGCAAAGCTTATTTAGGAAAAAATATACCAAGAAGTTCTGTATATGAAATGGCTGAAAAAAGTCAGATGCTGCTCCTTGCGCAGTTCAAAGTTTGTGCGCATGCGCAGTGATACGTAATACTTATTACGGTACATTAACAGACCCAGCAAGGTTAATTTATTTGGACGTTTTTAACATTTTAGCAAGAGTTTCATAAAATTACCGGTAAGTATTTTCGTCTTTTATTTATTTTTCTTCTATCTGGACATTTCTTTTGGATTTTTCTCTACTGTTTCCTTTCTAATTCGTTCATTTAAGTGTTAACAGTTTTTAGCGATATTTGATTGTTATTTTTCAACCTTGGGATGCTTTGCTGTTTTGTTTGTTCGAAGATTAGAAATTTTAAATAAAGCTTTGGGCGATCTTTGTTCTCCTCTAAAAATAACGTTCGATCTTTGACCTTTATATACCTACATACACATACATATCGTTTCCGCAAGGTATCACCGAGGAAAAATCGTGACCATCACCTGATAAGACGCAGGGTGACTTTTTGTGATAGATTTATGGAAAAAAGTGCGTCATATGGCGGGAAATATGGTATATGGAGATAGTAAAAATAGGGACTTTTCATTGAAGAATCCGCATTAATTTTAAATATGTATACAGTAGGAAAAATACGTAATCGGTAATACGAAATAAACTTAATACTCCTATGAGAACAAAGATATAACTATATAAAAGGCCGGGTTTTTGTATCTGTATTAAACGCTTTGTTTACATAGTAACGCAGAATCGGTACTTTTTTGTTTACATAACGACCGAGTTTCATTGTTATAACGTGCAGCATCCACCGAATTTAGATTCAGATATCGGTAAGTCTAATATTTTATTTTGATTTACTAAGAATAAAAGTAGTAATATTTTGTGATAATTGCTTTGTAATCCTCACTTTAATATATCGTCTGTATTATTATGCAAAGCCATCTTTATACAGATACACAAACCTGGCCTTTTATATTTATTTTAATATTTTATAGAGTATATTTTTTATTAATGTGGAACGTGCCAATAAACCAAATCACTCCCCTTCATTTTTGACGGGCACTTATACTAGTTTTAATCATAAATGGCAACTTACGTAAATAAAATGAACGAGATATCAGTTTTTGATAAATGCAAGTAGTGAATCGTAAATTTTTTTACAATTTATTTTCAGAAATGATGTTATAGCGTAATTTCTTGTAAAACGTCACACATCAATATATTCTTATACACACGCACGCACGCACGCACACACGCACTAGTATAAAAGCCGGTCAACATGACGGAATATCTTTAGTTAACCTTAAAATAGTTGCCTCCCCCCCGCTGTCACCCTCTCCCTCCCACCCCCCCTTATTCCCTTCTCCCCCTATCTCCCTCTCCCTCCCTCCCTTAAATGTAAGAAGCGACTATACAGTCTCAATTTTACCCTCCATAAAGTCGTTTGTCTGTCTCCCCCCCCCCCCCCCCCCCCTTCTCCCCTGTTTTGTAGGTGGAAAATGTTTTCGCTGAAATTTTGCTTGCAAAATGATTTTTTTGAATTTTACTATCAGGAGAAACCCACTGCAAAAGAATTCAGCTCTTAAAAGTGTTTTGGGCCGGAGTTATTACAGTTCAAAGAGCGTTACTGACAGAGTGACTCAAGCAAATTATAAGGTAAAGTAGTTGTGTCTCTCTTGTGCTGACTAAGGGATCATCCCGAAAGCTCCAATAACTTCTAGAAATGTGTCTATCCAACACCCCAGCGGCTCATCCATCCGGTAAGTGCTCACTGGGTTTCTTTCAACACCTAGTTGCCCTATATATATATATATATAATAGATATAAGAAGAGTGTGTGAGAGAAAATAAAGAGAACCGAGGGTGGCGAAGAATATGAGGACTCTGTCTCTTTCCCTTGGGAAGCGAACGCTACGAGAATTCATCGGCGATTGACCAAGACGCTTGGAACGGCTCTCTTCTCTCCTTCTATCGGAAGAATTTTCAGCGCCCTCTTTGGACCGCTTGCCCTACTTCTCTCCCACACTCACGCTCACCCTCTACCTCTCTCGCGCGCGCACACACTCAAACTCTCTCCCATTCTAACCCACTCTCTCTCTCTCTCTCTCACGGTGCTTTGTGAAAGACTCTCCCTCTTTTTCTCTCACTCCCCTCTCTCTTTCTCTACTCCATCTCTCGCAGGCGACAACCCCTCTTCCCCCTCCCCCTTTCTTACCCTCCAAAACCTACCTCCTAGCACTCCCACTCCCCAAGTGCTAGCCTCTTAACGGCCCTCTCCATACTTCTCCTGCAATCTCCCTTCCAAGGTGCTGCGATCTCTTGTGACACGGGGAGTTGGAGAGAAAAATGGATGGAGAGTGAAGAGGAATAGGGGGAGTGTTTGGGGGGGAGAGAGATGGAGTCTGGAGAGTAGAGAGAAGGAGGCGGTTGTAGTAGAAGGAACGTTTATTGGTAAGAGGATAGGATTGTCCGAGAGGGCGCGATCTCTTTTGACAAGGAAAAGGGGATAGGGCGGAGCGTGGAGAAAGTGGAAGAGGGAGGGAATGGAGGCATTGTCGTGGGAGAAACGTAGAGAGATACGGAGGGAGGGGGGGAAATTGAAGGAACTGCTTGGTAACTGGGAGAAAGAGCGTGGTAATGATAAAAACAAGAAACAGAAAGGAATTGAAATAGGGAGATGAAAGTTAGGGAAGAACACGTAAGAGAAATTTGGAGATAGGAAGTGCTTGGTGTTTAGGAGAGAGTGAAAGTACGGCGCTGAGGGCTTATACGGTTGCAGTTGCAAAGCAGGATCATGCACAAGTAAGAGAATCGGTGTGTTAACATGAACGTTTCGAAAATATATCGCTCTTGAATAGTAATTTTCTCGCAGGTGTCAATAGGTGTAACAAATGTTCCACTTAGTTCACAAAGTTATCATTTTAATGATTGCCTGGGATTATATTTCAATCTCGCTAGTGATCCAAAACTACTTTGCCACGGTTACGTGCTTGTGCGACGCAAAATAGAGATTCTCTGAGGAAGAAGTTTCGTATGAAGATAAAGGTAAAGAATCCATTGAATGAGGGATAAGAAAGGTTGGTATAGACAGAGAGAGAGAATAAATATAGGAATAAATGGAAAATGTAAAAGACAGCTAACTAATAAAAGGACAAAAGGAACAAAGTTTAGTTCCTTAGAGAGGAAATGAGCAAAATGGAGGAAATACGAAATAATATAAACAAATACAAGGAGAGCGATGTGAGAGAAAAAATAAGCAAATAATGCAGAAAGAACAAAGTCGATATAAAAAGGGAGAGAGGGCGAGAGAATGAAACTGAATAACAGAGAGAGAGAGAGAAAGAAATGCAAAAGCTGTAAGAGAGAAAAAATATCTCATATATGAGAAGAGGCGACAAAAGGGAAGAACACTCTTTTTAAAGTCTGAACTGTCCAGGAAGCCACGATCTCTTTCGACAGGGAAGAATGGAGGAAGTGCGTGGATAAAGATAGGGAGAGAGAGAGAGAAGATGACGGAGATGATGTAAGTAGAAAGGAGGAAAAATAGAGGTGTACTGGATCAAGAAGAGGGACGGGACTACCTGAGTGGCGGGAGAACGGGAGTTGCAGAGAGAGAGAGATAGAAGCGGACTCAAAAGGACACGAAAGAACGTGAAGAGGAGTTTATGTATACAATGCTATGAGAAAGGGAGGGTTTTTTTTATAAGGAAGAAATAGGGTGAGAATGGCTGAAGGATTCGTCGCGGGAATATAAGTTCGACGCGAGGAATTTTATTTTTTATTTGTAGAAGATATTTGGGTTGGGAAGATGGGAGTTTACCGCAGCAAAGGGGCAATTTGAAGTATTCCGCTCGCCGGTGGATTTCCACCGAGTTGACGGAGAGAAAGAAAGCTGTGTGCTTTGGTTGGGAGACGCGTATATAAGCCCAAGTAGCTTTTTAGGCGCGTTTCGTTCCAGCGTGATCGCCTATTATCGTCGGTCTGTCCGTCCGTCCGTCCGCATGTTTGTTCTCGGCTTCTACAGAACGGATTTTCATGAAATTTGATATTAAGGACTTACTATCAAAGTTAGTAAGAAAATCGCTAAAATGAATCACGTACGCCAATCAGGGGTACCATTTCACTGGTGACAAAAATTAAATTTTCGTCATATCCCGCAAAGTTTTGCTCATATCAAAATATTTTTCAAATAATAGTTGTATAATTGGTAAATAAGAGTATTTCATTTCTTAGGTAAGTATACATTTTTATCGTAGGAGTAGCCGTTATAGAGAAAATCAAACAATAATGTCTTAATTCGAGTTGAACTGGAAAATTTCTTGCATGGTTACTTCTTCATTGTTGATAACATAAATAATCTCACAAACAAATGCTTAATTTCTTAACGTGTGCATGTAATATTATTAAATATGAAGAAAGTGGATTATTTATTATGAAGAAAAGAACTTTAAAACGCTATTTCCCTTACGTACTGGTATATAATTACTTTCTAATACTCCATTGAAGTAAACGCGCCTATTTGTGATACGTTGAACACTTTCCTAACTTGTTTAATTCGGTATAAGGGAATGAGCTATCGTGCACTAACGAAGGATAATTTCTTCGATAGATTAAAAATATATTAATGTGGCAAATGATGCCGAGATACATTTAAAAATAATTACACTGTAATGGATTTGTGTTAAATAATAGGGCAGATTCATTTTTTTTTCTCGCTCATACGTAATCTTTAGACCATAGGCTCTCGAACTGTTATCCGAGTTCAGGAATACGTGAAGGTATTTAAAAATAAGAAACAATTCTGATGAAAGTGGTAAATCATCTGCGTCTAGCCTCACTAAACTCTTTCCTGACCGCAAATTATTTTCTGCGCACAAATGATACTAATATATGATAATCTTATATGTATGAAAATTAAACATGATAAATAAATTATACCATACATAAATACCAAGTGTTATTTAGATTGGTGAAGCATTATTGATGGACTAAGATTTTCGAGTGACTAGGGAGAGCTGTGAGGAAGAAATTTGGCTTATAGTTTATAACAGAAGCTCTATAACAGAATGAAATGGTTAGAGCCGTTTTAAATAAACCGACTAGCCTTTCTTGTGCGTTATATCATTCATCTCTTCATAGGTCCTATGCTAGAATTTATTATTCATAAACTGGAAATATCATTCGATTGAATTCGACCGTTTAAGTTCTAGTGCTGAGCAGATAAAGACAGCCGGCATTGCTAAGATACTTTTTTGGACTGGGAGAAAATCTAAAACGAATATTTCCATCAAATTTCGGAAGTCGACTTTTCCGTGATTACAATACATTCTCTATATGCTACGTATAAGAGAAAGTAAAACGATGTTCTATAACATTGTAATAAATATTTTTCGGAACATTTGATATAAGACACCCACGACCGCAGCACCGGAAGTGCCTTTGTGAACGGAATCATGAACTATTGTAAACAGTCGCTTGGTTTGGAGATCGAGTCGCGCTGGGTTAAGAGGATATAACATTGAAAGGATATATTGAGGAGCCTTCGGCTCGCTTTATTTTAATGGGTAGTCGTCTCCGGGCGCTACCGCGCCCTTCGCCTCGCTCGGAACCAAAGAAACCCTCTCCGTTGTCCGGTGATTGGGTTTGTAAATGTCGAGACAGGCCAATCAGTTTCTGTTCATGTTGTACGTAAGTAAGGTCCTGGAAATAATACGTAAGTACCGGTTAGGTTTACATTGTATTATTTTAAGAAATGAATCGGACCCAACAGACGTAATTAATTCAACTTCAATCTATATTCGCAGATCCACAAAATTCAAGCGATTCCATCTGTTTACGTGTTAGTTCGTGATTCCATACACAGAGGCACTATCGTCGTGGGTGTCTTATATCAAATCTAACAATAAGCCATATTTTTCAATATAACGTCATTTATAAGCATCCTCCGTCCATTACAGATATTTTATATTCTGATGCCAGATGGGAGCCATTCCACGTTGGCGAATAATGGAACGCGATTTATTCTGCCTATGAAGGGATCTGACGGGAATCGAAACCAAAATTTAAAAAATCTTTTGATCCCATCATCGCAAAAACTCGAATTTCTACCGCTTGGGTTCCGGATGGGTTCTTGGAATTCATATCAAAGTGAAAGTTGCCGCTGCCGATTTTCCACGCAGATTTTCTCCAGAGCACGATGAGAAAACGGTGCAGATAACAGTGATTCGGATGAAAAGGATGACCTATCAAACATACGGATAGCGAGAAAACTATTAAAGCGGAAGAGAGTTTAAGGGAAATATTTGAAGTCAATATACAGAATGTGATATAAAAGGATGGGGACAAAAACTACCATATCAATAAAGAAAAGCGCCGCTTTCAGGAGAAAATATCGGTACGACATTCATTGCATAAACTTTCTCATATAGTAATGCGTCGTCTATTTACCTTTAGAAAATGAAAATCGTATCATCCGGTTTTTAGAAAATGTACTTGTTGTTAAGTTGCCCAAGAATAAACCAGACTTACATTCATTCATTGAGAAAAATGAAATATGTCGTATTATTGCAGACGTATACTCAAGTAGCTGTACGAAATCGTTAGAGGCGTTCCTGGGAAAATCAAATTATTGCTAAAGTTGCCTAGAATAAACTTTCCTTAATTATTAAGCAATGTCTTCATATACTCTGCTCAGTATAATAAAATGCCTAAGTACGAGATTTCATTTATTTTCACTCTACCGTTTAGGCTCTAGCTCCAGTAACAGAAAGACAGACGGTATTTCGAAAACCACTTTTTCGGATTCAGCGAAACCTAAAATGTATATTTCCTTAAAAATATCGAGGTCGAATTTTTTCGCGATAACAATACTTTCTCATATTTCCTATATTAGAAAGTAAAATATATCGTTCTGGGGCTCGTCCGACGTTATATGGAATGACTGGAAACAGTGTAAATGATAAAAGTAGAAGGTTATTAGATGGATAACTTCAAAGAGAAATGACTCTGATGCGACAAAGATAAAGGCAATATTTCGCGGACTTTTTAGATATTTTTTCTTACTCGATAAAAGATATTAGGCATATCTAGAAAGGGATTCATTTGGCAATGTATTCCAAAACCTATAAGGAAACTTTATCTGGAAGCCATGTTTGCAATCGTACTATATGTTCAAAGATTCCCTGGAGAAATGCAAATAGTAGATGGGCAGGTTTTTCTCCCAAAACGAGAAATTATTAAGATTTTATGGCAATAAATTCTTAGGTGGATGGACCTCATTTTATATTTAATTGTATATGGTCCATGGTCCGTTAGACTTTATTTAATTTGTTATTTTTGTTCAAAATAATAAAAAATGGAAAACGTTTGCCATATTTCGTCATTGTATTATATTTTTCATCAATATGTTTCATTGAATAAATGGAAAAATAAAAATTATGAACACTAAAAGTATAACATGGGATTATATAGGCCGCAAGTGCTCACTTGGGTTCTTCTACTTAAAAACCAATTACATTTACGAGCATTTTAACTATATTTTTTATATAAATGGCATTATTTTTCCCATAAACAAAAATAGTTTTAGCAAGAAGAATGTTACATTAACATGATGATACGCTGTTATGCATAGTTCAATTTGCAATATAATTCTCAAATTCAAAAAACCTGCGACACGATGTCGTATAGGGCGATAATACTTTAATACAACTGTTCAATTAAAGCAACCGTAAACTCGAGTGGAAAACGAAAATGTCAATTCACCAATGACAGGAGCGTAATTTTATCATATGCATATTACTTTCTAAAGGTGAAATTTGCACCAATTCTTTACCACAAAACAATCCCCATCGCGAAAGTACGCGACGCCGTAATTTGATTCAAGTTGGCTGGAGAAGTCGCAAAAAAGATCGCGGGAGATATATTTTCAATTTATTTACTGGAAAAATATAACGTTTGATGGAAGGATATCAATCTTTCTTTGCAAAAAAATACACCGAATTTTCATCATGCGGGAAAGCAATTTTTATACATTCGATAGAATTTCTGGAAATCATGCGTTTCGCGACGATGACGCACGAACCGAATTCGCTTCTCGGAAATACAACCCTCCAAGACTATAAAAGGGCATAAAGTGGCGTGTATTGTCCGAACCAAAATAAAAAAATAAAAAGGTTCACATGGATCGGGAAATATTATAAAAAACACGTATTCCTTCCAATGTAAAACTTTCATTTCTCTTGCGAATCACTCGTTTCTCATTTAGAATCTGGCCGAAGGGCAAAGAAAGGCAGAGGAAAAGCAAGAGGTTGGGAGGGAGGGAGAGAGAGAGAGGGAGGAGGGGGAAAGAGAGCGAAAAGAAATGGAAGACGAGAACAGAAATAGAAAATAAGGCTCGAGGGAAGGCTGAACTCACGACCGTCTCTTTAGGAAAGTTTTGGTTGACAATGGACCAACAATCGAGGGAATTGCCATTGTTGGGAAGTTTGTTGTTGTTGATTTCCTATAAAATGAAAGTAGTTTGAAAGAATGCGGTGATTCGGAGGTGTAGAGGGGAGGGGAGAGAGGGGGGGGGAGATACAGGGAGGGGGAAGGAGGGAGGGAATGGGGGGGGGGGAGATGTTTGAACTGCAGAAGTGGACGAGGAAGAATTTAAATTGCGGGCGAACTGGAGAGCAAGAGGACAGACATGGAAAAGATGGAGGCTAAATAAAAGTGAAAGAGAGTAAAGACTCTCGTAAAACAAACGTTAAAAACCTTTCGCGTTCTCCTAAAAATAATCGATGAAAGAAACAAACCATTTTAAAAGAGAAAATTTTCAATGGTGGCTGTAACTAAGATTTATTTTTTAATAATTACAAAATTATTTAGGTATTATTTTTATTGATTTTTCCGTCATTTCATTTCTAAAAGTTTCTCTATCAACTTATCAGTTTTCATTTAGTATGTTTTTGAGTTTAATTTTTAAAGAATTGATAGATATTTGAACCGAATTCTGAAGATTCTAGAGCGGAGGTAACTTCTTATTGGCATTAATTTCGGAAAAGATATTTCAATTGACAATGACTAGCCCTATAACCCTACATGGGGTACTGAGGTACCACAGCACAACTTCATTGTTTCCTGTTTTTATGACATGTGGTGACATAGTTCTGCCCCTCCCTCTACCTGTCTGCGCAAATTTCAAATATTCTGTTTTCTTTTATAAAAAAACGTTATATTTGGTAGGATACCTCAGTATCCCTGGGTAGTAATACGTGTTTTAAAAATATGGGCAGGGTTCTAGCAATGTAAAATATATTATCAAAGCTGTGCATACTTGGCTATATATTGATAAGGGGCTGTATTTAATCATTATTAAATACAATAAGTGCGTTTTAAATCTCATCTTTCAAAACTGTATATGGTGAAAGAATCCCGCCGCAAAAGGACTTATTTATTAAATTTGTTATATACATATTTTATTTTATAAATTTTTGTGAATATTCTTTAATTTTTTGTTCACTGAATTTATCCGAGTTTTTTAAGGCCTAAAAAATTACGGGACCCCAACAAATTGCGTGGTTCTGCATCCTTCTAATTACGCCCCTGACCATAACATTCAAATTTATTAAGTCAATCGGGAATTATTTTGATAAAACTTATTAGGAGAAAGAACATGAGAGAAATGGCGGGGAAGACTTTTACGGACATAAGGATGAGGGATGTGAAACTGAATACTCAACATCTCCTTAATTATGTAGATGGATCTACATGAACGTCAATAAAGTACCTTCTGAAAATGCATGTCTTTTAATCTTCCTTGAGTTTTATGCCCCAAAGACACGAAGTTACCGAAATCTAACTTGCGCATGGTGAAAATATAGAATATGAAGATTTTTTGAGGAATATAAGAAAAAGATTTGTTCATAAAGTATTTTTTTCAGATGTAAGAGGTCATTTAATTCATAACTCAGTATATTAATAATGGTAATAATTTTTTAGAACAGTTATAAGGATAGTTAGAGTGCATGGATATAAAATGATAATAATTGTGGGTTCCAATACTGCCGAAGGTATGGTTGTACGTGAAAGTAATCTTTTATTGCTCTTTTGTTAATCGTAAGAATCAGGGAATAGCTCATTATGAGATATTTAAAATAAATTAAATGTAATTTTAAAAAATTTAAGTCGCTTTCTTTCACCGAATTTCATGATAGAACTGGAAGTAGTAACCGTTTTAACTAGCTGTACCCAATAAATTTTGTTCGAGAATTTGATATCTGTACGGAATTTTCGGTGATTTTTTTCATGGAAGAGGAAAAAGGAGAACTTGAAGACATAATTTTCAAAACAATGGAAAAAAGAGAATTTTCGAGATTGGAAAGGCAGATTTGGAAGAACAAAAGCGAAGGAAATGTAAAGGAGAAATGATGCTCATTAAGGAGATCCCTCGAAAGAACAATCGTCCGTTCAAAAGACCAGGCTAATAATGACTGCCCTTAGTAACTTATATAGAGAAAAAATATCGAACTGCTGTGCTATACACACGCACACACACACACACACACACACACACACACACACACACACACACATACATACTTGCGGAAGAGGAAAAGTAAATGAGGATATTTAGGGCATCTAGGCATTGAAGGAAACCCAGTGAGGACTTACCGGAAGGATAGCCGCTGGGGTGCCGGAAAGACACATTTGTGCTGACGAAGGGATCGTCCCGAAAGCTCCCACAACGTCTACGAATGTCTCTCTCCGACACCCCAGCTTATATCCTTCCGGTTAATGCTCACTGGGTTTCTTTTTACACCTAGTTGCCCTAAATATCCTTATTTACCTTTCCTCTTCAGCAAGTATATAAATAAATAAATTTATATATATATATGCTTAAAGAAAAGGAAAGGTAATAATAAAGGTGGAAACAAGGCACTTGAGAAAACCCAGTGGACATTTACCTAAATTGGAGAGCCGCTGTGGGTGCTGAAGACACAAGAAAAACAAAAAAAACAACACAAATATGGAACTTTCAGGCTGACGCCCATCTTCAGAGACGGAGAGACATGTACTTATATATATATATATATATATATATATATATATATATATATATATATATATATATACATATACATATATATACATATATATACATATACATATATTTATTTATTTATTTAGTTATTTATTTATTGAGGAAACGTAAATTACGTGTATGAAAAAAAACATGACCATATCTTCCGTTTCGTGACGACTTAATTAAGAAATATTAAAAATTATATCTATGAGATTTTAAAAGGAACTAAACAAAAATTAATTACACAAATGAGGAGTAATGACGCATATTAGATGAGAAAATTCATAAATAGCTAAGATAAAATAAAACAAATAGACGAATGAGAATCTTTCATTACTCACCGCCCGTAGTCTAGCGCATTGGGGTCCAAACTAGGTCCCGCGGGCACTGAGTTTATCAATTAAAGGACACAATTTAACAGAAATCGAAGTGACACATATAAAAATATATTTTGTTTTTACCTCTCTATTCCCGTGATATATAAAGAGATTTAAAACAAATATAGAAACACTGGCACAAATTCAGTTTCCTAAGATGATTATTATCTACGTTTTTGACCGTGTCCCGCGAAGAGGGCGGAAGTAAGTTATGTAGCCCAAGGTGAGCAATAGATTATGTTTCCATCGACCCGAAAAGTTTTGTCACACTTAGTCTTTTGATTGAATTTGATGGGAAGTACAGTTTCGATTATTATTTAATAAATAAAATACAATATATATAACGTTTAATGAAAAACCATTATTTTTATAAGGGATAATTAATTATAAATTAAATAGAATTATCATCAGTAAATATAAATTATGATATGGATGGCATAGATATAATCAACCTAATTTTTTTCAGTGAATGAAAGGAATTGGCAAATTAGTAGTAGTAAAATTTATGAACATGTTAAAAAGACAGGACATAACAAGATGCTACAGAAGTATATTCTACAAAGTATAAAAATATAACTGTGTTCCTCATAAGATATTTTGTCACGAATTACACACATTTGCAAAGGTTTAACACGCAATATAAATTTCGTTACAGTTGAACGAATATCTGGGCTCAGTTAAAGTTTGATCATTACATTTAATTTCAATAAACAGATAAATTATTCATGCTTGCTTAGAAGTTCACAGGTATTAAATATAAGAAGGGACTATACAGTCTGTATTTATAAACGCAATGTGTCTAGCAGGAATACTAAACAATTTCGTGTAAATTAATTATAATGGCTGCAATGATATCATTTGTAATTAACTCGTATCGAACGCAAAAGATTAACTTGACTACTGTTTTACTTACAAGAATACGTGAGCGTTTAAAATATCAGATAAAAATATTCGAGAGTGCAACTCACTCAGCTCTTGAATTGTCGGCTAAATAACCCATTTTTATTCTCTCTCAGGCACGAATACGATGAGAACGCCATATCAAAATATAAAAGGCGAGCTCTAATAACCCTCGAAAGAAACCAGAAAAATAATGAAAAGCGTGAGAAAATTTCCGTCTCTTATAAAAAATAACACGATAATAAAAATGAGTGACACACTTAGATTCTTAGAAAAGGCTCTAAAACAGAAGAAAACTAGGTGCGAAAAAATGGGAAAAGATGGAGTAGGAAGGTTCCATATGGATGGATAGACAGAGCTCTCTACCGTGAGCTTCCTTAACTACCAGGGATGAGAGACAGAGAGAGATGGTGACGAGATAGGAGAAATGGAGGCAGTTTTTCAGCATAGGAGTGAGGAGAGCGGCACGGATGAGGAAGTCTGAATACATGGGAAGAAGAGCAAGCGCGGGAAGCAGAAAGAACGGGTCCAAAGAAATGTAGAGGGGTATTGGAACGAGCAGACGAATAGAAGTTAGGGATTAGGCGAGAGAAAGAGAAATAATTATTGAGAGAAAGGTAACAGCGCGAGAAAAACGAAACAAGAAAGAGAATTTTATACCATAAACGGAATACGCAGATATTTCAAGGACGTTCTTCATGGAATTTACGTTCAAAAGTGTATCGAAAGATTGGGCAGTTCTAGAATTTTTATCTCCGAAACTATAAGCCGTAGTTATGTGCTCTCGCGGACTTTTTTGTAAAAAAATGTAGTACTTTATCCGAATAATTTTAAAAAAATCTATTCCTCAGGGATCATATGAGAGCATTGGAGAGAAAAACGTTTTTTTTTAATTGCTGTTTTCAGATTGACCGATGCAAGAAATATGTAACATTACACTAGGGATTTTCTCAATCTTTTATCTCCAAAATTATGTCTTAACTATATAGTCTCGCAGACGTTTATGTGGTAATGTTGGAAACATACGAAAATACAGCAAAAAACAAATATTTTCCAACTTTATGGTATCCTGTGGAATATGTCCAGCATTTACAAGCCTATTAGGATAATATTTGGATTGTATACACCCCAAAATCCTGTTCCTAATAGTAAAGAAAGTCTTTCAAAATTATCTGTATTTCACAATTTTCCTTCTCAATGAATGAACACGAGAAGCTTAAACAATCCTCCGCTGTGGCGCCAAACGGTTGATTTCAACATGGTTTTATATTCCACGTAATACCGTAAACAAATGCGAGAACCCGTCAAACCCTATAAAACCACTCAGCCAATGGAGACGCATACAAATAAGAGAGAAAAGACGGACGGAATCGCGAAAGAAAACACTAATTCGGACTCAGGAGCGCCTAAAACCAACGTATTCATGCAATTCTCGAATTTTTTTTAAAAAAAAGACCGCAAATACTTTCTCCGTATAATCCGCACGAGATAAATTAAAATGGATTACAAAATAACAATATGATAAAGGAGAAGAAGAAAATGAATAAAATAAAGAGGAGAAAAGGAGCGAAATATAAGAGAGGAAAAAATATGATATAAATTTAAGAATGGAGTTTAAATAGAAGTGGGAGAAAAATTTTTGCATGAGAAATAAAGAGGGGGGGGTAGTGGTAAAAAGATACGGGAGATAAAGAAAAGAGGAAACGGAAGAAGAAGGAAGGGGAAGAGGAGGAGGAGGGGTAAAAGTAAAAAAAATCCCCATTTGAATTGTTGATTAGGTAATCTCCCAAAAGGGTACCAACTCTCTCGCTCTCTTTCTCTCTCCCTCTCTCTCGCCCGTTGGCCCTACTTAGATTCTTTCCTCCCTTTCGCTTCCCTTTTCAGCACCTCCTATTTCCATCCTTCAGTTAGTTTACCGCTCTCCCACCCTCCCCTCACTTCCCCCCCCCCTCCATCTCCCTCCCTTTCTCCTCCACCGGTGGAATCTCCGCCTCCTGACTCGCCAACCATTCTTTCGCCCTTCTTAAAAAACTTCCGTGTCCCTTACCGGCGATATATATTACGTGCCATTCCATTCCCCGAATTCCGAACGAATGGTAACCCTTTTTCTCTCTCCCTCTCTCCATTTCCCATCTTCTCCATCCCCTCTTCTCTCCCTCTCTCTCTCGTAACATCCATTCTTCCAGTCAGACTAATTACAAAGGTGTTCCGATAAGGAAAGGACTAAAACGCGTCGATATCGCACGATTGGATCGTATAATCTCGCGTATAACGGAGGATAAAAAAATTTCCATATCCTAAGGTAATGCGTACTTTTTTAATTCGTGATTTGTTTTCTGGGAAATCGCGGGAGATATTTTGAATTAAGTGAAACGGAAAAGATGGGAGATTTTTGGTAACAACTATGTTTATTTTTTTAAATTTATTTTCGAGAGAGAAATTTTCGGCGTAGAAAAGTAACTTGAGACACAACTCGAAGAAGTTTCTACATTTGTTCAAGACTAAGGCAATGAATTGGATCAAAATAAAACGGGTCAGGAATTTAATCGTAGGATTGGAGGCTCTTTCTTTTGAAAGAGGCTTCCTATTCTAGAATTAAAAAATCGTTTTTCTAATTTTTAGTAGTTCTAGAGGTGTTGATCCCGAAACAAAACAAAAGCGTGAGAATTTACATCCAAATAAAGTGGTTATATAATTTAAATTTGTATATGAAGCCCAGATTAGTCGCTATTAATGTTAATTTAGAGATCGTCAGCATAATAAGAACTTATTGGAACACTCATCGGTGGATTTACTTTCAACTACGAATACTCTATTTCCAAACTGTATTTATGATATGAAGGGATATGAAATATTTTTAAATCCCAAAAAATAAAATATTGAATCTCGATAAATAGGCATCATATCTTCTTTATATCTGTTTGCATAAGTTTCATACTGTCTTTTAATAACGTGTCATTGAATAGAGGTGAGTTTAGATCTACACTCTACAAATAGATATATGGCGATTTTAATACTGATATATATGGCGTAATGTGGATTTATAAATTGTTTAGGTACTCCTTCATTGACATAAAATGTAATATGAGCATGTTAAAATAAAAAATAGAAAGCGATTGACTAAGATATCTCCTTCAGGAAAATTAATTTAAAATTAACGAAAATAATAATTTTTACGTGGATTCATATATGTTGCACTCTTTTTATTCTCGCATTATTTTTATTTCGCGATTTTAATAGCAGCTTTTATTTTAAGAGAAAATGCCCACAAATTGAAGATGCAGAGAAACAAATTGAAAATATGTCAGATCTTTCGTCTCACAAGGAAGTTCCATTAAGATGTGATTACATTAGTTGATAAAAATGATCTGAAAATAATTATCAAGGATCTGCAATGGGCAAAAATGTGGAAATAGTAAGTTTCACTTAATTTTTCCTGGTCAACTTAAAACATAACATTACCCCGCACGTCTTTCCCGTCTACATTAAAATAAAACGGCGTATAAAACATTACACTTACGCATTCCATTTACAGTTTTATGGCACTGTTTCCCAACATAAACTCTCGCAGTATATTCGTCAGGTTGATGCCTCTCTGTCTTGTTAGCAGGTCTGGATGTGACTTCAATAAAAATTGCTCTAAACTCCATTACTCCGGATAAGTGCTTTTAGGATTGCTCCTTTACAACGCAGCGTTGTCGCAGTAAAGTCCATAAGAAGGCCAAAATACGAGGGCAGAACTTCAACAGTTCACTCGCTAGCTCATGAGATGGATACATTAAGTGGAGCGCACCGTCCAACAGCTAAGACCACGAAGTCGAATCGTCAAATAGTTCATCTAATGACGCGGCAAAGGTGCTTGTCTTAACACTTAGTCGCCAGGTTTACACGTACGGAATGGGTTAGTGATTTGGTACTTACCTAAATGCTTGTTTTCCATGTCTTTATAATGTTCTACATACCATCATCGTGTTTCTATAAAATCGCCAAGAGATTATGTCATCTGCAAGATTTGTAATTTTCTTATTACCAACTAAATTAAATATATTTGTTCATTTAATGAAGGAACAGAGAACGTTAAAAAAAACGTACGCAGACGCAATAAACGACTGGGATATTTGTACCACATAAGGTAAACAACCTTTCCAGTTGAAATGACCTGATTGTAAATAATGAATGACGATATCGGCGTTTAAGATGTCTTCAAATGCAAGGACATGTTGCTATTAGCTCTGCCAGCAGGATGATAACTTTTTTGCTCGATAGAATAGTATGGCAATGTAATTTTTTCATGAAATGTTATTAGTAAATTTAAATAGGCGCAAGGTAGATTTCCACGTAATAAAGAATTGCAGTAATCAGCGCACATAGTGCCAATTATATTATTTAGAAACATACTTTATTAATAATATAGGCGGTAGAATTGGAAATAGGAATCATTGCGTGATAAACTGATATTCTGAAAGTAAACGAATTGAAAACCATATACGAATGGTAATATGAATTTATTCCCGTCTCAAATACGGAGTTAAATATTTACAGCCTTGGCAGAGGGTGTCTATCTCCGAATGCAAATACCCCGGGTTCAAATCCTGCCGAAGGAATGATCGTATGTTCTTGTTATAAATCTACTATAAGATTAGTAATGGGGGAAATATGTTTGTGGGAAAGAACTTATTGTTATTGTTAAAACCAGCAAAGGAAATGATTTATATGCAAACAAAGCAAAAATAAAATTGAAAGATTATATACCACCACGTTAATACAAAAATTTCAAGGCTATACAACTAAATGTCGGTTTTGCTGCAGCATTATAGTTGAGAAAAACCCAAAACTCGACGAATATTGGTGCATCGATCTCTATAAAATTAGGCTACGTGTATAAGTGCAAATATTATTCCACAGTATTGCAGTATCTAAATGTTCAATACATTTAATCGAATATTTTAATGAATTACGCCCATATGCAAAAGTTAGCATACAGGCAGTCCCCGCTTATACGTCAGGTTACGTTCCTGAAAACTGTGACGAAAAGCGGATCGACGAAAGCAGACCGATAAAAAGCGGATCACTATTTTTCATAGAAACAACATTAAATTGAAGGAAAAAATTCACCGTTCCTGGGGTAAATATAGAAAATATTTCCATTAAAAAAAATTAAACAATGTTGTTTGTCGCTTAGGCACTTATATATGAGCGAAACAACAAAAAAACCGGAACGACGAAGAGCGTCAATATGTCTACTAAACGGATCACGAGGACGGAAGAAGGAAACAATGTTGTTAATTAGGAACTGACGTAAGAGCGGAACGACGAAAAGCGGGGACTGCCTGTATTCTGCAAAATTTCACATAGTTTTAAATCGTACGGTAGTGCGCGTATGGAATAATGTAATAACTGGTGCGGTCATTCAGAGACTCGTATACTTCATGCCAAACCAAATTCCAGCAGTTGCCAAAAACACAGGCGATGTTACAAAGTGTTAACTATCAATCGCACAGAATTCCATTATTGTTAAAATTCTCTAGCTGTACAAAGTTGTCTTTCGCGACACAGCATCGTTATCAACGTGTTTTTCCCTCCTATAACGGAGCCTTTGACTCCATTCTCATTAAGATATAAAACAAGTGAGGGAAGAAATACATCATCCACTTTTTTTTAGACAAACGAATAACAGACGTTCTATAGCCATTTACTCCACAGCTACTGACCCTAAATCCACCAAATTTTTTATCTTATATGACTATAATCTAATAACATCAGTCCTGGAATATTTTTCGTAACTTAAGTCATTTCTGAGTTATTTTGCACACAGACGGGTGGATGAACCCAAAAAAATATGCGAATTTTTAAGATAAAAGCGCTAAAAGGGACGCTTCGGTCGAATTAACCCTAATCGCCAACATTAAAATCTGGCCGTAAAGATGTTCGGCTCATATCCGTAACGTGGAGGCTTCCTACTTTGCGGAAATATGTACGTAAACAGACATTCCAAAATGGGAACAATTAGTTCACGTTAAAGCACCCCTCGATCAGACGACGCGGCGAAAAACTAAGGAAATACCTCCGCTGTATAAAACCCCTTTCTACGCCACCCTTACGCGCGCCCGAGTGAGGAAGGAACAGTCGGAGTAGAAAAAAAAGAAAGAAAAAAATATAAAGAGAAGTAGGGCGTCCCTGGGTGGTATGTTACGAGAAGGCACGCGCGCTAGGAAACGAGGCCGGCGAGGAAAAGGACATAAAAGAATAAAAAGAGCAAATGGAGGACACGAGCAAACTGTGGAGGAGGAAAGCGAGAGAAGGGTGAATAGGAGGGGTGAAAAAAAGGGTAGTAGGAATGGGGAAAATAGGCATAAGAAGATTATAGGATGGAACAGAAAAGATGGAGAGAGTGGATTGAGGAAGAGGAAAGGAACGTGAGGGAATGATCAAGAGAGGGGAAACGTGCTATATGGATTGTGTGCAAAGGAAGAATAAGGGAGAGACAGGAAATTAGCGGGAGAAGAGAAATTAGTGCGGGAGAAAGGGAGGAGAGAGAGGTAGAGGGAAAGACGAACGGCTTTGTTAAGGGAAAAATTGAAAATATAGAGACTATAGTCATGTGTGGTATAAGACACGTATAATACTCAGTCAATGTTAAAACTACTTGAAAGATAAATCGATGGAATGCATGATCCGAAGATCCCTATGCGACAGCCATAAGCAAATTATGGGAAATGCGAAAACAGGAGAAAAAATCTGCTATGACCGAGAATCCAACCCAGGACTTCCACTTGCCGGGAGGATATGCTAACACTGAACGGGAATATTATCTTAAGCTAGGGCCGGGCTAGCTACGCTAGTATCAACCAGCCCCAACGGATGCCCTCGAAGAGTTCCGAAAAAGTAAAGAATAAAGGAGTTTGTATGCATAACAAACAAATACGCACATATACATGTAAATGTACAGATAGTGGTGGAGTAAGAGAGATGGAGAAAGGGAGATAAGAAAGAGGGAGATTGAAGAGGGAGGAACACAATGGTATGGAAAATGACAGTTAGGGAGAGGGAGAGAGGACGTGAGAGGGAGAGACAGAGTCAGTGAGATTTTGAGAGAACGGGAAAACGAGTCATGTAGATGGAGAAGGAATGGGGAGAAAGAGTGGGATAAATGGCGTGAGGAAGGGGGACGGAGAGAAAGAGAGAGAAAGGATAGGAATCTGCGAATGAGATTTGTCTGAGGTTGAGGCTTGTTAGCCCAGTCTCAAACTAGATGCCAAGTATTTCATAATTTTCCATATAAAATGTTAATATACGTTTACAGATTAAACGTAACCGTGAAAGAGGCTTAAAAACTAAACAAATGAGTAAAACTGGAACATAAAGTTTAAAAGAGATAAAAGGTTGTAATGAAATTTAAGTGAGACAAGATAACAAGGGCTTATCATTTTTAGTGAAACCCACTTGCGGGAAAACACCAAAAAAGCAGGGATGTGTGACATAACTGTGAAAACCTAAAATGGAAGAATTGAGAATATCTACCATACGATTATATGCAAAAAAAATTGCATACAGACAACGTAAAATATACTAGATAAAAATCTGTTCTGCAAGATATAAAGGAAAAAGAAAGAACAAAAAATAAGCATACAAACTGAAATTTTTTAAATAAGACCTACAGCAATTACGGTACAAAAATTACGCCAGTGTACACTTAAACACTCATACAAAGAGAGAGAGAACAGAAACTAGTGACACGAGTGGAGAAAGAGGAAGGAGAGGAGAACCGAGTGCGAACAAGAGAGAGAGAGGGAGAAAAGGAGTGGGAAATTGAGTCAAACAAGAGGAGAAGGTAGATAGATAGATAGATAGATAAGTGGCTTTATTTTCAGGGCGAAATTGAGACCATAAGGTCCCCTCTTCCATTTAACCCTACGTTATTGATTACAAAATAATAACATGCATAAATATATATACAAACAGAACTAGAGCAATAAAAGGTGCGTCAGATAAATACAACAAGAACAGAACAATAAATATCACATTACACATTACAGAGGTTTCTAAGAAAGATATGATATTTGTGGTAAAAACCCAGGTAGAGCCAGGCATGGCCAACCCAGTAAAAAACCACGCAGGAAAACACCCATGAAGAGAAGGGGGGTGGAAAAAACCTGCGAAAACCCTAGATAGTAGAAATACAATAATGATTGCTGTTGGAAAGAGATATGGTATACAAAATATATGTTAATGTAGAAAAGGTTTACTGAAAATCAAAGGTAATTAAACATATTAAACAAATAAGAAAGAATGCATTACATAAATTACACACATATATATACACCTACATACAACAAATAAACACATATAACTATAAAAGTCAAAAAATCACATGCATTAAAAAGGCGTTGGGAATGATTAATGTTGGGATAAATGAGCAAAGGAATTGACTCTTTGTCTAGGAAACAGGAATATGTGGGTGGTGTACCCAGTGCTATGAAAAAAAAAAGAAAAAAAAAATGGAGGAGAATTTGCTTTCTTATGCAGTTAAGGTAGTGGTGGCTTGCTTAGTTAAAAACGATTTGTGGAGAGCAAGTTTAAAAGTTCTAACTGATGGAGAGTTTTTTATGTCGACATGAAGGTCGTTCCAAAGTCTACAGGCTGTTACATGAAAGGACTTATTGTAAATATCTGTATGGTGGTGTGGGATCAGTAGCTTACAATTGCCTCTAGTGTTAAGGTTATGAACTGCATTAATTGGGAAGAACTTTGTAGAGAGGTAGCTAGGTTTTCCAGTAGACAGGATCTTGTAAAGAAGAGTGAGGATGTGAAGATGCCTACGATCGTCGAGTTTTAGCCAAGCGAGTTCAAGGAAGGAATTGGAGATGTGGTCGAATTTCCTGAGGTTGTAGATAAAGCGAATACAGGAATTATGTGTGCGTTGGAGTTTGGTTTTAAGTTCATTCGAGAGGTCTTGGAATACGACATCACAATAATCAAGGTGGGGAATGAGTAGAGAGGTGACAAGTAGTTTTTTGAGAGAATGAGGGGCAATGTATTTAATTCTTGTGAGTGAATGAAGAGCCGAGTTGACTTTTTTGCAGATGTTAGAAACATGTTCAGTCCAGGAGAGTGTGTCGTTTATGATCAGGCCAAGATTTTTTACAGACTTAAGGAAAGGTATGGAGGTTTCAAGATAGGTCAAGGATGGGAGCGTTTCAAGCGAGATTTTTGCATTGAGTTTGTGGTATCCAATAATAATTGCTTGACTTTTGGAGGGGTTAATCTTAAGAAAGTTATTAGTACTCCATTCGGAGAGAGAGAGTAGATCGGTGTTCATCATGTTTATGTTTTCAGCTAGATCGGACAATCGGGAGTGGAGGTAGATTTGTAGGAGAGGGAGGATAAGGAATGGAGACAGGGAGATAGTGGGAGAGAATCTATTGGGTGAGAAAAGATACGAGTTGATACGGGGAGAAAGGAAGTGAAGTGAGAGAGGGAGAATTAAGTGACAAAGGAATACAGTAGGAAATTAAGCAAGAGAGAGAGAATGAGAGGGAGGGCATGAGAATAACTAGGGTGTAAAGAAGAGAGAGAGAGAGAGGAAGAGATAGGGAAATGTGTTGCAGAGGGAGAAAGTGAAGGGGAAAAGAGAAATGAGAAAGGCAAAAAGATGGAAAACAAGAGATCTAAACAGAGGAAATGATAAAAGTATAGGAGAGAGGAATTAAATGCAGGAAAAAGGAGAGATATAATTCAGACGAAAGACAAAACGAAGTAGAGAGAAGAGATGAAGATACAAGGGAAAGAGAGAGGTACAGGTCGAAAGAGAGGCTCAGAATAATGGAGGCCGTCAGTGAGAAAGAACGTGGAAGAGAGAGAGAGAGAAAGAGAGAAAAGAAGGGGAGAAGAAACGAATGGAATGGGAAAAACGTCGAAAGATAGGGTGGGTGGGTAAAAGTTATGTGGAACAGGTGAGCAGAATGGGGATTTAAGAGAAAGAGTTGGAGGATATTGGAAGGGGAGAATGGGGCGAGGGGGAAAGAGAGGACGGTCTTTAAGTGGAATTGGACGGTTCAAGGGAGAGAAATAGAGGAGAGGGGGAAAGAGAGAGAGAGAGAGATTACGAGAGAGGCAGAGAGGGGAGGGTTGAAATGTAAGGGTTGGAGAGGAATAAAAGGGAGATACATAAACTCAAAGTGAGCGAGTAGGGTTTTTCAGGTGGAGGGAATGGCGACCCCGGTCGTTAAGTCTATCAGGAAAGGGCGCACGGAAAAAAATAACGAATTTTTCTGCTATAGGTTGGCTAGGAAAGTGGAGGGGAGGTAAAATGTGAGAAAGTCGTGGAGGAAAAACGGAATAATTCGGAGTACCGGGAGCGGATTAAGAGAAAAGGCGGAAGACATCAACGGAAGCGAAATTGGAGAGAGAATGAATACATGAAATGAAAAGGTGGAGAAAAGTATATTTAGGATTGAGGGTAAGTACTTGGTGAAAGGAAAGAGTTCACAAGCGAAGTTCCTATTCGACGACTAAGTAAAATTCGAGATAGAGGAAAGAATACGCAATAAGTTGAAAAGGATGTGAAGAACGGAGAAGGATGTTAGAGGAAAGGAGGGAAAGGAAGAGAATGGGCAGGAAGAAAGAGAGACGCAGCACGAGCGAATTGGAAAAGTTTGGAGATGAGGGAGAAAAAAATCCGATGGTAAAGTTAAATATTTAAAAAGGTAAAGCAAACTACGAAAAGATACACATGCCAACAAAGATAGCCCAAAATAATCTGCGTGAAAATGAGATGGTAAACGAAAGATATCGCAAAAGAGCAATTCATAATAAGAATAACAAACAAAATTAAGGAAATGTGAATGAATTTACTTCAAAATGTTAATACAGAGGCAAGGTAAAATCCAGATGGACTTAAACGAAAGGTTAAAATTAAAAGGACACGGTTGAAATCGGTTGGAAACAGTTACGAAATAGACTGAGGAAATGCCGACGGAAACCTATTTAGATAATTAAAAATCAGTTAAGGCATAAAGCGACGATCACTCACGGGGGAAAATTACCGCGAAAGAACGAAAAGAAACAATCAGTTCTTGATGAAGAGAATGTAGGTCGAAAATTAGTTCGAAAGACAGATGAAGAGCGAAAGAAACTTCTAACTAAGTCAGCCAAAAAGGAACGAGATTAGAGCGAGGCGGAAACGCTTACGAACAATAACTTCAGTGCCAAAAACTGAGTGTGAATAAGCCTTTGGCGTGGAGGGGTTGGAAACTTAGTCACCGTCGTCGCATAGTATAGAGACCTTCATTTGAGTAATGTCGTAAGAGCGTAGAACTTGGTAACAATGACAAAATGGGGAAGAACTGTATTTTTTTCATATAATGATGCGATAATCATCATAATCGTATGTGATTTTTATGCCAAGTTAATGGAACACATTTTTGTGCAAATATGCGAAAAATGGGGGGGAAGAGTGAAATGACACACACGCCTTTTTACCATCCAGTATTTTTTATCTGACATTCTTAACAATCTCTGCCTAGTCACCTGCTGCCCTCTCTTTCTCCCTTCCTCTTCCTTCCCAATTAAATAGACCCTATATTAAAATCAGTTAACTGAAGACAAAAAGAGTGGGACGAAATGACCGTGTTGAAATAATGTCAATTTGAGTAACATTGTATTTTTTCTCCTACCTTGATTGAGACTAGCAAATTCTTGCGCAAAATAATTACTTAATATAATTAACGTTTTCATTGGCGCCCATATAAACTATTGTAGAGGGGTGAAAAGAGAAAGTAGGGCTTCCGGCACGTACAGTGGCGCGACTACATCGGGACCCGCATACCTACATAAACAAATTATATATATTTTACCTATCCTTACAATATAATATTTTGAATGGTAAGCATATTACTTTTCCTCCATAAGTTCCAAGAGGAGAATACAACGCCTGCTCCATAGGGACGCCCATTTAATGCTCACTTAATCTGCACGACAAAAAATGCTATCCGAAAAAATGGGATTTTGGTATGACAACACCAAAAGATCGAAAAATAAACGAATTGGAGAGGCTATAAATCTTTAAGAAATAGAACTATATTTGCTAATAGCGATCTGGGACCTATCCTGCGTTCTCCTCTATATTTCGTAGGAAAACATGTGACAAGCATTTCTTAGAAAAATCATCGGGTTCAACCCAACCCCTCTTCTCCGAAAAAAAGAGCATACTTTCGATGAATCACCAACGAAGACGGCTGATTTTTAGCCTAAATGCGCATCTGATTTTTTATAATCTAGTTTTGACTATTGGAGATAATTAAGATAAGTACTTTTTCAATTTTTACGTTCTTAAGCACTTGTTGTTGAAATGGGAGTTTTTACCCGCAGATGTTCCTTTTTAGATCAAAGACGTCCATTTATCCAAAGATATGCCCACATAAATGTTCCGGAAAGACATTTTCATAATAAAACGCTTTCAAATTTATCTTTGATAAAATATGCTGCTACAGTTACCACCCGTTCAAGTAGTAACGATAAATAATCCATTTCATTTTATATCCCAGTGACTCTTAGTAATGAGGGAGGTTAATTCGGGATGAAAAAACGTTTCAATTATGGATGCTAATTAACGCCTTCCAGTCTTCTGAAGACTTAAAATCAATTATAAGTAACATGTCGTAAAGGCTGAAAAAATATCATCCACACAGAAAGATACTTGTGGTGTTCTTCGAATTAAATTCCTTTAATGATAGAGGTAGATTAATTTCGCCTGTAATCCTTCTCTCACGTTTCACGAAACGAGGCTGTTGATCAAAATTACCACCCCGAACGGGAGAAAAAGACGAAAAACGAATACAAAAAAAAAAGGAAAACGACGCGACCTTGATCAACACCAAATCTTTCCGCCCCTAAAGCAATCAGAAGCTTCGAACCCGTTAAAACGTGTTAACAGCGTTACGAGATGTTAATAGTGCACTCTAGCTGCAGTAATGGCCGCCATTTCCCTTTATGGTTAATATGACATGCGACGAGGGGAGGGGGAGGAGCAGGGGGGGGGAGGGCAGAAGAGGGAGGGAGGGAAAAGGAATGTTTGACACGTCAATAAGAGAAGAGGGGGAGAAAGTGGAACCCGTAGATAGGTTGATAGAGGGAGGCAAAGTCACTAAAATTCTGCAGCGGCACACACGCATACACGTGTGAGTGAGACGAGTGTGTGTGTGTGTATGTCGGGAGGAAGAAGAGAGGGATTGAGGAACCGAGGGGGGTCACAGCGTAATGATCTGGATGGACGGAAATTGCGGAAGCGGGGTTAAAAGAGAGAAAGAGGGAGAGAGAGAGAGAGAAGGTACAGGTTGAAAAAGGTTCTAGTATGAGGGTGCAGAGAGAGAGAGAGAGATTGAGGGAGGGAGGGTGTTGGGACCAACTTCCGCTTTAGAACAGGAGTCGTGCTGTGGGGGGGATAACGATTTTTGACTAAGTTGGGTGGGAAAATGTGAGAGAGAGAGAGGAGGAGGATAGATGGAGAAGGCGAGTGGTGGGCGGAGTTGGAATGAATCAGACGGGTATTAGGTATTAGGAGGGAATTCATTAAAAAAAAATAAGACCCGAAATAATTCCGCGAGAGGTTGAATTAATGCCGACATCCTTATGCAATCAGGAAAATGTGAATGGTACAGAACGTCACGGGAGTCGTGCAGTTTCCTCGTAGTGCGAGAGTAATCCCTCTGACGTATCCAGCTTTCGTCCCATTAAATCATCTGAATTCAATCGGTGGATCTGTATGAACCTTAGTTTTCGTAATTGCCATCTCAGTGGTAGTAACACATTAGCTAATTATATTCATTAACCTTTCAACGCGAGAATATCTAAAGTTCTTAATTAGGTTAACTTAATTTTTCTTCGCGAGTTACAAATGAATCTCATATTAACTATTTTAGAGGAAAAGAATGCTGGTTATTTAGCGAAACCGGTCGCGAAATCAAATATTGTGGAAGATAAGGTATGTTGCAATGTATATTCAAATGGGATAAAAGATTTCGGCCCGTTTTCTACGCATACTTATTTTTATGAAGAATTTTGTTGAACGAGTATACGCGTCATCTCACGTGGAGAAGTTAAATCATAGGTGGGGAAAACTACGGCCCTGATTGGATAAATATGCAAAAATACATCACATTAAAATGGAACAATTGATTGTGCTTGCCTAGGGGCCAGCTGGCCTCTATGCCTGGTTGAGAAGGGACCTTGGCGAATACACCGTTTTTTTCAAATGAGTGTTTGAGGCCGGTAATATTTTTTATCGCAATCTTCTTTATTTCTGTGCGGTTATAATAAAAATGCAATTTTCTTCGAAGACTCTTGAGTTTTCGATAACGCTAATTATCGTATGCTATTTATTTGCGCTAATAAATATTTTCAAAGACGATTTTTGCTTTTTGCTCTTGGAAACAAAACAGGAAGACCTGAACGTACTGGGTAATATGCTGAAGATATCAAGATATACTTGCAGAGAGCATTCTGTGACTACATGTATCAGTTGTTCAAGATGAGGATTAGGAAGATTAATGACTGTAAAACATAGAAGTATTTTTCATTCACCATTGATAGAGTCCACGTTTTATTTTTATGTATAAGTTATTTGCATCTGAATTAATATGCTGCACTCTGCCTCATAAATTTATCTAAAAACATTTTTCAGTTTATTAATATAACACTTCGTTATCAATTTAAAAATCATCGTATACACAAAAGTAGATTAAAAAATAAAGAAAAAGTTGCAAAACAATATTTATTATAGTGCATTTTAGCCTTTTTATCCAACATGGTCAAAAAGACCGTGAGCGACCTCATGCGTCACAAACGTCCGCGCGACCTCTTAAGGGTTAAGATATACATATGTACTCATATGCCACGCAAGCCAAAATGTTTCCCCAACTCTGAGTTAAACAATCTCCCTAGTGGAGATACAATACGCTTCCAATTTACCGGTAACACGCCACCGATTCTTTTTCGGTTAATCGGATTTTCAGGTCGATCGACGCAAAACGGGAAAAATATGTAAACATCAATATAGCAAAGAAAAAACTCGAACAAAAGTAGGTTAGAATGTAAGGAATACTTTTATTAGGCGTAGAAAATGTAAATACCATACGTATGTAAATTCGTAATGCACTCATCATCAAAATTTAAAGTGATGTTTGAAATTCCGATCATTCAGTATCGGATAACTCGAAATCCGGTAATTCGACATGGGGAGTTTACTCGGTTAGTAATTGGTGTTTAATTTGATGAATTCTTCTCGGATTTAGGTGCAAACGTTTTCTGAATGATTTCGAATTTTTCGATTAAAACTTTTCAATGGAAATGAGAATCCTGCATTAAGATTTTTCCATATGAACATAACGTTATTCCCGATTAAAGTATCTATATATCTCGAAAAAAGCGCCATATTGTACCTTCCTATGGATTCAATGATTAGTACGATCAACTTGAAAAACAATAACAATAGGTTAAAATTATTCAGTTTGCGGTAGTCTTTTCGTTATGAACCGAGAATCAAAAAGAATAACAATGGTAATATTAAAACGCGGAAAATGTAAAAAATAAATAAAAATATAACCCGCAAACGCACGGGACAAAAAACATCAAAGATGATATCGTAAGGTTGGATGAGATATAAAAGCAGATAATTGATATTTTGTATAAAAGATCGTCCCTTGAAAGCTGTCTCATTCATACGGAAACGCCAACTCACAAAAAATAATGAAGTTCCTTCTTTGATCTACCGTAAAAATGAAAGGCGATCAAATAAATAAAATTAGAAGGAGCATGCTTTAAAAATATGAGTTTCTGCATAGTTATCGTATAAACGTAATCACAAAAAATAAACTTCGTAGTTTTCTATCCAAAAGATATTTTCACTATGGCCGATTTCACTAATAAAATATTTGATCTGCCGTATTAGGTTTCTTTAGAGTTTAGAGAGAAAGAGCTCTTTATTTTCTTTTACTGTTAACATTTACTCGCACAAAGGAGAGATAACCTCGGTTATCATGTAAAAAGATTTTACCCTAGATTAACTACGTTAATAGTATATATATATTTCCTTATACTCTTCAAGGACGAACTAAGTAATATATCCTGCCAAGTCAGAAAGACGAGTCAAAGCAATGTGGTCCTTCACTGACAGTGATACGTGCACCACTAGTTAAACGCCGTATAGGATCACGCAGTAGGCGGCCACAATGACAGGTCAATATTTTTATTAATTTTTATAACAGATGTGACCTTAGCTATAATTGATATTTTCTGTCGATAAAGTTGCTCTGAGGATTAAGAACCTTATGTCCAAAGTCAACCAAATGTCTCTATTACTGAACTTAGTTGAGTCACGCTGAGCAAGAGAAAGGACGGCAATTTATCAAGGGGAGTGAGAAAGCAAATTTAATTTATTTTTAATTTTGATCATATATTTTCTCCTGTAAATATTCGAAATTCTCCACAATTTTTAACGGGAAATATATTACCTTTGCAGTATTTAAAATGCATGAATACCTATTTCAGCACTCCTACAATCATCAAATATGTAAAGCGTTTGCATCTATTATCAGTGTTGATGAAGAGTTAAGGATACATTTTAGGTACGTTTTGTCATACAAGTAGACGAGATGACACGTAAAGTTTGAACAGCATTGCCATAAATCGCGGAAACTAAATATTTTCGACACATAATGTAATGTTTTTCCAGTCGCATCTCAGAAAGAAAATTTAAAAAAAATCCGATACGAACAAGGGCGAACTAACAAAGGAACTCGAGAGGGAGAGAAAGAAAGAGAGAGATTCGTAGATGGGTCTGGAAAAGCGTCCTCGGCATAAGAGTTAGGCAAGAATATTGATCTATGGTCTCTCCTGAAGGATCTTTTCCAAAAGTTCCGAAAAAGAACGTCTAAGGATGTAGGCGGAAGGAGAGAAAGAAAAAGAGGGGAAGAGAAAGGAGGGAGAGAGTAGAGGAAGGGGAGAGAGAGAGAGAAAGAAGGGAGTGAAAAAGGAAGAGTATGAGTATAGAGAGGATTCCCGGAAAGAGGAGGGGAGCAGAAAAGACAAACCGGAAATGAAACCTTTGAATCCCTTTTATTCCCTGATTGCAGTGCGGGGAGGCAGAAGTTGGGAAAAAAAGGAGAGAGAGAGAGGATGATGATGATGGAAGTGAAGTGGGATTAAGGAGGGGAGAGTAGAGGAGAGAGAGAGGGTGGTGGTGGGGCGGAGGGGGAATTCGGAGGGATGGGTAAAGGAGGTGATGGATGAAGTTGGCGAAAGATAGGGAGGACAGACGGAAAAGGAAAAAAAGTAGAGCGAGTGAAGAGAAAAGGAAGGTCAAAGGGACGAAGGAGAGAGAGAGAGAAAGAGAGGGAGAGGGAAAAAAGAGGAAATGAAGAGATTTAAAAAAATCATAAAGAAAGCAGAAGTAAAAAAAAGAAGAATCCTCGAAAAGTAAACATCAAAAGCTCGAGAGGCGGGCGGTGGAATTATTATCTAAAATATTCGGATCAAATGAAGATTGTCCCGAGGTAAAAATAAAGTATTCAAATAAAAAGAGCTCCTAAAAATAAATAACGTCGCGGGATGTTTATTCCGCGTTAACGGTGGCAGCGGAATTTCCGCTTAATCGGGACCGTTTGTTGGGGGAAGGTGGGGGTGTCTTCCGCATCCCTCCTCTCTTATAAATTTCGCGCCGGTTGTTTTGCGTGAGAATAATTCCTCAATCTACTCGGGTTTGAAATGGCCGAATGAAAAAATAAATTGAAGTTTCCTTGCTCCTTTTTGTCTGCTTCGGGGGCAGGTCAAGAGGGCTGATGCCCAAGACACCCGATTTTACAGGAAAAAAATTGACAAACGCAGGAATAAGTTAGACAGTATATTCTCGATTATCCGGCACTCAATTTAGCGGCACGCTTGCTCTAACGGCACATTTTCGAAGCCCTCATTACAAAGTCATTGTAACGTCATATTCTCGCCGACATTCGGCATCTCCGAGTTCGCAAACGGTCTCCAAAGAGAGTTTTGTACCACGATCAACTTCTAGATCTAATATTGCTGATCCACCAAAGGAAAAAGTAGATGATGTATCAGTTCCTAGAATACCTGAGGGGCAGTAAACATTCAAAACTTTATTCCTTACAGTGTTTTGTAAATAGTATAGTAGATAGTATAATTTTAGACTAAGTACAGCTAAATTAAGTTGTGTCCACATTATTATAAGTGCAGTACAATTTAAGTTAATTTAGTATTACTACCCCATTGTTCCCAACATAATGATCTTCAGACGATTCATTTGGTGAGTACTGTTCATAGCTCGTACATGCATGGTCTATATTGTTTACCATTATTCATAACATGTCTACTGGTGATATTATTATCATTTCCTTGATATTGTACATCAAAATTACTTGGTAAAAGGTACCTCTCCATCTAACGGCACACCCCTGTTCCCATTCGTGCCAGATAATTGAGAGTTTACTCTACTATTTTATTAAAATCCTAATTTTTATTGAAAATTTCCCCATTTCTGTTAATTTAAAATTAGTTAACGTTAATATACCCCCCTCACAGTCATGTCAGCAGTAGGTTTCCAAAATTCACCTTCTGCCTCTAGATTCAACGCGTGCGACCGCTTTTTTGACCGTCGTGTGCGTTCGCGCACTTGCGCCGATGCGTGCGCATGTGCGCGTTTGCGCAAGGGACGAGTCGGAGTATGAGGGAGGCAAAAGTTTGTAGCAAACGGTCCAGAAGTTTCGATAGAACGTTTAAAGGAATCGATTCAATAAGGAACCCGTTGGGGTGTGTACTTTTCCTTAGGAAGGCGAGGGAAAAAAACGAAAGTCGGATGGAACGAAAGGGAAGTTGGAATTCAAAGGAATTTTAGGAGGGAAACGTTTATTTTGGACAAGGCGTGAAATAAAACCGAGGATTCAAAGCGATAGGCACTGAAAAGGAGGAATGAATGGAGAAGACGAACCGTCAATGAAAAAATTGATTGCAAAATAGCAGGAAGATACCTACTTGTGATAAAAATGGAGGAAGAATCGAGGGAGAGGTGGAGAAAGGTTGTGACAAGAGGAAAAGGAAGAGTGAATGAAATAATGAGACATAATTTTGAAGCGAATGAATTTCTGGGAATTGCTTCGGATAAAATTGCAAAGATAGAGAAAAGAAAGAAGACAAAGGAAATAAAAGTGGTGGTTACTTAAAGATAAAATTAAAAAAATAGAATTTGGGAGAGAGAAAAGAACTGATAAATGGAAAGAGAAATACGCAGAAAACGAGAAAAACTGTAACGAGGAAAAATTATCCGAAACAATTATTGGTTGAGAATCAGTGAAGTGATCATTATAAATAAAGCGGAATAAGAACAGAATATATTTTAACTTACTCTTCGCGATTTATTGAACGAATAAAGCTGAAAATTTTAATAAAATTTTTATATATAAATATTTGGGTAAGTACTTATTTTGGTCTCCTTGTTTTCTACTACTTATATTTCTATTTAATTCTAGCTCCAAGACCTGTTCAATAATTCAGTATCGAATTTTATTAGGCGAATAGTAAATTATCAACAGACTAAACTAAATTTATCATCCATAAATATAATTCTGTCACTGTTAGACATAAAATTAGCCACCAATTGCAATAATTACACCTCCTGTATAGGAATTGAGCAGTGATTCTCAACCTTTTTAGTCTGCGTCACCCTCAAGTCACCTTTAGAGATAAATTGGGTTTTCCCTACCACTTAAAGATAAAATTCCGGCATCTAAATAAGCACGCGTGTTTATTATTCTGTATTTATTTATTCTTATAATCCAGAATATGATATACTGTCAATTTATCAAATATTCGCGCCACCATAGGGTGTCATGTCACCCCAGTTGAGAACCACTGAACAAGAGCGACAAGTTAAGTCACATGATCGTCAAGACCGTCAAAATACCAATAGTACTCCACCTCATAAGTTTTATGCGTCTCATAACAATTCATCGGCGAAACTCATTTGAAATATTTTCAGTTATCGAGATGCTTCTTAGAAAAAAATAAACCTTCAATGTCTTAACGATATAACGGTAAATACCGATGAGGCCGCCGCTTCAAAATTCCGAAATGAATTTCACGGAATTAGTAGACTTACGTGGACTACAAGACCGATAAATGCCAGTCACTGTTATGTGGTGGTAATTGAATGGAATACTCAATCAAATCTTCCTACAGGTTTCCCAAACCATGAATAAATTGTCGAATTCGCGGCATTTCTCGAAGTTCAATTACCAACGGCTACGGATGGAGAAACACGAGATTTCAATTCACGTATTAAATTTTCCGTAACTGAATCACGGAATTCATTACAGCGGATAAAAATAGAAGCGATTTCTCCAATGGCTATAGGATCTGATGGTGCAAGATACGCTCGTAATTGACAATTCGTTAATACAGAGTCCCGTGAAAAAATTATCGAACAAGGAAAGTATTTGCTGTTATCAGCAAAACCGAAAAATAAAAATAATTGAAAATGTCTAGATACTGTGGAAAAGTTTTTTACTGATCACAAAAAATTACAGTCACGGTTTCAATTTTTAAGGGGTAAATTTCTGTGCATGTACATGCATTATTTTGTGGTGGAATTTCCTATAATCATTTTTTAAATTGTCACTAGGATTAATTTGAGGTGACAATTACACGGCATTTTTCCAGTTAATTAGCAGAATTGATTGAGATATATCAGTGACGATTTCATGAATTAATTGTTTTGTGGAACCGAACAACATAATTTAAAACTCGTCGTCTTGTACATCTTACGAAAAGGGAGAATATAATAAAACACGTTATTCTGAAAGAAAATAAATAATTATTTAATCGCCCCACGAAGAAGTACAACTATTTCTCAACTTCTCCTGCGTTATTATAATATTTCTCCGTCCGTACACCGCGTTTCTCGATTGTCAAATGGAAGGATAAGGAGATTTGGATAGAGAGAGAGATGGATCAATAATATCCGATTTAGAGAAAGAGAAACGTCTCGAACCTACCCTAACTATAGAGAAGGAGCAAATAGAGTAGAGAGATTGATGTTTATTCAAAGGTGTAGCTGGTGAGAGAAATAGTTTCAACACTGGATCCATTTAATCACATTCCTCCACCCATGATCTTCTTTAACTGTTTTACGACTGCCATACATAAACTGGCCCTCGGGCCGCATTCTGTCCTCCAGGCGTTTTATCCGGCCCGCGATACAGATGACGAAAAAATGATCGGTGAAATTCAAAACACAAATTCATATTATTTTAATAAAATCATATGTGCCTACTTCAATACTGAGAACAAAAACTCATTTGCACTTATATTTTCGCCCATATGACAATTCAGAACCTCTATGTAACCTCCGATAAAATTATAATCTCTCCCTAGCTCTCTTAAAAATCCAGCGATTATTATTCAGTACCTGTGTGGTAAATCGTGATATTAATGTATTGTATAAACATTTATCAAGTTTTATTTTCACATATATGTGATTGTCCATATATTAATACCATTTATGTGTGGAAAAAACTTTCCGCTGTTCTGTTGTGTTTGTAACGGTAGGAGAATTATACCGACTTTTTAGGATTGTACTACGCTTATTCCAAGCGCTTTATTCGCGAAAGCAACGACTTGTGTTTGATATATAATTTAGATCTGAAAGTGTTAAAGTCCTCCCTCTTCGTAAACCAGTTTCGAGTACTCGTTGCTCCTTTGTGCCCGTCGCCTTCCAACCCACACACGTCTCCTGAAACTTCACGGATCTCTTTAATCGAGGGCCACGTGCTCCATAAACGACGGGAGACACGATTCGATCTTTTTCCCATTTCCTGTGCCGCCTCCGCGTAGTTTCCGTCCATTTCTTCCCTTTACGTACGTGACGCTCCCTCTCCGTGTCTCTTCCAACTCTTCAGTCGCGTGTGGGTCAGGTCGTCCGAATTCTCCAACGCGCCATGTAACGAAATTGCTTTTCTATGACAAAAAACCTCTTTTTTGAGAGTTGGAGTTCAGTAATTCTCGTTATTTTTTCTTATCGAAAATCATTTTCGCAAATTCGAGCTTGTTCGATTGTCGACGTCACCGGCTCTGTTAATAGGTCGGGGATCGATACACCAGCAATGTTAAAACGTCATGGATTGAATTGGAAAACTGAGTCCTCATCCATGAAAATGTTGTATCATACACAAAGTTCTAATACGAGCAGCGCCTCCGATGCAAAATGTTTACACTTGGAAAATTACAATTTGTCAAAACTATATATTGTTTAATAACCTCAAAGAAACTAGTGTAAATACCTATAAAAACATGAAAGTAAAAGCCGAATGAGAACTTTCACATGAAAATCACTAACAAATGCTGAAAGGTCATGAGATTCATCGAAGGCTTTTTAAAAATATGAAAATTAACTTTTGTGACGACGTTAAGTGTTCAGGCGATGCAATATTCTCAAGAATGGCTGCGAGATTATGGTAAACCAAGCACCATTAAAAGTTCAAGTCAATGTTGTTATGAGTTAACACTTAAGCGGGTTAATGGGTTTATATTGAGTGATAGAAGGTCGTCAGAGCGTGGGATACCATCATGATTGAACATAAGTGTTTGTAGCGTTGGTAGTCAAAAGAAGCTAATATTCAACAAACTTAGCACCCGATGGATGCCAAGGATGCTTACGGTAGAGCTGAAAGCGATACAAGTTAGCGGGTCTAGCTCTCGGTTTCGAATCCTGCCGGGGGCTAGGATGAATGTATTTTGCTTAGTTATCGTTGTTGTATAGTAAAATACCATAAAATTCTGTTTATAAGCTATTTAAAAATAAATTAAAAATATAGAAAGCACTAAATCACTGGTTTCACATGAATGGTGACGATTCATCTCTGAGACGCAATTTAGCCTGCGAGGATAAATGGATTAATCATATATTAATCCAGAGAATAAACGCTGCATCTTGGAGTGAAAACACGCAACATTCACACTTGGGGAACTTCATGTTCCTCGCCAAATAGGTATTTAAACATAAAACAGCTTAGTTAAAATAACTGTATAAAATATTACATTTTTCTTTAGCTTCCTTCGATTTTTTATTCGTATTCCCCGGGATGCCAACTATAAAAAGTAGTAGAAAACTGAAACTTGGATGAATTTTTAATATAAGCAAAAAACGGATAACAAATATAGGGTAATTAATGAAACTAAATAATCCTTCGTATCGTCTTTGTTACACTACATCCAATAAAATTTAATAGAATCGAACAGGATCTTCTTTGCGTGTGCACACCGAGTAATTTCGGTACGCTAATATTACTGCGAAGTATACACTTCAGTATAAATGCTTTAAAGATCGTTCGTAGAAAAATTGCTGAAGAAGATTTTCTACTAAGAAACAATATCGGTAAATATATGAAATCTTAAGCGATTTTCACTTTTTTATTTTGGCAAACTTTTATAGAGACGTCTGAGGTGGTCACTTTGCCCCAATCCTTTGTTCTCTACGTGTTCTTGCCATTCACGTATCGTATTTTAAAATAGGTTATATAATTAACTAATGAGTCGGAAAACAAATTAAAGTTATCAAAAATTATCGAAATTGAATCGATATTTCTGTTGCCTATTCCATTTCAACCCAGGTAACATTTGGTATAGAAAACTATTTATGAAGCCTAAGGGAAATTTTTTATCTCTTTTGTCAACTGAAATTTGTGTCACACTGCATTATAATCTTCTTGAAATAAATAAAAATTAATTATATTGGCAACCTCCTTATGATTAAAAAGGAAAAATAAAGTTTGTATATGTTAGCTCGAGAGTAATTTCCTTTCAACGATCCAAGTTTGTCGCGAGATGAAGATTCGAATTGGAAAATATTTGCAGAAATTTTGAATGGGAAGGCGAAGATTAGATCATCACGTGAAATGAAACGAGGAAAATGATTTCAACCACTCCAATGTGCGACGCTCGCATATCTTTCAATTACTTGACACCAAATTCATGCGGAATTCCAGCGACACAGATTCGCACGCCGAGGTCTCTAAGAGGTGAACCATTTCCATGACCTTAGATGTCTTCTCCTATATCGGATCACACTTGCGCTCTGTATAATGCCTAGATGTTAGAATAATTAGTCAAATATGCACTCTTGAGGTATTTGGCACTACAAGGGCATGTGAAATTAATTTCAGCATCTTACCTTTGATTTATGTTGGCTACGAATACAGTGCTCTCTTAGCATTCAATAAAGGGACAAACGGTGATCGAGCGTGATTATTAGGAATTTACATCGTTATATTTTAGGGATAAAGGATTACATTGGAGATTTTAAAGCGGCAAAATAGCATATTATTACAATTGTTTTATCGTGCTAATATTTACCCCCAGAGCCAATTCGTTAGATTTTTTGAGCATTTTGTCCTCCGTTATAAATTCTTAAATTTAAAAGGTTATATTTACCAGTATAAGGATTTATTTTTTCAAATACGGAATGCATCATAAACAAGTTAGCTCAATCCAGTCCCTTTTAAGGTTATCGGGCAACTTTAACTGAAAATTTTCAAGACGTGGGCAATTTTCATAGTATTTATCCATTTCAACAGATTAAAATCGTTAAAAATAAAATGTATTTAATTATCAGAATATTCTTATGGATAAACACTAGTTATTTTTGTTTTCAGAATCATTATGTGAAAGCTGAAATTGAATTTTATCAGCTAGCTTGATATATAAAGAAACATATTTCGTCAAAACAATTATCATAATGTCCTTTAAAACACCGTTCGTCAAAATCGAACTTCAATTTAATTTAAAAAATTTTAATGCCACATAACCTTATTTACGTTAATGCATCTAAAACAAAAACACGAATTAAGTCTAAGAGAGTAGTATTTTAGAAGTATTTATTAATAGGTAATAGGTAAGACTAAAATAAGAAAAATATCTGTTGTTATTTGTAATTTTATCAGGAATATTCCTTATATTTAGTGTCATCAGGCTTATGGCGATGTTACACTCTCTTTTTAGAGCGAGGTTAAATAGGACAATGATAAGGAAAAAGTACAGCTTTACAAGTATTTTTATCATTACGAAATACTTCCAACGAACAAAAACTCTCCTCTGTACATTATACAGATTAGCATATGAAGCATTACATTATATCTTATTTCTAGCGTCGTTTTGTTAAGTTGCTGTACTACATCAAAAGAATTCACATAAACAAATCCTCTAACACACCGGATATACCGAATCAAGTTACAAAAAATTGGTTATCATTTTAAAATATTTTAATATTGGCAGGTCCTAAGTAAAGGTCACCTGTTACAAATAATACTGCAATTAATGAATTTTGTAAATTATGAAACAAAAACTTAAATACTCCCTTACTTTTAATTATAAAATTAGACGAAACTAACATCCACTCTAAAGAAAAGTAATTGAGGAATAATTTTATATTTCTTATCGTAAAGTAATGGCAAAGAACATGTCTTATAGCGGATCCCCTAGCGGTAAGAAGTTCAAGGTACTCTCTTTGCAACATTTTGGTCTCATTTTGCGTGTTGGTTTGAATGATGTTAATCAAAAGCCACAAACAGAGCGATCCCACGACAATGTATCATCACACTAGCACAAATACACTCGTGTCACCTTAAAATTACCTTTCATCATTTTATAATTTCCATCTAATTCGAATTCAACTGTGTGCTTTTGCTCCGCACGAGTAAATCCAGTCTCTTGTCTTTTCGGGTCATCGTCTCCACGGTGTTTCGAAAGTAGAGTGTGTGTGTGTGTGTGTGGTTTTGTTTGTAGGCTTTTGCTCCCATCAGTCGAGCTTCCTAATTGGATCTCACTTTTGAGAGGAACGTCAGGGAGGTATAATCGGACCAATCAAGCGTTCCCCCTTGTTATCGTGTCCCAATCAGATGAAAGCGTCCATTCTACTGCTAGAGTACGTCTCTTGCGAGTGCATTTGTTTGATGCGAGGGAGTCCGTGATGCAAAATTTCAATGGCATTTTCGGAGTTGAATTGTGGCGTTAAAGTGGAGAGGATGGAAAACATTCGAACCCAGGATGTCTCCGTGATCGAGAATGCATTGACTTGCGCGCTGAAGTTTTTATCTTTGGTTCTTTTCGAGCAACAATCTAATTAAAGTTCTCTTGTTATTTCAAGATCTACCTTTCCAATTTTTTTGCGGAAGGTTACTTTTGTTGATTCAAAGAAAAATCGGAATTCGCGTATACTAAATTACAATCTGACGGCATTATATAAACATCCTACAATTTTAGACGAAAGATGGAAAGATTAGGAAAATAAAATCAACAGTGCCAACTGTAGCTAGATTACCTTCACATATGTAGGTGTGTACTCGTTCTTTTCATTAAATATATAATCTATAAACGACGTATGACTTTGGTTTAACCTTGAAATATGGGTAAAATGATGAGCACGGAAGAACTTTCATACCGAATTTCAATCGCGTTATTGCTACGTACTTAAATCCCATGCTGGCACTAAGTTTGACGTCATCTTTGCCATCTTTCCTCTATTTCCACACTATCTTTTTATTTTCCCCATTACCCTCACTTCCCCTCTCCATCATGCCTTATTCTCTTCCACTCTCTCTCCCTCCCTTCCTCTCCCTCCCTCTGGCTGCCACCCATTTCGCAGAGGAAATGCTAATCCGGAGAGTTGGCCCCGTAATTCACGCTCCCTCCGCCAGAGCACAAAGGAGCCACTGGTTCTGTCGCCTCCCGACCCCATTTGGAGCAGGGGAACCTTCCTTCCTGCCTCCCATGGAACACACGCCATCCAGTTCGTCCCATCTCGCTCCCCTCGCCGCTCTCGGCTTCCCTTATTCCTCCACCCATACCCTCCCCCTCAATCCCCTCCTCTCCTTCCGTCAATCTCTCCCGACCCAAGCTTCCCGCTTTAATGTCATATACTTTCCCTCCAATATGGATTTTGCAAGAGTTGCGTAATTCTTTTCACAACGCGCACCCCAGAGAATGTACCATGGAGTTTACCGGGTACGTGAACTAAGGAAAGTATCTTTTTTTTATCTTTTAGGTGACTAAAGGACGATGACTGAATATTAGGTTTTGAGAAAAATACGTACGTAAGAGCAAAATCGAGTATCCGGAAATAATTCACGTCGAATGCATATAGCAATATATTTCGATCAAATTTAAATGATTTTTGAGTGGGTTTGTCGTTTTTAAATTTACTTTCATCATTCGATATAACATTTTAAGGTAATTAAATCGATTTTGTGTTAATACAGAGAGAATGAAACATGAAAATAGCAACTTACGTAGTTCAGTAAGTTCTAACATTGGGTAAAGTTTAACTTCAGCGTTTCAGTGATGCCGCTAGTGTGTTGATTTCAACGCAATGTTTCTGCGTTGGAGTGGAATGGAACATACTTTCGCGTCTTAAACCAAAGTTTTATTTACAAAAAATAACAAATTTCACTTGTCTGTATTGAATGTATATTCATTGAATAAAATTATCGCAGATTATATATCGGGTGTAAAGACAAAACACTACTTATATGTTATATGCATGTATATGAAATCAAAATCGCATGCTTGCTTTCCAACAACTCCTCCCACACTATTTGACCAATATCTACTAAAATTGGCAACGTAACTCCTACATTTCGTAAAAATAAGATGAAGGGATCATAATATCTATTTACCAGGTTTCCCACAAAGCTCAATTAGTATTTTTCGTCTCTATTAATTAGAGAGGGTTAAGTGCCATCTTTTGGTGAGTTTAACACTTCTTATAAGTACTCTTCAGCGCCAGTGAATGCGCCAAAATTTTGTACTGCATTCTTACTCCTTTTGAGCTGCAGGGTTACGAGACATTACTTTTTCTCCCAAGTATCAGGTTAAATTTTTCCTTCGTACGCAACATTATCAGCAATTAGAAAATTGTATCATAGCAGCGGATACAATGCTATCACTTAGCGACGTATATAACACAAGTTAGAAAACAATCATAATATCTCATAAACTATCGGTTTTATGAAAATTTGTTCCAAACAAAACTTGTAGCTAAAGTACATTATCACAAGTTTTATAATAACAATTATTTAGAAAAATGGAGTTTTAAAAGAGAAACTGTAAAACAACGGAAAAACGACTAGAATAAATATCCACTCCCAGTAGATCAGTTTCAGCCAAAACCTTTTCCAATATTTATTGCCTAATAAAATCTTAAATGTAAAGTTTTGTGCAGATCTGATCATTAGTTTTTCAGTTAGAGCCCCACAAAACTCCTATCACATACAGACACACTGACACAAAGACACGCACAGACGTCACCGAGAAAATAGTCAAAACGTGTTCTAGGGACCTCAAAACGTGTATTTCCGGCGAAATCTCGAAATAATTTTTTTTTCGTGAAAACAATACTTTCTCTATACTACGTATATGGAGGAAGTAAAAAATGAAAGCCGTCCTGAACAGGTGAAACACAGCTAAAGTGTACCACAATTAGAGAGAAATGGCTACAAAAATCGAATATGATTACGAATGCTTCGAAAGACAGGGAAAAGGAGAATATTTTAAAGCGCTAACAGTTTAATATAGGTTTATACACACGGACGGCGAGGGTTTGCTCTAGTAATTTGGACGAACAGACTGAAACCGAAGGAAGAAGGAGGCAAAAAACGAGAGGATAATACGGAACAGAGAGTAGCGGGAATAGATTGAAGAAGAGGAAAAGGGAAGTAGAGAGGGAATGAGTGAGAGAGAGAGAGATGGATGGATGGATGGAGTGACGGAAGGAGAGAAGTGACGTACGCGTGTGTATGTGTATACGCTTGCGCGAATGTGCGTAGGTGTGTGTAATTCAGAGCGCGTGTGTATGTGCCGAGAATGGGTTGATGAAGGATCCGGTGAGGAGGTGGAAGAAGGAGTTTGGATGACGTGTGAGCAGAGGAAATGGAGGCCATAGTAATGCTTTCATTCACGAGGGATGAAATGGAAGGAGAAGAGGAAGGGAGTTAGAGAGAGAGAGAGAGAGGAGGGAAAAGGGAGAAGAGGGAATGGGATGAGAGGAGAGAGCGAGATAGAGAAGCTTTAATGATTACCAACTTAGTCAAGGGAATCGGATATAAGCCGCGTGAAATCAATAAACGTAGGCCTTTGTGAATCGAGAGGTAAAAGGATTTTGACCGAGCCAAGGAGTAAGGACGTCCCGAGTATAAATCCCACCAAACAATTCGATTCCATTTTCAGAGTGGAATGTGATAAAAATATTGGCGATCTATTTCAAAGTTGAGCCGTCGAAATAATGCTGCAACTAGAACTTACACCAATTTCTTATAAAAAAATTTCCTTATTCGTGGACGATATAATGTCCTATGAATTATAACGTTAAATGAATGCGTTAATTGTGGAATTAAGATTATTTACCTGTAAAAATTATATTCGATTAAGCAGTACATCACTCACGCGATTATTACAAAGAAGATTGCCATATGTGTTTTTCCAACTAAGACAATTTCAACCACCTGCTTCCAATATTTACTTGAAAGTTAAAGAAAACAATTGCAATACTTCAATGATGACTAATACTTTCGCTCACATTGGACTTTATTTCGAACGAGTCCGGTAAATTTCCAAATATAATAACATAAAGAAAAATACACCTAGTCGGATTGAGACTTAACCTTACTTGAAATTACAGTTTATAAAAATTGTTAATACAGTACAGAATTCTCAATTAAAGCATGCTCTTAATTCCTAGAAGATTAATTAACTCTTCAGCCCATGTTCGTAAAATACGTAAGTTTAGTAAGTAAACTAATTGTTGTTAATGGGCATCCAAGAAGTGATAAACTCGCAATTCGAGCGATGAAAATATCATCGAGAAAACCAAGAATTTCAGGAATGCTTTGATTCCAATCTGAAAATTTGAACCGAAATTAAGATAACCTCAGGTTTGTTGAACTTATCAACGTTACCAACTATCGATAATTTATGCCTATGTTCGAGCGTTGTTATATGAAAAAGTTAGGAGAAATACGCTATAGAATCAAAGTATATGTAAAGCGCGTTCCCCATAGAAGATATTGCAGCTGAAGTTTAGATGGTGGCCCTGACATTCATTTACTACATTGTTACCTCAGTGAATTCTTGAAATTTTGAAACTAGCAAAACTATTAAGTACTACATTGCGCTTGGTGAGAAATAATTACAAATCATGGAGAACAAACAATGAAAAACTAAGTACTTTATCCAAAATTTACCATTATCCATAATGGTTAAATTCCACGGATTTTATAATATTTACAAATTTTAACTCATTCAATACAGCAGCCAAAATTATGCCGATTTCTCCGACTGAAATTTTCTCCTTGTATTTTAATATTCAAGCGTTAGGGCATTCCTTATGTAGTGATATGTCCCAGATATTCCATTCCATCTTGTAATTCAATAGAAGCCGGAAAAATAAAAATATAAAAACTGATGCGTAAATTACTGTTTATTTATGAAATAGAAAATTTTCGATACCCTCTGAATGGAAAATATGTAGGTATATTTTTATTTCATTCTAAAATACCCGAAAAGGATTATCTCTCAGATGAATATTTTAAGTGTTTTAGTAAACATCTGACCTCTTTCTTAAAGTGAAGCGGCTGAAATATGCTGACGGATGATGAGAATGGCAACCCAGATGGAATGGGCCATTTTTCTTTTCTAAACAAAAATATTGACGTTCTTACAGGTCACTTATTAATAGTAAAAGAAATATGATATGTACTTCCATTTTTCCGTGTCTTAAACCTTCATCCTATCGAAAACCAATCCGTGATTCTAGAAAGAATTATTGAGCTCACATTATGGCTAAAATAAAAGTTGTACAACAAAGTTCCTCCAATAGGCAAAATAAATTGAGAAGCCAACTTCTCGCTCCGGTACAAAGCAGTCGCCATCGACAATAGTACGTTTATTAAAAAAAAAGAGAAGATACTAATATCTGTGACTCAGCACTGAGGAAGGCTGATTTGTTGCTGAAATATCCATCTGATTTTGCCAACCTTCTTATGCCTATTGGAGAAACTTTTTCTTCAATTCCAACCCGTAATGTATCATCAGCTCGCGTGATTGCTACTACTGCGCTTCTCGTAACTAATTACACAAATAAAATCACATTCCTTGATTGATATACAAATCAAATGCTATTAGCTGTACCATTCCGGTGAAAAATTCTTGACGTATTTTATTCCCAAAATTTTATATTTATGAGCCACTTTTGCTTCAAAAGTTATAAATGTCAGAAGATTACAGAATGAAAACAATCTACGACAGAGATCGCCTAGAGCAGTGTTATCAAACGTGTTGTCTTCCAAAGGGATGAAAAGAATATTCTGATTTTAGTTTTCATTAAATAGCAAAAATATATACCTATACAGAAAAACTGCAATTTGTGTAATGGGAGATTTTTCCTTTCTAAATTATTTCTTTATATATTTTAGAAACGTTGGCCTAGAGAACACATTCATTAGAATATAGTGAAAGAATTTATAAAATTTAATAAATGTGAGATTCGATTACATATCAATCTCTTCTTATGAATATTAACAAACTGATGTCAGATTACTCCAAATGCGCATTTCAGTTACAAGCGCCCCATCAGCAGCAATAATTTGTTTGTATTAGATTCTTCAAGGCAGCCATCACCAGTGGCTATTGACTCATTTTAGATTCTAAAATCTACTATCGTTGAGTAAGAATGGCTCCTGCGTAAGGTTTTCGCTAACATTTTATGGCAGTTGGAGCATTCTGATTTATCGATTTAAAGGTGAGATTGCAAAACTAACTTAAAAGTCATCCTATAACTAATAGGTACCAACCCCACTCTTCACGAATCATCTCCTACTACAAAAACAATTCAGAATCGCATACACGCTTAATAAAAATAAAGACGTCCAGCCTTTCTGAACCCTATCTGAAAAATTACCGTAAGGAGCTTAAATTACTCCCAACTTAAAGCCTGAGACTAGTGCATAAATTCACCGTGGGAAGAAAATTATTAAATATAATTGCTAAGGCATCTTTATAACATCCGCACGAACGACAAAAAAATACACGAAAAATTTCCAGGGGTCAAAAAAAAAAAAGATAAACTAAAACAACACTTTTCGCAGAATCCAGGCATACCGATTCTCTCACTTCTTCCTTTTCTAAACGTGTCAAAAAATAAAGCACACGCGATTATATTCGGCGCAAAAAACTTCCTCACCGGGCATTATGAGCACGTGTTACCGAGCGCCATCCCTCTCTCTTACCATACACACACACACACAGGTCCACAAACCGAGCTTTAAGGAGAGAAGAAAAAACTGAATAGCGCCATCCTCGCACTCTCACGCGGGGACTCCGCGCCCTTTGAAAACCATGGCAGCCATTCATATCCTCCACGAAGTTGTCTTTCCACCACACGCCGCCACGCGGAGCCACCGGCGCGAAAGGATGCTCCTCCTTCCCTCCCGCCCCCAACCACCCCACGAGCTGCGGAGCCGCCTCTTCTCCTACCCCTATATTCTGAGAGAGTTTTCATCCATAATACCGTGCGGTTGTGCATGTTTTGAAATAAATCCAAAGGGGGGGGGGGGGGTGCTGCGAGGGAACTCGATATGAAGTTTTTTTCTCTCCACCCGTCCCTTCATTTCGAACTTATTAAGGATCATAAAAGAGTAGAGGGGTTTATTTATATTTTTTGAGGTAGATGGAATGATGAAGAAAGGCTTAAAAATATGGGGTGTTTGTGTTATATTTTTTTCATGAAGCATAGCAAGCAATTTTCGTAACCCATTTCTGGAGTTTGCTTCTACCGTCTACTGCTTTCGTTATCGAAATTTTACCGCTTTGAATTTATACGTTATTTAATATATGTGAAGGATCGGCAGAGTAGTGTATGAACCCTATGCGTCAGGCTTCGTACGATGGTAATTTTATGCATTCTGATCCTAGTTACGCAGGATCGAGTAGTTTTCCTTAACTTTTTTCGAAAAATTATATAGCCACTCTTCTAGACGAGAAAATAATTCGCTTGAGAGAACGCCGAAACAAGAGCGTAAATTGTTAGGCGGTGGTTCTCCGTTTTTCATATATATACAAATCTAAACAAAAGTTAGTATTGAAGAGTTTACGATATCAACTCGGAAATCGAAAAAAAATCACAGCCGTGAAATAATTTTCAGTTTGTTTTGAATGCTTAGGGAAAGAAGTTTTAATTATTTATTTATAAAACATTTCGTTTACAGCTTGAGGCAAATTTCAGCATATTAATAATATATACGAATAAAGTAACAGACAATGAATAATATGGCGGCAAGATACACATATAAGCCTTAGAGTCCGCTTTTAGTATATGTAATAATAAATTAAAATAACGAAAATTTCCTGCCAGACTCCAATCCGGTTGGTTTTCCAGCTAATATGTAAACAGAGTGTACAAAAATATTGCCAGGACAACTCTTTGAATTTACTGTCTTTATTGGTTATGTCATCTTAAGTGAGCTTATCTGTTATTAAGATAATCGATCACGGGTACAAAATTACTTCAATTAATTTATTCTATCGTTGAATTAATTTAGTATTATTATAAATGAGACCAATTTTAAAATATAATTTTTGTATTCTTCTTTTAAAAGTTTTCAATATCAGTAATATTATTTTTAGCATATAAATGCTTCCGTGCATCTAAGTATATCTAACGATGGTTTTGCCTGGGGTTATGACTACGTTTAGTATTAATATTTTGAAAACTATACGAATCTGCGATTTTGAAACAGACACCGATATCATTTTAACTAAAAAGCTACAATCATTGCGACCTTAAAGGACACATCGTGACGAGAAATAAAACCTACCGGCAAAATAAAAGAAAAATTTAACTCGATTGAATGAAAACCACACATAGCAGAAGTCACCCACAATCGTAATATAGGTCACATAACATTCGACACACATCAACCCGATAACTGGAAAACCACGGGCGAGAAAATCGCGAAAAACCGTAATCGATTTTCCCACCCACTATGGCGGCATTAAAAAGTAACAAAAGCGAGAGAGAGAGGGAGAGAGGGGGAGGGAGAGAGCGAGAGAGACGAACGATATAAAAAAAACTTATAAAACCGAACTTTTCTCCCAGCATTCCGAGAGAGAGAGAACCTCTCTCAGAGGTCAACTCGCTCTTAATGCTCTCCCATTTTAAACCACCGACCGTGACCGGCATAGTCCGACGGGTGAAGACGGCCTTTCCAGCGGCAAGAGAGGGAGAGAGGACGGATGACTCTCCCCTTCTCTCTCTCTCTCTTTTCCACCAGGGAGAGCTGCAACCGCTAACCCTCCCCTCCCCCTCCCCCCATCCCACCCCGCCTCTCTCCAACCCCTTCTCTCACCCCCCCTTTCCTTCCGACTTCCAACCCACCGAGACCGACTCCTCGCACTCAACGGCGTGGAGCGAGGAGAAAGCGAGGCATACATCAGAGCTCTCCTAGCGAGGAGAGGAAAGGAAGCAGCAACTGGGTAGTCCCAGAACGTTGAAACGCAGGAGCTTTGTTCCCCCTACTCTCCTCCCTCCCCCCCTCCCAATCATCCCCTCTCCCTTTAGCCTACTCCTCTACCCAGTAGCCGACCGACCCAACCTACCGAAAGATCCACGGACTGGTATAGCTCCAAGGAGATGTGGGTAAGGGGAGGAAGAAGGAGGGAGAGGGAGGGAGAGGGGGGGAGGAAGGACAGGAGTGTGGGCAAGGGGCAGAAATGCCCTCAGTCCACGACATGGCGTTACGAAACGGCCCATAAATTCAAAGGGAGGAGGAGGAAGGAGGTGGGCGAGAGAGAGAGGGGGGGAGAGAGGGGAATGAGAGAGCCGGAGGAATGGGAGGCAATTCCTAAGTCGCCAAGGCTCCTTTCGCGCAGAGGGCGAGACAAAACACTATGACGCATGACGCATCGGAACAGGTAAGCGACGGAGGGAGGGGAGGAGAGGAATTTGGCGGGAATGGGGAAGAAATAGGGTGGAAAGGGTTAAAGACGTAGACAGAGATTTAGGGGTGAGGGTGGAGGGGTCTGGGAGGAGGGTTATTCGCGATAAAAGCGGGCTAAATTAACCGCTTCCAAAGAGTTCCGTTCTGTTAATATTTCAGGGGGATATTCGATACGCGGGAAAATAAGGAACTCGGAAGAAGGAATCCCACGTTTAAAAACAAAATATTACGTTCTAATACAAGGGGAAATAAGAGAAGAATTAAAAAAGGAACTATTTACAAAACAGCCAACTACGAATTTTTTTATGTTGAATGCGTTTTTTTAATTATATTAGAAAATTAAAATAAGAAATATTTAAATAAAAAATACGAATCATTCCATCACGATGTAAGCGGAAAATCGTAATTAGTTATTTAATGAATAAAAGAGTAGAGAGGGAATATTTTTGGAAACTACCTCCCTGCGAATCTAGCTCGCTCCTTGGGAGAAAGTATACTACTCAGGACCGAGACCGCGTTAACAGTTTCGGCTGCTTAGGGTAAAAGCTGCATTAGGAGATGAAAATACATCGGCGGGCCTTATTAGAACTCGCATAGAACTTATTGGAGAGAATGTGAAAATCAGTGATTAATCAAATTTTAGAGCCCTAGATTCAGTATATAAGGTTTGCATGTCATAATTTTATTCACCAATTACGAAAATCTCTGTTTTCGGGCTCCCTTTCACAAAGGCAACATGAGCCGCATAAAATGATCTCGCGGACCGTATTTTGCTCACCCTTGGACTAGCTGATATACTCCGAGTCGTCCGGGAAGTTATATATATTTAAACAAGTTAATTTAATCTAATATCTTTTTATCTCTGCTTACAGTCATTTTAGTATCTGTTTTGAATTTTTTGCTACTCTGTTTATTTTCATTATATTAGAGTTTGGTGTACATATAGTATACACAGTATGTGTGCACATATATATTGAAGGGGTTCTTCATTTTTTATCGGTTGTCTTACTGTAGCAACTTATGGTACTTAGACCTTCAGTGACTCTATTTTTAAAGAATAAGGAGGTCAGACTTAATGCAATAACCTCGATCAGCCAAAGACGGGGGTGAAACTCTCTTAAGAAACATTTCAAAGGGCGCCGTTTTTGCACGCCTCCCGACGGCGCGCGCGCACAAATGATTTGGCATTAGAGTGTAGCACGAAATACTAGTCACTATCTACTTTTATACGAAAATATTTGCAATCACAAAAGACGGTGATTGAGCGGGTATGTCAAAGACGGAAATAGATTCAATAGATGAGACCAGCCCCTTGAGTTAAGAATAGTGTTGGAATTGGAATGAAAGCGATAAATAAAGTCGGAAGGCTGAAGCTATCTGGATCTCTATGCTTCGGATCGCTTGGTATTGAAGTGACGCAATTGTGAAACTTTGTTGTATCTCCTGCTGTTGTTACAAATAAGAATAGAGAGGATGCAGTTCAGGTGGCAGAGGAAAGACCGAGGAAAAGAAAGAATAAACCAAATGAGCTCTAAATTTCAAAAGGTTTAGAACGCTGATGAACGCAAATTCAAAAACCATGATCAACAACCATTATTTTGGGACTATATAATAACAATCTATCGTAAAAGACGCAATGATTTTTTTTAATGCAGCATGAAAATTTGAAGTGAATGAAAAGCATAGTGAAAGTTGTAATCCATGGGATAATGAGAAAATATTAAAATAAATAAGGAATGAGCCAATTAATCAGATATTGGGGGTATTTTTAAAATTAAAAACTACACCTCATGGGCTGCCCCCAGTCGCTCCAAATTTTAACCGCGAGAATAAATTACAGCCCTGAGCAGACCCTCAAAATTCGATTTCTCTAAATGAAAGTACATCACCGGGCACGCAAGTGTGACGGGCGGAATGTCGAAAAAACGGTTACATTAGCAAATTCTTTTTTAAATAGAATTCAAGAATGAAAAGTTGAAGAAATGTGTTCACCATATGTACCTCCTGTAGTTACAACATTGTTACAAAAAAACAGCTATGATTTCGCCTAAAGGCGTTTTGTCGAAGTAAACCTAAATTATAGGTTCTAAAAAGGAAATTTAGAATTTACTCGCTTTCATGTTTTTAGAACAAATTTTAAAATTAGCAATGAAAATACGTGAATAAGTCAAGTTTTTATTACAAATCGCTCATATTTTTTGCATGTTTTTTATTTTCTATAGCCCTAACAAGAGCCTAATTATTCTCCATTGAATTAATATAGGAACGTATTTCCAAAATGTTCTTCTTTTATAGCATAACAATAGAAACGACATAAAGTTCATCACAAATAATGATTACAATTGCTTTTTTAACGAAGGAAACTAACAAAAAGCCATGGAAAAAATTTTAAAAGTCGTACAGGAAGGATAAATGCGGATTCAAATTAGCTCTATAATATAATAGTTCTATTTAAAAAAAATAAAATAAACTCCAAATGTCATCTTTTTTATCACATATATCCTGGAGTGAAGTAACCTTTTTTCCAAGATCGCCATCTCAAATTTAGAAATGTTAATTGAGAACATCCCGAGATTATACGCGTAGTTTTTAACGACCAGAGGAAACACAATATGAAGCTTTTAAAGAATTATCTGATATAGATAACAAAAAACGAAGCACGAAAATATTTTCCCCGAGTAGAAGGATGAAGTAAACTTTCGGCGTAGGCAAACACTAACTCGAACAACACAGCGAAGCAAAAAGAGGAGGGGAGGACTGCACCTCCGAGGAAACGGCACATTACCGAAAAAAAAGAATGAAATCGACGAAAGGACGAAATAAGTGGTAAAAAGAAATGAAAGGATGAGAGAAAACGAAAGACAGGCGCGGAAAAAAATAACGACCTGGATTTGAAAGGTGGAATACTTGACGCTTCCCTGCGTGGGTGCTGGAGTTATTTGACTTTGAACCGTAAGGCGGGAGTTTTTAATCTCCTTCGCGCACCCCCTTCTTCAACCGGCCACCTCCTACGACTCTCCCCTTCCACTCAAACGTCCCTTCCACCTTCCCTTACTCATCCCCCTTCTCCTTTCCCTCCCTCTTTCTTTCTTTCTCTCTGTCTCTTCCTCTCTCACTAAGGCTGTCGGACGGAACCTTTGGCACAAGACCAGAAGATGAGACATGCTTTGGTAGGGAGGAAAAGATGCTTGCATCGGAGAGAGAGAGGAGTTTGGAAAGGAGGTGACTCCAGCATGAAATTGATGGGAGATGGGGGAGAGAAGGAGAGAGACAGAAAGAGAGAGAGAGATGGTTGAATGGAGAGAGAAAGTAAGAGAGATAGTTTAATATAGAGGGAGAGAAAGGAGGTCAGATAAGACCGAGATGAAAGGCGAGTAGATGAGAGAGAAAATAAATAGAAAGTGGTAGCAAGGAAGAGACATATGGATATATACATATATACGTACAGTGCCATATAAATGAAGTTTGATACAGACAAATGGAATGTGCAGGAGATAGAGTGAAAGAGCGAAGTAGTGTAACAATAGAAACGATAGTATAAGAACTAAGGGCGTGCCATACGACTATGACTTCAAAAAAATGAGGAAATATATAAAGATCATCGATTAGATGAGGTGGCAGATGGCCATCTTGGAGCGAAGGAGAATAATACAGGACTTAAGTGATGTGTCGTGGATTAAAAAGTTGGAAGAGGGTGGAAGGAAAAAGGGAACGGGAAGGGTGGAAGAAACAATAGAGAACGAGAAATAGAAAAACAGGGAATAAAGGATTATGAGTGAAAAAGCTGTGAATGGAATGGAGTGTGGCTATAATGTTTACGACAGGAGATAGAGATAAAAATTGGTTTGTATGACTTAATTCTCAAGAATTAGAATTTTATAATATTAACCATACATTACAGAACAACCGTTCCACCGTTTTGTGGATAGATTAACCCCTCTACGAGGGAGGAGTTTTTAATAATTCCCTCGTCAGCGGACGAAGGAGTTTTTTGAAAAAACACGAAAAAGTTGCGAAAACATGCGGAATTTGGAAAAACTTCAAAAAATTATAACTTTTGATGTTTTCACTGTATTTTGATGAAGGTTTTTATGTAGTTTCATAAAACATGAAATGTTTAAACAGTATCATTTAAAATATCATACGTCACACACAACATTGCTACATAGAAGCGAATTAACAGTAAACGCTTAATGTTACGGTGCGCGTTCGCGGTTTATATAACTTTCAGCATAGCTTGAACTATGGAAGGTATTGACATAAAATCTTATTCAAAGAAACACTAAAACACTACTAAACATTTCATCGCTCAATATACCTATCTAAACCAATTAGTTGAAAAGTTTCTCGCATGTCAACTTTTCCATGTCTTCACTGGAAATGTTTTACTAACTGTTGTATTTATGATTTTTTTTGAAGGTGTCTCATTAATAATATAGACGTTTTAGTTACGGATTCATCATTCTTAATAATTACAGAAGTCACGTAGAAAAAATGGTTACATTTAGTTCATTAGAAGCGGAGATACGATGTTGCATATATCTTAAATGCTTTTAGGCGCAGAATAAGGAAAACTTTTAAAAGTTACATATTAGCTCACAAGTCTTTTCCCGATTGTTTTAGAAAATGCACACAAGCGTAATTGAATACAGCATGAAATTTACCTCATAAACACTCGAAACATACTATCTAGTAAGCTTCTCTGTGAAAAGATACCAATGTCTTATATATCTTCTGGGAAGGGAACTCAAACTACAATGGAAAGAACCTTTCAGTGGGCTTGTGAAGTAAAATGCAGCAAAGCACAGAGAGAGCCGATTATGACAGGAGGATTCTTTATGAATTGAAAGGCGATTTTAGAAGCATCTCAAGTAGGTTCAACGCAAACTTTCACCTAGGCTATAAAATACAGTAACAATAGTAAAATTACAGGACGTGCATTACTGAAGAGGCCAAAGCTTTCTCTATCAAAATACGTATAGCTTATTCAGATTGACCAATCTCCCTTGCGTAGTTAGCGAATTTTCGGGGCAAAAACGAAAATTTCACCGCAAACTTTCACGTAGATTATAAAAACTATATTAAAATTACAAGATATGCATTACTAGAAAGGTCAAAGCTTCCTATTTCAAAATATATAAAGGTTATTAAGATGTACGAATATCCCTTGCGTCAATAGACAATAAAACTGGTGACGCACCGATTTTTCAGGTCAAAAATGAAAATTTCATTGCAAACTTTCACGTAGACTATAAAAACTACATTAAAATTACAAGATATGCATTACTAAAAAGGTCAAAGCTTCCTATTTCAAAATATATAAAGGTTATTAAGATGTACGAATATCCCTTGCGTCAATAGACAATAAAACTGGTGACGCACCGATTTTTCAGGTCAAAAATGAAAATTTCATTGCAAACTTTCACGTAGACAAAAAAACTACATTAAAATTACAAGATATGCATTACTAGAAAGATCAAGGTTTCCTCTTTCAACATTTACGAATATCCCTTGCGTCAATAGAAAAAAGAAGGTGGTGGCGCTCCGTATTTTCTGCGCAAAAATGAAAATTTCATCGCAAACTTTGACGTAGATTATAAAATATAGAAACAACAGTAAAATTATTTGACATGCATTACATGAAAGTCCAAAGTTTCCTCTTTCAAAATATATTATGTTTTTATAGATGTATGAAATATTAAATGAGTTAAACAGTAAAGAAAGCAAGTACTACCTCGGACGTGCAGGACACGTCGCTCGGCGTTGAGGGGTCAAAGGAATATTTTTTTACATTTACTCATTATTCTAGAAGTCGCATAAAGTATATGGCAGAGAATACGCATTGGTATGGCGTCGGCGAGTCTCTTTTGTTAGAAAAGAATTCTTATTAAATTATATTGATGGAAGGAGTTTCTTATGTCTTAATCGTTCGAGGAGAGTAGCACGAAGTGACTCTGAGGCTGTAAATTAGTAAATTTGTTAGTGAAGCTGTAGGTTGTCATAACGCTATCTTCACTAAAACTCTTCATAAAGAGATTAAAATGTCGAAATGTTAAAAATACAAACATTTTAATTAAAACGGGCGTGAACATTGTATTTTTTTCGTGAAGCCTTCACATTTATATTTTAACGGAAGTCATTTGAACAATTGTGAAATTACCGTTTTAATTACGTCCTTATCGGCCAATACAATAATAATTCGTAGATAAATTGTCTATTTTTCATAAAAGGAGACATTTTATGAAGTTTTTATGACAAGTAGCAATTAATCATAATATTGGCAAATTTAAAACAAAACGTGATGTGGAAACATTGTTGATACTTCAGTTAATGATGTTTCTGCAAAAAATCTTATTTTCAATACAGGGTCTCTGAAAAAGAATTCCCCGGTTTCAATGTTTAATATACTATCGGTAAATTCGAGACATGTAAATATGACTTATGTATTAGAATATATAAAAATTCACCAAGTTTTATCCTCAACATTCCCGCACGAAGTTAGTGTCGCTGTGATGGCGGATGCACATTATTAGTTACATGGTGGAATTCACGTTACATGCCAGCTCCAGCCAGTGAGATGGCGTCCGTTCAGCAGAAAGCTCAGTGCGAGCTATGGTATGCCGAGTTCAAGTCAATGGTGACCGTTCAACGTAATTTTCGGCGTACGTACGGAATGGAAACCCCTACTGACAAAGCATATCCAAGGTGGTTTAAGCAGTTTAAAGAAAAGAGAAGTGCTGAAAAGCAGAAATTAAGAGGAAGACCACGAACATCCGAAGAGACTGTGGAACGCATCAGACAGCCATGTGGACAGAGCCCAAAAAAATGTAACGCTCGTCGCAGTTTGGAACTTGATGTACCTAAGACCATCATCCAGAATGTGCTGCATAAGCGCCTAAAATTACTCGGGTACAAAATTCAACTAACAATGAGACATGAAATTAAAGTCACTGATCGTCCAAAACGTGTCGAATTTCCTAATTTCGTGTTAAGTGAAATTGATGACAATGAAGACTACTTACAACGGGTAATGTTCACGGACGAAGTTATTTTTCACACCAATGGCTGCGTCAATCGTCACAACTGCAGAATTTGGGGATCAGAACACCCGAATGAACTTTTGAGTACGTACGTGACTCCCCAAAAGTGAACGTGTGGTGTGGACTACACCATGGCCGTGTGATAGGACCTTTCTTTTTTACGGTAAGAACCATTACTGGGGACATTTATCTAAATGTGTTAGAACAGTTTGTTTTACCCCAAGTTGAAGACATTAAAGGAGAAAATGCAACTGCTGGTATTTTCTACAGGTTCGCCGTGCTCTGGATGCTAGGTTTCCTAATCAGTGGATGGGAAGAGGTGGACCAATAGCCTGGCCTCCAAGGAGTACTGATCTAACACCAATGGATTTTTTCATGTGGGGGTATGTGAAAAATATAGACTTTGCTGAAAAAATTCGTGACTTGGACCATCTACAACGGAGAACCTCCGCAGCTGTAACAAAAATCACACCGGACATGCTTCACCGTGCCTGATCTGTAACGGTATACCACCTATATGTTTGTAGAGCTACAAATGGTGCTCACATCGAGACCTATTAAAGCATGGCATTAAATTTTGATAGTTTTTTTTACACATTTTCGAAAAATGAGAACTGACTTTTGTTCTGTATTTAAAGAGATATTATTAAATTCCGAAATCCCGGAATTCTATTTCGATGACCCCGTATAAATGTTAAAAAATAAACAATTAGTTTCATGTTTTCATTAGATTCCGAGTAAATACAACGTAAAACGGAGTGTAAACACATTTTAGCACAACACGTAATGCCCTTCGTTTCAAATCATTCGTAACCAGCGCTCATCTTTCTTACTAAGCGAATGGTAATATGACCAAATAAAAACAGAAACGACTTAAAGGGGGTGTTGCAGACGATGAAAATTCCCGTTTGTTTCCCTTAAAGAACGGAACAGGCGTAGCACGAAATAGCTCGGCACGTGAAATAAAATACTTCCACTGGTATTGCGAAATTATATAAGAAGGCGCCTCGGATATAGTTTAAGGAGCACATCATGAGATGAAAAGGGAAGCGCAGAAGACTGTTCCCGAAAAATCATCCGATTGTCTCCCCTGACACGTAGCGGTGCAATAAAACAGATGACGGGCGCAGGGAAGAACGTGGCCCCACGTCGCCCCCCAGTCAACTCACGTGCGGGAGAAAAGAGAGAGAGAGGAGAGATGGAAGGAGAGCGGTAGGAGGAGGGTGCATCGCGAGAATCCCAAATCGCTTCTTTTGTGTTTCTCTAGCCACCTTGTCACCATCACGCATGAGGGCAGCACCTCCGCCGCGCTTCGGTAAACACTTCGACTATGAATGAGATTGGTTGATAATGGCGTCACGGATTCGGCATATGGCTAAGTTTGAGTATTTTCCGGGGCATGGCTTTGACCATCGGCGTATGCTCCCAGAAGGGAGTGCCGATCACGGAGGGTAAGAATATACGAACTTTGTATACTTAACGGCGTATTTCTAAATATGTATATATGTATATATATTTTGCGGATTTTAATTGTAATTATATGTCATATGTTTATTCATTCATACGTAAGAGTAGAGTATGTATAGCATGAGGCCCGCGCGATGCATTTGCGCGGCCCGCGAATCAATTTACTTTATACTACGCGACCCGAACTCAAATCTATTTCTTATAACATATGTCACGAAAATATTTCTAAATGATGTTGTTAAATCATTGCTATTTATATCAGCCTGCACGGTTGAGTTAATGAAGAATGTTTATCCCACTGCCAGCGAGTTTCTTGCGTATCAGAAGGACTTAACCCTCGACGCCAAATCTAGTATTTTTGTAATGACTGCGTGTAAGACGCGTAATAGAACGATTCCTCTCTTGTGGAAAGGGAGAGTGAATAGAGGTGTGATATGTGTTTTTAAGAGGACATTTCAGGGTTGTGACGTCAGCACGTTTACATCGATGTGACTTTGAGACCTCTGATGTATAGGATGTTTAGGAGGATGTATGCAGCTAAAGGTACTTTAAGGTGTGCAACATATCTGAAATTAGGCATGAGAATATGCTACTGGAAACAACCAAAACGAAAATTCCAAAAATTGAAAATTTTTCGTTTTTATGGTTTTAACGTTTTAACAAATTCGTCCCTTTCAACCAACGATGTAAACATGTGCTGACGTCACAACCCTGAAATGTCCCCTTAAAAACACATATCACACATATTTATTGGTACGAATCAGGCAATGAAAACGTATTTTGTATTTCAAATGCTTATTAAATAATATCAAATTAGCGTTAGTATAATAGGCCAGCGAAGCGAAAGAGCCCATGGGTAGATGGACGGAAATTAAATTAATTTGTTATAGAGTGAGTACCAGTAAAATCTATTAATTCTCTCCAAAAATTCTTTGCGGTGATTACATCAAATACATTGAATTGTAGGTATATATTTTCAAATATCCTTAGTAGAAGTAAATTAAAATGTGTCATTTGTTAACATACACAATCAATGAGCAAAGTCTCTGTTCTAAAAACAATTATTTCGAATTTAAACGGTATTCATTTTCAATAAATTTCATTTTCGACTGACGAAATAATCCAATTACATCGAATTATCCACATAATTTTGCATTCTTATGCTATTTTGGTAAGTTTACGGAAAAAGTATGAATACGAAAGAGTATCAAATTCCAGTGAAGCTTTCAGAATGATATATTCTGTTATTTTAAACAATTTTTTACTCCTAATAATTTTGTACTGTTTATTTAATTAATATTTTTAATATTAGAGTTTTCGTTCACAGAAAAAATGATTAAAAAAGCTTTAGTTATATTTTCCATATTCAACATCAAATAAGAGAGGCAAATGATGTCCATTATTTATCACAAAGCAAACAAATTCGAATGCGGGAGAGAATAACCTATGCAGATATTAATTCAATAAGGATTTATTCCTGTCGCCCATGTTATTCATGCAAATGTATGTATTCGTATTCAGAGCGTGTAATAAAACACAAAACGGGACGAAACGCCGTTTATATGTTCACTCAAGTAAACCTGTTTTGCTGGCATACTTGGTCGCACAATACGACGCTAGAGGTCTCTAATACCCTTGAAGCAACGAGCGAACATCGAACATCCGGTCTCGTAACACTGACAGAAGTCCTCTTTCACATTTCGCATCTCCCAACGCAATGTGTATGGAGGCGGAGAAAATGTTGGGGAGTGGAGGAGAAGAGAGGAATAGGGGGAAGAGAAGGAGAGGGAGAAAATGGGCAGAGGGAGAAAAGTGGCTGAATGGAGCAGTGGTGCCCAACCTACGGCCAGCGGGCCGCACGTGGCCCGCGAAGGGTATTTATGCGAAGCCATGACGGAAAAGCAATCCGAAAAATTTAACACACAAATTCATACATTTTTATGAAATTTTTATAATAAAACTTTTAACACTGGAAATTTTACTATAAAAATCCCATTCAGACTCGATTTTCATTAAATGGCACCTTAGAATATCTAGGTAACATCCGATATAAACTCTAATCCGGCCCGCTGAATAATTGATAACTTCCGATGTGGCCCGCGGAAGGATTCGCTACCACCGATGCGGCCCACCCCGTAGAAAAGGTTGGGCACAACTGGGATGGAGGACGAGAAGAAGGAATAAGGAAGGTAGCAGCATAACACGCGAAAACGCGTGCGCATGCGCAGCCAATCTTATCTCCGCCGACGCGAGATATGAACCCAAACGTCACGATGCGAGTAGTTGAAAAGATGATGGAACGAAGGGTAGAATAATATGTGGGACCGCGAGAAGAAAAGGATGAGGAACACGGAGAAAATGAAACCATGTAAGAGGTGCAATGGTGTAAAGAATACAGAATTAAAGAGAAACTGAGGAGTTTGAGCGACGTTGAAGTAAGGGCGATATACAGAAAACTCCCGATTTACCGTATGCCTCTAGGTAGAGCCAATTCCGGTTAATCGGGTATTTCCGGCTGGTATATATGCTTATATACACATAACATATTACGCAAAAATGAAAAATTAAATCGACCACCCATATGAATTTAAAGAAGAAAACTTGAATAAATCAAAGGTTATCGTATAAAGCAAGTTGACAATTGAAGTGATACCACACCACGCATTAGCATAATCATTAGGTATATGACTAATGGATACTGGACAAATGCCCCTGAGTACTGCGGTGTAAAAAAACTCGCAAATAATAAATCTTAAAAATTTTGGTCATTTGATATCCGGTTAACCAGGGGTTCTACAAAGATAATAAATACAGAAGTATGGGGGAGACATGGTTGTTCAAAGAATGGTAAACATAGATAGGTAACTGATACATTTTTAAAAAAGAAAACGATAAAATTAAAGGTATTAAAAAAAAGGCTTAAGAAAGAGAATTTTTAAACGGGAGTGCGAAAGAGAGAATAAGAGAAAAATGACGTGAAAGGAAAGGCCTGTATAAAAATAACGTAAAAAATACGTATGTTACAAACGCCAAAATTCCAAAATGAATAGTTTAATGCAAAAACTACCTATGGGAAAAAATTGGTGGAGTAGCAGGGGAGTGAATTTCAAGAAAAATATTCTATTAAATTGTCGAATTAAAATCGTCTTATGATAATTGCTCTGCAATTCTTTCCTCACTTGCTTAGTAATGGAAATGGCAGGAAAAGAGAACGCGGGAACGATTAGACGAAAAAAGAGAGTATTATGATTATGGGAGCAAAATTATATGATTTCAAAGGCGGAAGGAACACTTGTTAATGATAGAAATTAAAATAATGACCTCATAAAGCAATGGAAATGAAAATTGAAGGGGAATGCAAGAATGCAGAATTGAAGCGAAAAAGGTTTTATCATGGCTATAAGAAGTAAACGAAGAAAACCGGAAATTATAGAGGATGCAGTCTAAAGATACATAAAGTACCTTTCGAGAACCGGATAATGAAAATCGAGGCGTAGACTAAATAAGCTCGTATATTTCTCTTCATAAATGCACACATTCGATAAAGTAGAAATTTTAGCAAATACCGCCATCCTAGAAAGAAGAAATGCCAAACCAAGAGAAGGTAGACGTGCGCGTGTGTTTGAGTACACGTGCTTGTGTGCTGACAGGCGTGGCCGAGAACTAAAACTACAAGAGAAGAGAGAAAAAAATTGGTTAACACTAGAACGTCCAAGGGGATCATTTTGATCCTTTCTTGATTTTAGACGGATGCCATTTGACAACGGGAAGCGACAGTGTTATTTCCTCCTGTGACTTTTCATCATTTAGTAGCTACTTTGTGTGCATAAGAGCGGGACCATCGCAGTGCACTATTTTATAGATAAATCAATTTACCTCGAACGTCCACGGGGATCATTTTGATCCCACAGTACCTACGATCGAATTTCGAAGAAAACAAGGCTAGCGGTCATCCACTGATATTCTTTGATGACATCACTTTTATTGTCGCTCGTCACACTGACTACGGCGCACCCTACATGTGCCTGCTCCCCTCTCCTTCATCCCTTCTCTTCCCCTCCCTTCACGCTCTGTTTTTGCGTAGTTCCTTCTAGTTGTTTCGTTTCGGCGTGTCTACTGGAATTGACGAGGATGCAAATTTGTGCAGTAAATTACGTTCTGAGGCAGATTGTACGCAATGTATCCATCATTTTTTGTGAGACTGTACATCACATACGTAATTGCAACCTAGAAAGGTGACTTTACATACGAGAATTTGTCACTGAATGTGTCACTATAATTCTTACAGGCATTGCTTATTTTCGTTTCACTTACGCTTTTGTTGTTCTATGTACCTTCACGAAAGATGTCTTCCATTCTTCAATACGGATTCTTTCTTGAATTCTTGGACGATTTTACTTCAAATACGTTGGAAAGAGGCCAAATAATAAATTATCTGACCGTATTAATGCTAAAATGTGTTTTTAATAGTGTTTTGACATGGACTATACACTGCATTAATGGTCTCCGAACGCAACTAAGTATATAAATGGCCTCTAAATATAGCGGCATTCATTTTATGGCTTCATCCCTCTCCTTGTTACGCATAGGTTTGCTGATAACTCGCAGGGGATCAAATTGATCCCCGTGGACGTTCAAGGGGGCAGTCTAATGCCGGCCGTTCTAGTGATAAACGAAACTTCGAGTTATACTACATCAATGCTACATCTATAAATTAGTGTGGGGGAAAATGTACTTCGGCGAATCAAAAATTCGAGCTATGGACGTTAAAGATATCGAGCGGTTCTTTATAAGGGAAAAATTAAGACTGGAAAGTATCCTACCCCATCTATAAGAGAGGAAGGAAAATGGAGATGCGTTAGTAAATAATGTAGGAGTATAGTGGGAGGAAAAATGAAAATTTAGACGTAAAAATGAGACAGAGAGAGAACTAGGAAAAGATAGGAAGGGATGAAGAATGAAAGGGGAAGGGAAAAAATACGAGGAGGTAGATGCCAAACGTTGTGGCAGAGCGGTTACTCCCCCCCACCCCCACATTCTCCCTCTTCTCCAACCCATCCTGGCGCGCATCGCCGCCCTCTCTCTTTCTCTCTCCCCCTCTTTCTATCTCCCGACCTCTCACTCCTCCCTCAGGCCTCTCTGAACGCGACTCTCATCCTTTCAGTCAACCATCTGAACGTCCCTTGGATATCTTGGCCGTGAGGGGGCGGAAGTAGAGGAGTGCAAGAGACAGCCAGGGCGATGTGTTATCCGAAAGTAATGCCCGACCCTCCTTAGCTCTCCCCCTTAAATCCCCAAAACCCCTCCCTCCCTCCCGACCCTCATTCCCTCGTCTCACCACCTTCCGCTCAACTCCTTACGTCCGTGCCAACACTCCGATCTCTCTCTCTCTCTCTCTCTCCCTCTCGTTACCCTCGTGCCCCTTCACAAATCCCATACCAACTCCCACTCTTCGCCCTCTCGCTTCCTCTCTCTCTTTATCCTATCTTGTTTATCCACGCTGCCTCTCTTCCTGGCTGTTCGTCTACTTACCACCTTCCCTCCCCCATCCTCTCTATGCTCCGCCATTAATTTGTCTCACTCCCACTCACTTTGTTATCTTAGTATCGATAACCTCTCGCCACTGTTAATCTGGGCATTAAATTTCGCTGCCTAAAACGTATCCGGTTCGATAATTACATATCTCTTATGTGTATAGATTATTATTTTGATTCCTTTTCTTCGCATTTTCCTCACTGGTGTTGACTCAGTTTATCGAGAAGTGTTGAAAACGATTTGATATATATCGATAACACGATTCGGTACTTATCGATATAAGCGATTTGATTATTCGATAAACATCCATTTTAATTAGCCTATTTGAATGAATTACATGTTATTAAACTTTAAATATTCTTTAGTAGTACGAGGCTACATCGATTATCACATTTATTATCAGTCTTATGTTGGGCTCAAGATTTTTCTAATTAACTAATCGGTGTTTCTTATTAATCCTCGGTAATAAGAAAGGTGGACTAGTTACAATATTATTGGCAGCACAAAAAGGAAACGTAAGTTTAATTTGTTCAACAAGCTACCGAGTAAGTAATCATTATTTCACGTAATGAAGAGAAAATACATTGCAATAGTTGCCACATATCTGTAGACTTATAATATACAATATTACCTATATTCGTATGTACTTACAGTTTAACTCGTAGAAACAAAATGCTTCTTAGGGATACCTTAGCGGCAGATAAACATAAAAATCTAGGTATTATAATGTTACTGCATGCTTTGTACATATTTTTCAGAATTACATATTACTGATTATTGTTTATGGTACTATTCTCTACGATTGGATTAATTAAAAAAATGCAAGCAGCCATTTTTAAGAATATATCAAATTTGAAAATTGCCCATAGTAAACAACCCTTTATCTCTGCAGGGGAAACATAACATCATTTTAAAGATAGAATATTTTCCAATCAGACGTAGTGAGCGCAAAATATCGAAATAATATAATTACTATGATATATGATGCTTGATTTTGACGATAAACTGTGAAGGTTAATTATCCTCACTCTGTATAAAAATTTCATCACCTACAAAGTTGTTTAACCCACACCGTAAGTTTTTCTAATCATTACAACTTATAAAGTCTTAGTATACCAGATGATTTTCTTCAACAGATTCCAAGCGATATTGATTTTGCGAAGATGATTTTTGTTAGCAGATCGCAGAAAGAATGGGTTGGCTACAGGAAGTAAACCAAGAACATGAAGTTACGCGGTATTTCCCTTATTCTCCTCTTCAAACACAGGCGATGGTTTTGAATAAATAAATACATCCCCTCCTCCCCCCCTTCCCCACGCTCCTTTCCCTCAAGAAGACGCACTCGCTCCACTTCACAAAATTCCCGGAAGGGTATTAATGGCCGCCATAAATGAAGCGCAGCGGTGTCCTGAAGGATGCCGGTAGCTTCAATCGCACCGAGAATTTTCGAGCAACAACTCCAGCCAAAATTGAAAAGAGTTACTCGCCAACACGAGTCTGGCTAACGTGGTGAGTCACGACTAAAACCTTCCTCGATGATGACAAACATATATAATAGCTGTTGTTCTCCGTAAAGCCCCTTACTTACTCCCGTCTGCGGATATATATATTTTTTTCGGGGAAAACAGGAAGGCATGCGGTGTTAACAATCTCCGAAATGAAAGGCGAGGGAGTCTGCCACTCAAACCATAAACTTTGTTACTTTCAAATATAAGTCCCTTTTCCTGAATCTTCGAAAACTCTCCAAGTATTGAAAAAGATAAGGAGAAGTTCCCTCTTGAAGGGAGAAGACCATCTTTTCTCTATTGGGTGGCAAATAATGGACGCGCCATCTGAGAATGATTCATCGACAACAAGAAGTTTAAGAACATCGTCGTTGGGATCCTATAGATCTTCGGGACAAAATACTGTAAAAATAAACCTTATCAAACGTATCTCTCTCGCGGAAAATTAAGAGCTCGGATATCCCAAGTTTTTTCGGAGAAAATAACAAGGCAATTATTGAAGAAATCTGTTGAATTTCAAAAGATAAAATGACATGCAGATACATAAAAACATAGGTCGGGTAACTCTGGCGGAAATGGGAGATTAAGCTACGAGAATAATTTAACTTCAATCATAATTTTCTTCCAGGGTAAGTTTTCATGGAAAATATAAGTAAAATTGTTGCAATAAAAACCTGAAACGGAAGAAAGATAGAGAAAAACAGTGCGAACAGAAATGCGCTATGCAATTTTAGCTAGGACCGAAGAATGAAATGCGATTAAAATTAAATTTAGACAGGAATAACTCGGTTCGAATAATTAATTTTCAAAATATCACAGTGATATATTACCTTCAAGATTATTATGAAAATAACGTAAAGTATAACATCATCGATTCTGAATAGCATGAAATATTGATTAGAAAATTAATAATACGTAGTAGTAAGACGAAATGTTGAATGATAAAAATGGAAATTGAACCTAAAACACCGAGTCATTATTTATTAGGTTGAGGGCTAAAAAGTAGCAGTAATAATAATTATTTACAGTAACTACATGAACACAAATCACAAATAACACATAATAATTAAAACAAAACGAATGGATATATAATATAAATAAGAAAATCAATAAATAGAATTGCTCAAGTATGAATATAAAAAGTTGAATTTTACAAATTCAGAAGAATCCCGGATAGAAGAACCGTAATATACGTACGCCCTATCATTTTAAAAAATCAAAAAATCACACTTTTTTCTATTAATCTTCCGCTTCTCAAGTTCTCCTTCCGAGACCATTTATACTAAATATATCCTTCTTATCATATCATTCTCCATCGCTTAACGTATCCATTCCTCCTTTAACTATTCATCTTCCTTGGAATTCTTGATTATTAACTCCCTCCCACGTCCTATCCTCTCCCTCAAGAGAATCTGCTCCAATCCCCGCGAATTTCCTCCAACTCCCATTTTCCTTCCTCTTCTTGCGTCTCTCCCTTCCTGGAATTCTAACGAGGCCGTCATACACGTTCATCTAAAGCACACGCGCGCGCGCGCACCCACACACACACCAAGAAAACACGCACCCACATGCATACACCCACGAACAACACGAAAACACATACGCACACAAACAGACTTTTAGCACCCATTGGAGAGTCGACCTCTTTTCACAGGCTCCCATTTCCGCTCCCGATTTTCCCTCCGTCTACTTAGAAACGGTTACCACGGTGATACTTGCTTAAAGAAATCCCTCTCCGTAAAGCGAGGTTTATTATTAGCCGGATGATTACAATTCTGAGAAGAACGGCGAGCAAATTCTCAACGTTGTACGCAGGGGGAAGGGGATTTAGACGTTTTCTTTGAAAAAAATCCGTGGAATATATAGGTGACGGAATACTACTCCGTATATTCCAGAGAAAAAAATATAACTGATCCCACGTTTCGTACGTAGGAAGAAAAATCCCGGAATTGTTTAAATCCTGGAATTGTTTCGTTCGTTCTGCTTTCAGACTACTTCAGATATTTTCTTACTTAAAGCTCGGGCATTTTTAGCTACATTGTTTAATACGTTGTTATATTTATATGAGTGAAAAAATACAACAGAGTGAATCAAGATTTCTTACTGCACACGTAAACAAATATATGCCTAATATAGCCCTACCCATGAAATTATTTCTGCCCTATATTATTCTATTATTTATATTTGTAAAACCACTGGAAATAGCAACTTTAAATAATTATTTTTGGCTTCAAGACTTCAATTAAAACATCATTTTACGCGAAATTAAACCAAAACATTCATTGAAATTTTTATTTTCAATCCTTTACACTGGAACTACACAAATTTAACCCTAAATTACATCAATAGTGAAAGTTCAAGCAAATACATGCACTTATGTTGGTGCTAATATCTTGGTCGCACCAATGCAATTTGTTTATGTAGAACCAATCCAATTTAAAAGATTTTGTTTTCGTCGCTACTCCATTTGTCGATTAACATCTCCATCACTTTAAAATAATCCTTTCTTAAGCAGTTATGATTTTCTATGCAATGAACATATATTTACAATCATTGACGCGCAAATGTTTTTGCTCGGATTTTAACAAGAGCTTACATTTTTTAAACAATATGAAATGTTTTTCCGCATTGCTCATCCCGAGAAATTAAATTCATAACCTATTTTGATTCTAATAATTCCTTGCCAAGACTTGCCAACGCTCGTGGACGGGATAAATGAAATTAATACGCCGTGAGCAGTTTTGCATTTTACCCGCTCGAATGTGCATCATTTAAAAGGAATCCGCGAGCTGAAACTTCCAGAATCTCCCGTTTCATTTTCCTTCAAGCGCGCATTTTATCCGCGACTCGGCGTACGGAAAAAGAAAAAAAATACGTTCGTATTCCATTCAAAAACAAATTACCGTTAAAGAAAAGAAGCGCTCAAGACGTTATGAAACGCGATATTAAAAATAAAACCACGAAACAAAAATAGAGTCGGCACGTTGTATTTTCTCCCTAAATACTTAGAGGGGCGGGATGAGGAGGTAGAAGGAAGAGTCGAAAAAACACCGGCGAAACAACTAAAAAAAAAATATTTAAACCTTCTTTACGGAACACGCAATTTACTCGCTCAAAAGCGATAGCAGCGAGCCTCGTGGCAATCTAGGGAATTACCAGAAGGGAGGGAGGCGCTTTTCTTTGGGCGGCGGAGTGAGATGGGCGGGAAAAGGGAACAAGTGAAGGCAAGACTGCGGATAAATGAACTCGAAGCGAAGAGGGAGGTAAGAAGGGAGTTGGTGTCGAGTAAAGTAGGAGGAGGGTATATATAGAGGTTTGAGGAGGATGGAGGAGAAAAGCGTGTTGAGAAGGGAGTTGGGTATGTCGACGAAAAGCGTTGAGTGTTTTGGAGGGATTGCAAGAACAATGCCGTCTTATACGTTGTGTGAGGCATTCGTCCAGCCTCGCTCCCTCCACCCCTCTCTCTCTCTCCATCTTTCCTCGGAACCTCCTCCTCTTCCGTAAACCCACGCTTTTAAGGATTCCGATTCCTTCCAGAATTCAATTAGCGCAAACATTCTCAAGCATTCGACTGAGAAGAGTAAGGACGACTAAAAAGATGGTATATTTCCTCCCACGATGTTTTCTCGGACCTCGGAGAGGGGGAAAATGCACAGCGTTCCTTACAAAAAAACGAACGAAATGGTCTTAATTTCCTGCGCGTTAATTCGTATTATATCTCATTTCTTCCGCGTAATTGCTTATGGCTTTCTATGCTCCGCTCCAGGCTACGGCCAAAAATTTTTTCAATAGATTCGAAGGGTTGATTTTTCTAGATAACTCGAACTTAATGGATTTTTTTCGTAGTTTTTTTCCGAGTTTTGGATGATTCGCTCTTTTCCGCATTTTCGTTAAAGAACTGGATAACACAACGGCGATCGCTTCTCCAAGTATAGTTTTAATTCTCTTTGATGAAGTGTTTCGAGTTATTGTTTTTCCTTCTGGATCTAATACTGTACCATTTTGATGATATTAAAATAAAATTACCGCAAACGTCATTTCGCCTGAAATGAATTTAAGGGTAGAATTCAAAATTTAAAACTCTTTTTCGGCATGGAATCTTTTCATTTAATTTCTTTTGGTTCGTAGAAAAATGAATGTGTTTTTCAAAATGCGCTGCAGTTATTAATTTACTGCGGATGTCAAAAACCGAAATTGCGAATTAGCGAAACAAGAATAGTGGTATGAAAATGTTTAATATTTTTCCACAAAGAGTCCAAATGGATTGAAGATTTATATTTGGCTGTGGGGCGTTTTGGAATAATAGAAATGTTTTATAAAAATCAATCCATATATTAGAGTTTTAATGGATTATTAAAATAAAATATTTAAAATTATTAACCCACTATCAAAAAGAATAAAATGACAGCGTTAAGGAATCTATACGCATATTAACAATAAGATCAGTAAATGGCGACCATCAGTACAACGGAAACATGTGTCCTTATTTATTAAACTAGTCAAAATATAAGTGATAAATAAATCGGCAAAATCGATGAAAAATATTTTCATCACAAATATCCGAAAATATAATAACATGAACTGGCATACCGTTAAGCCATACGATTCACTGTGTTATTGCGATAGGAGCAATCTAATTTAACGTAGAAAAAACAAGAGCATTGCGTGAAATATTAGATCTGGTGACCATTTCCTACAGTCATAATCTGATGTTTATCATTACAACAACCTACATCATAAACCCTATCATAAAGGTGAGAAAATACACTTACAATTAGTCATAAAAAATGATTTATTCTATATAATAACAGCTACTCAATAAATTACGTAAAATTAAAAACTGAATATAGTTTTCAGTGTCATTAATTTTATCAGCTTTCATCGCATTCATTAAGGATTTTAATTATGATTCTTCTCCACGAGGCGAAAAGCTTTTTATGCAGAAAAATTCTGCGCACAGTCATCTTTAAAGGGTAGGAAAGTCGATGCAACATTTGTCGCACCCCCGTGGACAGAACGATCGTTTAAATATTTGAGGCAGGAACGAATTAAAATATAAAAAAACGGTCGTCCTTAAAAATCTTCATAAAGGATTAAGGACCCTGCTTCGGTGAGATTTTCACGGCCGAAAGGCATTTTACGAAGGAAAAAAACTTAGGAACGGGAGTTTTCGGATAATGAGGGGTTTGCAAGGACGAGGAGAGTGGCGGAAAATAAAGAGGGAAGGATAGAGAGAGAGAGAGGGGGGAAATAAATTAGAGAAGGTAGAAAGAAGGAAAATGAAGTACGAGAAAGCCACGGAAGAGGAATTTAGAGAGAGAGAGAGAGAGGAAAGGAAGAGGTGGACGGTATTAGAGAGAAATGAGGGTGAAGGATGAGTGAGTGGGGAAGAGAATTTTTGAAGGGGGAGTGAAGGCAGGGCCGTCGTGATTATTTTGCGGGGCCTAGTTCGATAGTGAGCGAGAGCGGGGCTTATTTATGTATATGTATATGTATATGTATATCTATATATATATATATTTATATATGTATATATATATATATATACCGGATGGCGCAAAAAATGACGCATGTAGTGCCTACCTCCCCGGTGGCGATGGGCTCTTTTTGTTGTAAATTAAAAAAAAATATATCCCGCAATATGGGCTCTCCGTCCGTAATGTATTAATATGTAATTTAAAAATTGCATAAATCTCGATACATGAGAATTGAGCCTTGTGCGGGACCCCTAATAAAGCGCGGGGTCCTCTTCGGGGGAACCGACTGCACACGCCACACGACGACCCTGAGCGAGGGTTAGGAGTAAGAATGACAAGTGAAGAAGGAAATATGGAAGAGAGTGAGAGGAGAATTAAGGAGGAGAACGAAGAGAAAATGTTGAGGAGCGGAGAAAGGAGAAGAGTTGCAAGAAAGAAAGGAGATACAGTTAACGAATGACAGATATAGAAAAGACATAGGTCATCCGGAGAGAGATATAGGAGGAAAGAGGGTGTGGAGAATATAAGGGAGAGAATGGGGAGTGAGGAGTGAGAGAGGGAAAAGCGTGGAAGAAAATGTAGGCATTGGGAAAAATGATGGAGAGAAAATTGTAGACGAAGGATACAGACATGAGATTAATATAGAAAATTAAGGAGTGGAGAGAGTGAGAGAAGCGAATAACCTACGAAAGAGGAAGAACAGATTAATGGAGGTGACAACAAAAGAATTTTGGGAGACCATGGAAAAGAGAAACGCTAAGAGAAAGAAAGAGGGGATTAATAGAGGCAATACATCTATAGATGAGAGAGGAGACAAAGGGAGAAAGACAGCGAGAAAGAGAGGGAGGGATAGAGGGAGGGAGGATAGAGAAATAGACAGAACGAAAAAATAGAGGACGTGCGATAATTCGAGCGAAGAATATCGCAATGGGGGCATGTGCTGAGTCTCTTCGATATCATTGCTCAACTCGAGAAAATAAATGGAGTGGTATCAAGAAGGAAACGGAAATTTCTCTCGTGATTGATGTCTTTGCTGCCCATGAGGGGAAGAGAGGAAGGGTGAGAGGAGAGGTGAAGAGAGATAGAAAGGGAGAGATGGATGGAGAGAGAAGTGAGTGAAAGGGAGAGAGATCTTACCCTCTACTCGTTTTTCGAGGACTTTGCTTTACTCCTTAGCAACACCACCCTCCCAGTATTTTCTCTCCCCTTTCTCCCACGCTCTCTCCCCTTTCTCCCCCTCTCTCTTCCCTTTCTCCCTCTCTCTCTCCCCTTTCTCCTTCTAGCTCCCTTTTCTCCCTCTCTCACTCCCCTTTCTTCCTCTATCACCCCTTCCTTCCTCTATCACCCCTTTCTCCTCCCCTTTCCAATTTCTCCCTCTATCTCCCCTTACTCCCTCTCTCTTTTATTTTTCCCTCTCTCTCCCTTTTCTCCTCTCCCTTTCCTTTCTCCGTCTATCTCCCCTTTCTCTCTCTCTTTCCTTTCTCCCTATCTCTCCCTTTCTCCCCCTCTCTCCGCTTTCTCCCTCCCTTTCAAATTTCTCTCTCTATCTCCCCTTTCTCCCTCCCTTTCCAATTTCTCCCTCTCTCTCTCTCCTTTCACCCCATCTCCCCTTTCTCCCTCCATTTCCAATTTCTCCCTCTATCTCCCCTTTATCCCTCTATCTCTCCTTTAACCCTCTCTCTCCCATTTCACCCCCTATCTCTCCTTCCTCCCTCCCTTTCCAATTTCTCCCTCTATCTCCCCTTTCTCCCTCTCTTTCCCCTTCCTCCCCCATTTCCAATTTCCCCCTCTCTATCCCCTTCCTCCTCCCCTCTTCCCTTTCCCCCTTTATCTACCTTTTCTCCCTCTCTCTTTCCTTCCTCCCTCTATCCCCCCTTTCTCCCACTCTCTTCCCTTTCTCTCTTTATCTCCCCATTCTACCTTCCCTCACTCCTTTAAGATACTCTTGCAGACTCTTGAGCTAAATCGGGCAGAAGAGATAAAAAAAAGTACACAGAAGTGAGTGAATGAAAGAGTAAGAGAGAGAGAGAGAGAGTCCATTTTGTTAAGAGACAGCAGACGGATTCTATACGCGTTTTTTGAAAGCGAAATTAATGCATTGCTTTTTCGCCTTCAGTCATTAAGTCCGTTGTATGTTTTCGAAAGAGAAGAAGCGCTACGAGAGTTGTAAATGGCGGCTGAGTAAAAAAAACGGAATAGAGCGATATTTTTCTTCTTTTGGCGAAAGCCTCGGTGATCCCAGTGGTAGAATGCTAACGCTCATCCATCCTTCTGTTGAAATTCAAGTTTGGAGGATTCAGAAAAAAAGTAATTAATGCTATAGTCGGGATGTTTTCGATGTAAAATGGTTTCCTCGATTTTAAATATTAAACGTTGATTATAAGATCAATAGCGATTCTTACAATTTGTGAAGTAATTTCAGTCATTTCTTAAAGTGAATATTCCATATTTTAAGATGAACACACCTGTTTTTATAACATTAGATAGATTATTTTGTTATTCTAATATGGTTTTTAAGAACATACAATTCGCGTTAGCAATGGAGGGAAAACGTTCGTGGAGAAACTAAATATGTAGTAATTTGTTGAAGAAATTATAAGCTAGTGGGTATAATAATATCAAATGATCTATTAAGTCTTAAGCTTAAACTTTGCGAAAAGGCAACTGCAAAAAAAAATAAAACCTGCTTGAAATAGTTTTGAAAACTGTACTTGAATAGCATAAGCAAAACTACGTTGATTTTTTTGTCAGTGGGTATGACAAATTACCATCTCACGGGTTAAAAATTCCTTTCATATAAATATAACTAATGAGTTTAAAAAATATCTCTTGGCTTTGGATGTGATCTGATTGCGCTTTAAATTAAAAAGACAAAACATCCTATTTTCCAAAAGCTCACATTTTGCATATGTAATTCCTAAAAAGAATACATTGCAAAAATAAGCTTGACAAAGTCATTAGTGGGATTTGATTCGTTTTTTTTAGGAATTTAATCGATTCTGGGTAGAATTGTCAATACATGTACTTTTTATAGGAATGTACCAAAATAATAATGATGAATTATTATGAAATTCGTCGTAATGTAGCGAACAAAATCATTTCGATACAGTTTCCAACTAATACGCTATATTTAGTACAATTTTAAACAAATGACAATGTATGTGAGACGAAAACCTGCCTCGTATTTACAGTCAGTAATAACACGTGAGATAGAGTTAAAACAGGTCTTCAAGATAGCTCGGCACGTCAGCCCACGAGTTACTCCTCCGTGGTCGGTCTCCTACTGGCTTCTTGCTCTTTCTCACATACCTTCCTCCGTAGTATGGCAAGCGGCGAAATTCTGCCCAGGTGACGTCAGCAAGAGGGAGCTTTTTTTTGCGGAGGGGAAGGGAATGAGGTGAGGCGGTTTTTTCAAACGGGCGTCTCCTGGATTTTGTATTGGTTAATTCTTTTGGGAGATTACATAATGGTAGGAAAGGGGAAAGTTAGGAAATACGGGGGGGGGGGAGATATTCTGAATATATAAGGCGGGTTGTAATTTTACCGAGCTCAAGGGGCGTGCCGTGGCGTAGTGGCGAGGGCGTTGGCCTGCTACGCTGAGCATACCCTGTGCGAACCGGGTACGAATCCTGCGAAAGTAGGATTTTTCAAAAGAGATCTTGCAGCCCCCTATTTGCGTGCTTAGAGGAGAACATGCGAATCAGCGCTCCGTCCTTCGGAAGGGACGTAAATCCTTTGGCCCCCTTAGTGCTCCTCGTTAAGAGTAGACTAATGCCGGTACCGCGTTTCTCTCCTACCTTGCTTTGTGATTTTAGACTAAGAAGCCTACTAGCGCTGGTAGTCGTTTGAGGTCACAGGGTCCCAATTCAATCCTGCGAAAGTAGGATTTTTCAAAAGAGATCTTGCGGTCCCCTAATTGCGTGGTTAGAGGAGAGCACGCGAATCAGCGCTCCGTCCTTCGGAAGGGACGTAAAGCCGTTGGTCCCCTTGGTGTTTCTCGTTAAGAGTAGGCTAATTCCGGCACCGGGTTTCTCTCCTCACTTGCTTTGTGATTTAGACTGAGAAGCTTAGTAGCGCTGGTCGTCGTTTGAAGTCACAGGGTCCACCCCCCTCACCCAGCCCAGCCAGGAGAGTCTCAGCGGGGAGAGTTTTATCCATTCTCTTCGGCGATAATACGAATGCTGCGTATAAGTGCGGAGTGGGCGGAAAATCGCTACAGTAGCTTGAGGAGCGTAGCCACAGTTAATGTTTATAACTCCACCTTATTTATGAGGTAAACTGGACAATATTAATCGTAATAAAAATATTCAGGAAAACATTAACCGCGCCACCAGACATCATTAAAACGACACTTCGTAAATTTTCACGATCCGTACCCACCATCGAACCGCAACGATAGCAGACAGTCAGACGTATTACACATAGAGTCCGAAGAAGAGGCGAACGGTGACACGTCAACGCACCTAACGCGTGAGAAGAACGAAAAAGAGAAAGATGGATAAAGGACGAGATAAATGGGAAAAAGGAACAGATGGAAGGATACGGGAAGGGATGAGAAAGAGAGATGAGCGAGGGAGAGAAAGAGAGAAGAGAATGGAAGAGAAAAGGGAGGGAATATAAGACATGAAAAAGCAGAAGGTTCTTTTTATAGCAACTCTTCCCAGAGTCACTTCAGTAAAAGTCTCTCTTTCTCTTTCTTTCTCTCTGAAGCAGTTTCAAATAATGTCCTCCATCTAAACCATTCCCCCTCTACTTCTCTCTCTCTCTTCTTCCATATTCTTTCTTATCCCACAAGTGTCGTCCATTTCTTATTCTTATTCCAGAGAGAAAGAGAATAAAGGAGATGATACAAGAAAAATGAGAAACATAGGAAGAGAAAAGAGAGAATGAAATAAAGAGAGATGGAGGAGTGAAAATGGGGAAGATGGAGACGAATGACGTAAAATGAGACAGGAGTTGGACGTGATAGGAAAGAAAAAAGAAGAGGGGAAAAGAGATAAATATTATGAGGAATAGGGAAGTATAGGATTGGATAGGACGTGTGTATGTATTAGAAATAGGAGAGAGAGAGAGAAAAGAGAGGAGGTTGAAAGATTTGAAGACATTTGAGATTAAATTTAGGAGAGACAAGAATGATAAAAGAGGAGAGAGAAGGAAGATAGGGTAAGTGTGACAAAAATAAAGAAAATAACGCGCGTCGGAGAATGAAATTAACAAAAAAAGAGCGGAGATTATAGGAATACGAGGAATGAAGAGGAGTGGGAGAGAAAAAAACGGAGAGAAGTAAGAGTTGGATAATACGAAAGGAATAAGAAGATGGGGAGAGAGAAGATGGAGATAATAAAAACAATAAATTTCCCCCGACAAAAGGAACGCGCGAGTTTTCTGTAAGAAAGACACCAAAAATACACGAGTTTAAGGCATCGAATTCAAGACGTGACGAGATGAGAAAGGAGGAAAATAAGTAAAGAGGAGGAGAAAAGACGCATAAAAAAAACGAAAAATAAATAAAACTTTCCGACGAGAAAGAGCGATAGAAAGGGAGTGAGAGAGAGAGAGAGAGAAGTACTCTGAGAGGAAGGAAGGGAAGATGAAGGCCTGAGGTAGGGGAAGTCGGAGGAATGGAAGAAGTACGCGGCATAAAAAAAATATATATGTATATGAATGAAGAAAGAGGGAAGAGAGTTGGAAGAGGAGGGAAAGAGAGTGGGTAAAAAAAAGAGGAGGGAAGAATATACGCAGTCCTACCCTCCAACCTCACACCACCCCCACCAAAAAGTGTTTCATTTCCTGAGAGTTTGAGGAGAGAGAGGGGGTGACGAAGGAGGGGTTGGTATGAGGGAGAGGGACGGAGAGAGAGAGGAGGGGGGCGGGGGGGAGGAAGGGACGGAGTGAAGCTAGTGAGTCGATTAGCAGAGGGAGAGGGGAGAGAGGGTTTTTGGGAGTTTGAGGGAGAACCCATCCGCCCGAAAAGTTTTCTAATCCAAAAAAGGGGAGAGTCCATTTCTAAAAATAGTGTAGGCGTGACTAATATTCTCTCTCGGACAAACCCCAGCTCTCTCCTCTCTCCTTCTCTCTTCCTCCCTCACTATCCCTCCCTCCCTGCTTCCACCGTCCCGCATCCCATTTGAAACGGGTGACGGAAAAGGAACGCTTCCTTTTTTAATGTTCGCCCTATAAACACTCCGATAAACGGTTTTTTTTAACGAGTGCGACAATCATGCAGAATGTTAAAATAAAAATCCCCTTTTTTTACGCGTACCGTGGGAATGATATTCACTACGGTATTTTGATGCAATCGGCAATTGTTACATAGATTCCACGCCGAATACTAATGAGCGTAGGTAATGCTGATGTGGATTCTTACTGGAGTAATCGATGCCTATTGAAACTTTCTGATGCATCGTAACGGAAATGGTAAATTTTTCCCTCGGAATGTTAAATTTCGTTATTCATTAATTTGTTAACACTGTGGCTAGAGTCGTTCAGTGGACATGAAAATTTCACGAATGAGTTAAATAATATATTCCGTTCACCATTATCTATACAGCAAAAACTTACGTAAAATTAAATATTCTTTGACGCCATTTATTTCCTTATGGTCTTTCAGTATTAATAACTCGTTTGAACGCGTGCAGAACTTCCTTGCATTCGTCATTTAGTTAAAATATCCGAGCGTTGATGGCATTAAATTATGAAAATAGGGGAAATTATAAAATGGCAGAAATGTTTTTAACGCGCACGAAGCATTCACGGAACTTTTGCTCTGTTTTGATTAAAAAATTCACAGGTAGATAATTTTGAGGTGCTTCTACATAAGGAAAAATTGCTCAACTAGTCGAGATTTTAGTAGATATCTAAATGGACTTTAATTTTATCTCGCGACTAGAGATGAGATAATAAATTCATAACATTAAGGAAATAATGAATATCGAGTATACTGAGCTAGAAAATATCACCTTAAAATAATTTTCTTTTATATACACATAAGTAAACATATATACATACATAGCACATCCACATCCATACACACACACACATATATATACATATATATATATATATATATATATATATATACATATAACATAATAGGGAAAGGTAATTCAGAAATATTTTACGACCACTTCATCCAAAGCTTCTAAAAATTATCTCTATTAACGTAGGCCATTTTACGTCTCCATCTGTATGGCCCCAGAGAAAAGATAAAGAAATCTCAGCTTAGGCGAGAACGAGAGAGAAAAAGAGAGCGAAAGACGAGAGGAGGGAAGGAACCAGAGGAGGAAAAGGAAAAAAAAGACTAAAATAAGAGAAGGTTAAGAAAAGCTCCCGAAATGGATAGCGCCCTGCCAACAATGTGACGCGTGAAGGAGTTTAGACGGCGCTGCGAAAGAGGGAGACACTTGTCCGGAAAAAAAAGAGATGAGGGGCGAAAATATTTTTTCCCCCCGTAATCCGGGCGAACAAGACGAGCGCGCGGAGCGCAGATAAATAAAAAAAAACGTAAGGGGAGGAGAGCGGGGTTTATCTTCCGTCTCGTTACGAAGGCTGAGATTCTCGGCGGATGGGACAGGGAGGAGAAGCGGGGAGGAGGGCAATTCATGTGAAAGTAAAAAAAAAGTGCCGTCAGAATGAAAGGCAAAAGTGGTAATTAAGTCGAGCATTGAGTGAGAGAGAGAGGGAGAAAAGGAGGGAGAAAAATTGAGACACGTCTCCCATCCTACCTCTTATTTGAGAAGCCTTTTTTGCCTTCGGTCACTGACGACGTAACATGAAAATGGTTGATGATGACGAAATGCCGAGAGAGGAGTTGAAAGAGGAGGGTGGTAGGGAGTGGGAGGGGAGGGGGAGGGGGGGAGTGCTCGACGGAGATATTATAATTGGGGTAAGCTGAGTATGAAACGGAGAGGGGATCTCTTTTTTCGTGAGGGAGAACACGCGAGTCGCGTTTTATTTGTTTCTTTCGAAAACGTTTGATATCACAACTCGCTCGCAGTCAGAGAATTTTCTAATTACTTTAAGTCCGGAAGAAAGATATTCCTTTTAGTGTTACTTTTCACTGAAAATGCATATACATTTCGTATATTGTGAATATATTCACCACGATTGCAGTCTTACTAAATAAATTACGAAAAATGTAGACATTCGTGATATGCGCCTGTGCTATAATATTTCTCGTATTATATAGAGATAAATGGTTGATGTAACTTACGCGGATAAGAATTATAAGAAAATATTTAAATAAATTAAATTAACATTCGAGATAAATAACACTTCAGCCTCTGTCTAAATAATGGTATAAACGAATTGGTAACGTCGTTATCCCTTATGATGAGCTTTTGTGCATAAGAATCTTTGCAATGGAATATATCGAATTACCACGGTTACACATACTTACATATAAAATATAAATACGTACTTATAATCTCTATAGTTATGTGCTTATCTTACGATTCTCAAGCAGGTTTGAAATGATAGAAATCCAAGCCTGACATGATCATGAATCATTCCTTTATATTAACTGTTCACGATGACATTTCTCATACTGGAAGACGTAAAAGGGATCAAATGGTTTCTTTCGTTAAAAATCAAATGAAAAGTTTAAAAACTCACCTCTACCCTTGAGTGGAGGTTCTGCCAATACTCGTGACGAAATAGGTCCACCGAATTTTGGTATGGCCCAGTACGTAGCTATATATGCCAGATGGTAACTTCGGATTCGGATGTTGTTTATAAGATCATATAGCTGCTGTATTCACAACAATAGGGAGGTAACTTATCCGTTATTATCGTGATATCTTGATCACATTTTCACTTCCTTAGTTCGAAGAATAGTTTGGCCCATAGAATTTACACTATTTCTTCATTTCCCCCATTGCGGCGCTATAAATACCACCATTATCCTGGAAAAAGGAAAGAGAAAAATAAATTATTTAAAAGAAATTTATAAGCATAAATATGTATTCTCACATAGTAGATATGAGACATTTTGAGAGTTTTTGAGTGATTGTATATAAACATTTTTATTTATAAAAGAATATGTCCCATATCATCCTTTAAAACATTCATTCTTCAGATATAAAGTGTCATGTTCCATAACGAATGGCATGGACTGGAAACACTATTAAATATGAAACATCATGTTATAAAAACATTGACTGAATTAATATTGAAGCCCTTAAGGAAAATTTGAATACATTCTCTTACTTTTTGTCAAAATATCTTTATTTAATAAAAATTATTTAAATAACGAATGGTATATGTTCTTTGTGTTCAAAAGAAATTTAATTTGTCACAACCTATTTTTAAATTAATTCCGGTGTTCACAATTGTTTTGTCTAAATAGGACTTCTTAATCTGAAAGAGCCATATTTTTCATAACGTTTGTGAAATTAATGTTTATAGGGAAATGACCTTAATTATTTTATAAATTTGAATTGTTCTTTTTTAAAAGAACCTGCGATTTAACTTGCACTAATTTCTCTTCGTCTAAATTGAAAAAGTTATTAATATCGCAATTGTTGAAGATAATTGAAAACGCAAAAATAAAATATTTCAGTTGATTGAAATGCGAATACTTTGCCTTCGGAACTAATTTGTAATAAATTAACAGTTGAAACTAAACGTAATTACTCGCAGGGAAAAATTAAATGCAATAAAGTGAGTATATGCCTTCCTTTAAAATTCTAATTGTTTTTATTCAAAACGTAAATCGAATCACCTTTGGAAATCAACTTTATAAATACTACGTGAATTAGAAAGTTATATTTAATTGCTATTACTTTGACACGGAAGTAAAATTTCATCTACCAAATTTAAAAATAAATACAGTGAACTCCCGCCCTAACGATTACGGATCTAACTTTTTTCCGCATCTTAAGTCGAAATTTCAAAGTCCCGGTCAGAAGTGCACGTATGCCATGTTATATGTACTATATACTGTCAAAAGAAATACAATGCCAAAAAATATCCGATTTTTTAAAACAAATCAAAATCTTTCATTATATCTGTAGTATTTTATGCATATTTTTTTATTCGCACTTATTTATTTTACAATATTTTAAAATATTGTATTTCGGATTTAGAATGGCTCTATTTATTTTATCACATAAATTTTTGTATTGTGTAGTGACTGCAATATATCATACAGTGTTTCATGTATTTTCTGTTTATAATATATCAACTATGAAAACTTTGATGTGTGCATGTCATTATCTCAATTTTCCGCTTCTTACATTTTTCCGCATTTAAAGTCGATTTCACTCGGTCCCTTCAAGAATGTTAGATCGTGAGTTCACTGTATGTGGTAAGTATCCTGCGACACCGCAACCTGCACTGCACCAAATGATGTATACCGCTAAGGAGTTAAAAGCCTATCTAAACTTCGTGAGGCTAGATCAGGGGTGGGCAAACCGTGGCCCGCGGGCCATATGTGACCCTCGTGAGCATATAATGTGGCCCGCGAAGCTTTGGTGAAAAAGCAATCTGTAAAATTTAACACAATTTTATATTACTTTTGGTAAAATTATGACATAAAACCTTTAGTTTTGAAATCCTTGTTTGTGCTTGTTTTTCACTTATGTATGATGTCTAAGAATCTAAGCAATTTCCGATTTAAACTCTAATCTGGCCCACCTAAGCATTGGCACCTTTCAATGTGGCCCGCTGAAGAATTCTCAAACACCGATGCGACCCGCAATGCAGAAAAGTTTGCCCACCCCTGGGCTAGATCTACAATTTCATGATAATGTTTTATATAATTTCTGAGATAGAAAACCTTTAACAAATATGAAGTAGTAAGATTAAATTCTGAATGCTATCTTAACTAAATAGAGAATTTTCGGGTTAACTACAGTCTGGACGAAATTACTTTGGGATTGATACTTCGGGGAAGAGTAGGGGTGGGGGCTTGGCGGGAAAGACTCCCCTCCCTCACAGCCAATCACAGGCGGAGGGGAGGGAAGTTTTGCTAAGAGCAACCACGCTGCGTTGTCGCTATGTCCCCTGCAAACAAAATACTTGGGACCACTCCTGTGTCTCCGCTGCTAGGAGGTGGGGGGACGTCTTCTGGAGAGAAAACTCAAACTCTGCGTTGCCATATCTACCACACTGGAATGCACCTCCCGGTGGGCTCGTGAAGGAAAAGGCAACACAGCACAGAGAGACTCGAAGTTGACACGACGCGTCGTGTCTCTCAGGCCTCCGTCGCGACGGAGGCCTGAGAGAGAATGAAGTTGAGCCCAGTGACGCTCCGCCTCCTTCATTCCTATTGGTTCTCGCATGGTCACGTTTTTGGACACTTCCTCTTCTCGCTCTCTCTCTCACAATTAGTCGCAAAGATATTTGAAACGCGGTTTTCGCGCGTTTGGAGGCATCTGTAATGCACATGCTGGCAACATCGCACGCGAGCCGCCTCAACCGTCAATCCCAATGTAATTTTGTCCAGACTGTAGTAACTAGTATTATTAGAACTAACTAACAACAAGATATTGTTCATACAGATGTGAACAGCTTTGAAATGCATAAAATGAATTTAAAACAAAAATTAACTTATGGAGTCATAGACAAATAATAGTCAGATTAAAAATAGAGCCAATAATTTGCTAGCGACCACCAAAATTCAATACTTCTTAACTGCCTATAAGAGAAATGTAACGTCCCCATCCATTCAACTGATACCTTTCTAAAGAGCCGTGTAACTTCATAGCTGTCTTTGGTCTCTTAATATAAGTTTCGGGTGATTCACGAAGATATGGAATAACTTCAGGAGCTGATTTCCGAGGTCATTATGAACAAAAACGTTCCTATGAACATGTGTCTGATTCCGAATAATTAAAGAGCTATGACTGTTTGAAAATTAGAAAAAGGCAAGGCAATATCCAGAACTCGGGAGACAACTGCCGACAATACGCGATGCGTTCTCCGCTACAGTATTTATTTGCTTGTTTATTTACTTATTTACAGTCATGGTTATTATTAAAGTGGGTTTTCAAAAACACCACCTTCGACTTCATATGCATTTTGCCGCTTGTGTGTGAATCACGCTTGTTGCACACTGAAGTTCATCATGACTGTCTTTTATGCGAGCCGCATCATTCACTATGCGATGTAGTAATGCATCCCGTGATTGCACTTTAGTATGGCAGACAAAGTCTTTCATCCACCCCTACAAGCAGAAATCCAAGGGGTTTAGGTCTGGGGACCTAGCTGGCCAATTTTGTGGACCATTGCGACCGATCCATCGCCCAGGGAACTGCTCATTGAGGTAAGTAACCACTGCACGGAAACAATGAGGTGGAGCTCTGTCGTGTTGGAAGTACATTCGAAGTCTTGTAGCCAGGGGCACATCTTCTAACAGTTGCGACAATTCGTTTTGCAAAAATTGTAAATAAATCTGTCCAGTAAGACGACCCTCCAAAATGAATGGACCAATTACCTGATCACACAACATTCCACACCACACATTAACACTGAATCGGTGTTTGTTAGTTACTGTCCACAGTGGAATGGGGATTAATGTCTGACCAAACATGGGAATTGTGGGTGTTGTTAACACCGTTGCAGGTGAATTGAGCTTCATCAGTGAATAAGATGTACCGATGCAGACGCCGATTCTCATTAAGCCAATTACAAAATTCCAATCGTCGGGCAGGATCCCCAGGTTCGAGGTGTTGGACACGTTTCAAGTGGTACGGGTACGTTCCTTCTTCATTCAATGTTCTCCATATTCTTGATTGCGAAACACCGAGACGTGTGGATATCCTTCGCGTACTAGTATGGGGGCTATGCTGTACCACCTCAAGGATGTTCTCTTGCTCAACCACGTCTTGTCGAACCACGCTCATATGGAGTGTTAACGCTGGGAAGTGAGCCGGTATCTCGCAAAGTTTGGAACACTCTGCTAATAACTTTTAGATTTGGAACTCTGTAGTTTGGAAAACGTCGCTGGTATTCAGCGACAGCAGCAACAGCATTTCCATCACAAAATCCATAAACATACACCATATCGGCATATTCAGCACTTTTAAATGTAAAAGGCATCTTGAAAGTAACAGTAACAACTAACAACGCTAATGTCAATTCTTGCATGCGCATGTTTCGACAGGCTACATTCGGACAAGGTCATGGTCGCGCAGGCGTACGAGTTATGAGTGCGATTCACAGTGGTGCGATGCTGAAAATCTACTCCACAAATTTGTATTTGACAATACAGACTGTAAATAAACAAGCAAATAAACACTGTAGCGGAGAACGCATCGTGTATTGTTCTGGATATTGCCTTGCCTTTTTCTAATTTACAAACAGCCATAACTCTTTAATTATTCGGAATCGGACACATGTTCATATGAACTTTTTTGTTCATAATGACCTCAGAAATCATCCCCTGAAGTTATTCCATATCTTCGTGAATCACCCTGTATATGTCATTGGCTGCCAAGTGAGGGCGTTAAAAAAAAACTTACCGAAACATTACGCAGATATAACGTCTTGTCATGATACTTATCAAGAGTGATAAATGAGTGTAAATAAACATTGCTGAGAACAAAATTGGGAATTTGTTAAGAAACAAATTTCAAGGACTTGTTAAAACGGTAGTAGGAAGAAAATCAAATAGATCCAATATAAAATACCTTTGTCGCTACTTCGTTGAAGCAGCGAGATTTTCGAGCATTATTACAGATGAACCGAGATTTGTAGTATTTATACGTGGCGACTATGCAATTTGCCATAAATGGCTCTCGTTATAGTTGCGAAAAAATCTTCTTCTTCAAATAAATATTCTTTATACCTATATATGAATTTTATTTTAATCAGATTGAAATATTTCTTGATTGTAACAGGAAAGTCAAATTATATATTTTTAGTATGGAGCTTACTCATACTCTGAAAATAGCGCCTTAAATTCCAGCCACCCCCTTAAAAACATATTTCAATTCATAGAAAAGAACTGCATAAAAACTACACCGATGGAATAACCTCCTATAATACACCGTCATCTCATTAATTTAACTCGCTGTATCAAAGCTTTAAGAAGAAAGAAAACGCAAAAGAGATTCAAATCTTTTCCCACCAACGATAAAGAAGACCGTGTGACACATCCAAGCGTCGACGTGGGTGAATAAGAGAGCTGTCCCAAAGAAACCATGCAACAATAACTTCCTTTCTTGAGAAGCAGGGAAAAAAAATAACACGACTCGAAGCATTTTAGGTAAAATGATTAAGTGAAAGGGTTACCAAGAGCGGCTCTAGGGGAGGGAGAGAGAGAGAGAGAGGAGATGTGAAACGATGGATTGGGAGGAGAGAGAGAGAGTGCGGAAGAAGGGACGGATGACGTTAAAGGGGCGAGAAGGATTACATAGCGCGGGACGAAAACGAAAGGTCGGTTTTCAGCGATTGAATAATGGGAACGGCAAAGAAGGGAGGAGAGAGAGAGAGGCACGAAGAGATATGAAAGAGAAACGAGAAGAGGGATAAAAAAGTGGGGGAGAAAGTGTGATATAATGCGTCGCTGACAGGTTGAAAATGTTTCGTACGTGCTGAGAATGGAGGGAAATTCGTGTTACTCTCCGAAAATGTTCCCCTTTTTAAATATATATATATATATATCGCTGCTTCTTTTAGAGAAACCGTAATTTCGTCAAAATTCATCATATTCGAACGGAAACAGCACTGACTGTTGCGTTACAAAGTAGTCTGGAACTAAAACCACGTGTGAACCAAATTCGTAATTTAAAGCACGTAGCATGATTTCATTTTTTAATACGATAAAACACTGTCTGTTTCACGGATAATGAAAAGGCCACAATCTTTCCACCGGAGGGGCCACGTACGATCCAGGGTCTGCGTAATTGACACCCATGAACCAGACGAAATTACTGCGTATTATAATTCAAATAAACAATTTTGGAAAGTGTACAGCGTATCACAAATGGGCGCGTTTAGTTCAATGGAGTATTATAAAGAAATGATATACCTGTACGTAAGTGAAATAGCGTTTTATTTTCTTCATAATAAATAATCCATTTTCTTCCTATTTAAAAATAGTGCATGCACACGTAAGGAAATGAAACGTTTGTTTGTGAGATTGTTTATGTTAGCATCAAAAAAGAAATAACCGTGCAAAATATTTTCAACGTTCAACTCGATTTAAGACACTCTTGATTTATTTTCTTGATAATGGCTACGCCTACGATAAAATGAACAGGAAAAGAAATAATCTTCATTACTAGTTCTACAAGTTTTATTTGAAAAATATTTTGATATTACTAATACTTTGCGAGATATGACGTAAAGTTTATTTTTGTCACCAGTAGAGTGGTACCCCTGATTGGCTTACGTGATTCATTTGTGATATTTTCTTATTACCTTTGATAGTAAGTCTTTAATATCAAATTTCATGAAAATCCGTTAGTTAGCAGCTAAGAATGAACATGCGGACGGACGATCGGCAATAAAAAGGAATATTTTCTCAAGCTAATTAAAAGGTATAAGTGGATTATTCGTAATTTTATGCATATTTTGTCACATGACAAGAAAAAGTCGACATTTATTTGTGTTCATTTTAAATTACTCATTAACAATTTCTAGAACTTTAGCTTTAGATCAGTTCTAATGCTCACAAAGCAATAGCGTCTATTCTGCCCACGGTATGATTCGATCCTGCATTAGAAGGCAGACCCTAACAACTCTTATGGGTACGGCTCGGCAGACTGACCGATTTCAAATTGTTATTTATACTATAATAGCCAAGGTCTGTTAGTTGGTCACGCTTTCACGATGGCCGACATAGAGCGTTTTAACAAACTTCCCGAATAGAAAGAAGATTGAAATATGGCAAGGATGCTTGATTAACATATTTTAAGGTAATGACGAAAATAAATCTCCAAAAAAGTCCTGGGTTCGACTCCAAGGAAGACATTTCCATTTTCCGTAAGGTAACATAAAAATCAATTTTTTGATGTGCAGGCTTTTATTGTTTTGGAAATTAAAATTAGAAGGAATTAACCTACGATCTTCGGATCTGAACCATTTTGAAGAAAAAATTTCAAAGTTTCTTATTCTGTTCAGCTTTTTCCGCATACAATTCAAAATCGCTCATGTTATACGTTTAATTCGCATATTTTGTGGAAATATTGCCATTTTAACGGAGTGTTGCCTTGGCTACCAATTATATTGTTAGACCTCAAAATCTTAATGTTATATCAATCCTTATGGGTGTAAGCGTGCTCTGAATGCTTTTAATACGAGGTAGGGAGGGAGAGGGAGAGAGGGGAGGGAGGGGAAGAAGGGAAGGAGAGGGTGGAAGGGAGGGAGGAGGAGAGAGGGAATGAGGGGGAAGGGGTGGAGAGATGGAGGGGGAGTGAGGGGAAGAAGGGAGAGGAAGTAAGGGAGGAGAGAGGGAAGGGAGAGGGAGAAGGGGAGGAGAGGGTGGAAGGGAGAGGGAGGGAAGGAGGAGAGAGGGAGGGGGAGTGAGGGGAAGAAGGGAGGGAGGGAGAGAGAGGGAGGGAGAGAGAGGGAGGGAGAGAGAGGGAGGAAGACACAGAAAAATGACTTTATTGAGGGTGAAGTTGAGACTGTATAGTCCCTTCTTACATTTAAGAGAGAGGGAGAGGGAGTGAGGGGGATAGGGAAGGAGAGAGTGGGAGAAGGAGGGAGGGAGGAGGAGAGAGAGGGTGAGAAAAAGAGGGGGAGGGAGGCAACTATTTTAAAGTTAACTAAAGATATCCCGTCATACTGACGGGCAATTATGCCAGTAACTATAATAAAATTCTTAGTATGGTTAATTTCGATATATTTTATTGAAGTAATAGGTATTTTTTAGGTTATTTGGTTTTTAAAGATAACATCAATGAAGTGTTCACTTTCTTTTCAATGCATTGTTGATTCTTTTAGTGAAACTTTTCATTACTCGATGCATTAAGTTGTCGTCAATTGCCCGAATCTCCTCTGTAATCTTTTTCTTCAATTCTTTAATAATCTGAGGTTTGCTGATGTAGACCCTGCTCTTCAGATAACCCCACAAAAAGAAGTCTGGAGCAGAAAGATCAGGGGACCTAGGCGGCCATTGAAATTGAGCGAATCGAGAAATGACAGGGTCGCCAAATAACATACGTAGCAAATTCATGTTTACTCCTGCTGGAACCAATTTTCTCCTAGACGCTGAACACGAAGCTGTGGTTCAAAAAATGTTTCCAATATGGCTCCACAACGCTGAGAATTTACTGTTACAACATTACCGGTATCGTCCTCAAAAAAGTACGGACCGTAAATGCCGAATGTTACAATTCCACAAAAAACCACGACCTTTGAGCTGTGCAACGGACCTTCATGCATCTGGTGTGGATTCCTGTCCGACCAGTAGCGAAAATACTGTTTGTTTACAGCACCGCATAGGTGGAAGTTGTCTTCATCAGACATTAAAAATTGATCAATCGAGTTTGGATTTTGCTGCAACACATCTTGAAATTGTTGACAAAACTTAAGACGAAATGCCTTGTCACGATCACTCAACTCCTAAACAATCTGCATCTTGTAGGGGTTAAAATTCAAGTCCAGATGAAAAATTCGTCTGATTGATCAGATAGTCTGAGTACTTGAGAACGTCTCCGTGCTGAGCGATGTGGACTCTGTAGAAATGCATTTCTGACGGCTTCAATATTGTCAGGCGTACGTACTTTTTTCATCAGTCCTTCCCGTTTTATACGAACAACAGACCCTGTTTCCCGCCATTGTTTTACCCACGAGATGATTGTGTTTCGCGAAGGAGCATTACTTCTACGCGAAGCACCAAATTTAGTGCGAAAAATACGCTGCGTCTGAACGATATATTCGGTTTTAACATAACACTCAACAGTACACACGCGTTGTTGCAAATTCCACTCCCCCATGACTACACACGGCCGTACACGATACTACCCTGAACGATACTAAATGCCCTTGAAGTTCCGATTACCTAGCTGTGATTTATAACGCCATCTATCCTCTACAACAGCAGTTATCACGAAACGAAATCCTCAGTCTGCCGCGCGGCATCCTACAAATGGAGACATACACTATGGAAAAATAAAATATTGATACAATATAAGTACTTTCCCCTAGATATAGATAGCATGATTCCGCAGGCCTAAGCCATAAAGTAATAATGTTATAGGTTTCAAAATTATATATATTTGCCTTCCTCAGGTACACGTATATATATATATATATATTTTTTTTTTTTTTGCCTTCTTGAGGTACACGTATTGCCGTGCTTTAAATCTAAAATCGGATTGATATGAACGAGTGGTTAATAGCGACATCAGTTTTTGTAATACAAAAGTACACGAACGAAGAAACAGATGTATATATCTCTCAAATGAATACCTTGATAACATCTGCTTCGCGCAATATGTATACCCTAGAGCAGGGATGGCAGATACGTGGCACGCGTGCCAGAATACTTGGTACGCGTAAGCTTGTATTTTCTGTATAAAATATGACGTTTCTTAGAGAAGAAATAAATTAGTGACACGCTAAAAAAATTTCTGATTGTTCACACTATTTTCTTGGCACGCGACTAGAAAATCATTTGCCCTAGAGCGAAAGACGTGATCGAGGAAGAACATCACGTAAATGTGCTAAAAATATGAAACAATTTCCATAAAATATTGAAGTATGTATTAATTATATGATTGGGTTATGGAATGGTCAAGCGAGAGACGATTAAAATCTGAAATTGATGAAAAAGCGATATGAAGATAGGAAGACAAATAGTTAAGAAATTGAAACGATCTATTCTCTTCTTGAATCTAACTAAAAATAAAGCAGATAAACGATAATGGAGAAAATTAGTAAGGTGAGAATTGGGAGATATGACATTGGAAGGATAGCGGTGTCATTCGAAAAGGGGTTAACCCTCTCCATCAGCGTAGAGAACTGGTAGTAAAACATTCCTTGCCACATATTTTCTAAAATGGAAATGTGCTCATTATCTCTTAAAAAGATGAATAAATAAAAATGTCAGTGTTTGGTAACTCCTGTTATTAGCGATACCATGACTGGCGCTGCACAACGCATGTTCAATTTTTGAACGGATGGCTATACAGGATGTACTGCTGGACGTTGTCCAGATTAATTAAAAACTGCAGACCCAGTATAACAAGCAATGTTGACATGATTTAAAAACAATAAAACTAGGTTGAACAAAATTTCCTCCTAATACCTTAAGATGGGTCTCGTATATCCCCTCCATGAAATCCATCGTACGAAATTGAAAGAACGAGAAAACAAAGTAGGATCGGATAAGTATTACGGAAATTAACAATTGAGTAGCATAAAGCATTAGCGATGGAAATAAATGTTCGTTAAATATGAGGAAAGAGTAAAAATGTCAAAAGAGAGAGGTGGATTTTGGAAGAATGAGGAACCACAAAGATATACTCAACATAAACGTTAAACATATTATATATATATATATATATATATATATATATATATATATATATATATATATGTGTGTGTGTGTGTGTATAGCGTATACGTACCTCGCAATACTGACGCAGAGAGCTAAAATCCTGAGATTGGTATATACCTCAAGTGATAATCTTTATATCTCATTAAAAACTAATAAAAGCCAATACAACATACCAGGTTTTACAATACATATAGTAATAGAAAATATTAATAAAAGAATATCTCCTGTTAACGTGTGTGCTACGAGAATGGCGCACGTTGATGTGAAACGATGAAACAAGAGCCGAAAAATCATTAAATTTTCTTTAACAAAAGAATTAAATATGCATAATTTAAATTACATTATAGAGACACATAGATCAAGAAAGTGAAATCATGTGCATAAATGAGTAAATTATAAAGATCGGAATGAGACGAAGATTACGCAGGGGTCAGATGTGCTGCGCGTACAAATAGCAGATACACGCTAACGACCGATATTTCTGCTGGAAAAGTTTTCGCACATATTCAAATGGTTGAAGGGAGCGAAGAAGGCGGCTGTGTATGGAGGAAGAAGGGAGAGATGTTCGTATTGTCACGTCTCCCATGGCACGTGATGAGAGATAGCGAAGTGATGAGGACCGGAAAACAAGAAAAAGATAAAGACGTGAGAGAAAAACTCACGATCATGCAAATTAAATTACTCCTGGAGATAAATCTTGATACACGAAGTTGTAATTTATCAATCGTTCCACTGATAATTCGTGGCGCACAAATTCGATTGTTCTCCTGGTTACGGAATCAAAAAATCATACGTCGTAAACTCCCGATTAAACGGACATGGAATAAAATGTTATCATTTATTTTAAAAATCTTTTCCGTTTTTAGAAAATAGAAAATTTTTATCGGGGAAATATGACCCTTTTTAACAATTCAAATCGTTAGCTAATCGAGAGATAACTTGCAGCGATGAGCAGGTTCCGACCTTTAGTGCTCCTTTCATTTTCGATATCCCCTTCATTTTCAATTGACCATTCAAACTGTTTAGAATAATATAACCTTTCGAGACCCTTTATCCTCAGCCGCCGAATCCATCATTCGTACCATTTTACACGTGGCGAACACATTCATACGGACGCCAGCGGCTGAATCTAGATATATCAGAGAAAACGGTATTTACTCGCATATTTTCGCTTATTTCCCTCCCCCCCCCCCCCACTCTCAGTGCTGATGTATATAAATTAGAATTATAATTTTGCATCGAATAATTCCCCCATCCTTATTTTAACCCGACGCGTCGCGACGTTCCGGTATTCATATCGCTTAAAGTCGGAAAACTCCCATTTTTCATCCCTAGTGTTGTAAAAATAACCTCAAGAGACCTGTTGTTTCCCCTACGGTCAGTAGGGGATTTACATATCAAGTTCCGGTCCCTTCAGTAACCCCCAATCAGTACGATAGTGACCTGTGAATACGTTAGATCTATAGTGGTATTATACAGTGCAAGAATAACCTCAGAATTTAAAGAAAATATCACATGTAATTGGTGACGTACGTTAACATCATGGGTAAAAACAATAGTTACACTGCAGTGCTTAAATTACGCGTCTTTTTTTTTGCGGAAAAGAATGGAGTTAGGGCAGCAGGCAGAGCATTTGCAGTGGAAAATAAGATAATTCGATATTGGTGAAACCAAATAGAGAAACTAATGGTGGCAAAGAAAAAAAACATGCTCTATTCGCAGTTTTAAATCTGGAAAGTATCCACAGGTAGATGCAGAAGTATGTACGCGTGTTACGGATATGAGGAACGACAAAGGAAAATTATTCACATTTCCGTATTTGTTTTTCAATAGTTTTTTTTCCTAGCGGGTAGTAGAAGATGAGATTTAACCCGAAATGGATATTTCATAATATTACGCTGACACCAAGATTATCGCCCGAGTTGAAAATTATCACGTATCCCCCCCCCCCTCTTAATTTTCAGGGCATAATATTGATAAAAAATCTGATGTGGCCAACACATGACTTTCTCCATATTTTGGGTATAGATATTTAAATTCTTATTAATAGCATTATAAGGCAAAATTATTATTTCATATCGTAAAAAACTACAGTCGTCTTTATTGACGTACATTATATTTTGAATATGCTTACGGAATTCACCACTAGATGATGGCGCTGTATAATGGAAATTTACAAATAAATTAATTACGTATCTACTAAATATAAGGTTCTACAAAAATTTGTTTCAAACAAAACATGTATTTCCGTTGAAATCAGGGAGTCGATTTTTTTCATGAAAACAGTACTTTCTCTATACTACGTATATGGAGAAAGTAAAAAGGGAGAAATTACGCGAGTAAATACGGTAGACTACGCTAAATTTTTTGTGCATAATGAGGTGTATTATCCGTGTTGTTCTTTACCCAGTTACAAAGGTACACAAGTTAAAATCGCTTATAAGCGATGTTCGAGAGGAATTTATAGTTTTAAAATCTTTTAAATTTTAAGTCGAAAACTTTCATTTTTAAAAAGTTGCTTGTGTAAAAAATTCAGCATATTAAAATGTATCCACCTAACATATATTTTCAAAATGGTCAATAAATGTGCGTTTAACTTTCCTGGCAAATTGATTATATAAATTCGTATCGAAAAATCCCGTTAAATATCCATTATATTAATATTCCCATCGATTAAACATTTTAATACCACGACCGATTTAGAGTTAATTTCGCCATTTTTCTCCATCTAGTAGTTTAGCTAATAATCGTGTACCAATAAAAAATAACAAACATAACGGACTCAAGTAGCAAGAAATATTGCTCCATAAATACGCTTATAAATTTCGAATCATTTTAATAAAATGACCAAAATTTTCATCATATGATTTCAATATATAAGGAAATGTACTGAGATACAAAAACTAAGTATTACTGGGTTATCCCGGACCCCCGTTGAAAAATAATTTTCTGCGATACGCCTTTCTCCGGGAAAAATTAAAACAAACTAAGCAAATGAGAAATTGTCAAAATAACATTTTATTTACAAGTAACGGAGGATATTGACGAGCCTTCGCCTCGCTTTCTTTTTAGATTGTAATGCCTTTTATATCGAATGTAGCCGTCTCCGGGCGCTATCGCGCCCTTCGCCTCTCTGGAACGAAACTATCCCTCCCCAATGTCCGGTGATAGGGTGGGTAAATGTCGCCACAGGTAGATCAGTCATGGGTTTGCAAACTTTCGTTTTGCGTGAAAGGGTTATCTCAAAAAATTATTCAATACTCTTCAATCAAAGTACGACAAAAATCAAGAGAAAAGAAGAAATTATTGAATTCTAAGTATATCAACTAACAAATATGCGTTGAAGAATGGATGGAAATTTAAGACGGTACAATATTTCAGGATCTGTATGCATTAAAAGAAATAAAATCATTGCAATAATTAGGTACATCCGTAAAAAAAAGTTATATTACAATCACGCAACTTCCGTTTAAATACAATTAAGTTAGGAAGGAACACCGCAGGCACGCTTTTAATCACTCCATAATTTTTCACATTATAAACAACTATTTTAAAAATTACTACTGTAATCTTAAGCACGTATTCATAGGTTTCGCGGCTTATCATAATAATCTACGAGGTGCGCTGTTGTTTCATTTATACTAATAAAATTTATAATCACTTATTAAACAAATACGATTCCGATATTAAATAATTTTTTTTACAATGAATGTTTTCATATCGTATAAATTTCATTATATAACCAAACTCGACCATGGCACAATCGAGCTAGCTTGGCTTTTGCTTCCCTGCGCAGATTACGGGAACCTTTGTTGCCGGGCAATTAGTAGAATCTCGAAGGAGAAGGTTATCAGCCCTAAAAAAATGGCCAACAGAGGCTAATCACAACCGTATCAAAAAAGAGAGCGAAAATTTATATAGAAAAGAGGAATCAGAAATTTCCGAAACAGTTTCGAAGCAGCGAGACGCGAGAGGGTAAAGTAGGAGAGTGATAAATTAGAAGAGATATTCCGAAGTCTGGAGAGGGTGAAAGGAGAGAGAGAGGTGTGGTTTGAGAAGGAGTGAGAGAGTGAGATTGAAAGAGCGAGCTAGAGGATCAGAAAGCAACTTAGACGGGGAGGACGTCAGAAGTCAAGTGGCATCACCAAGGAGATAATCAGAGGGGAAAGGGAGAAAAGAGAGTGATAGAGGGAGGGAGGGAGAATATGCAAAGAGAGAGGGAGAACGAGGGAGAATAGAGAGAATAAGAAGAGAGAATCAAGCCGAAGAGGGACCCTACCTCACATGGGACACACAAATGAGGTTATTCTCCACAAAAGCCCATACGACGAACCCAACCTCCCTTTCCAACTCCCTCTCTCTCTCCCTCCCTCTTTTTACTCTTCTCCAGACTCCATCCCTTCCTCCTGCAACCTCCCCAGTGACGACAAAAGCGGTTCCATGGAGAATTTCTAGTGAGGCCTTATAACATCTGAAACCCCATTATTTCCCATCCCACCAATCCATCCCTTTCCTCCTTAATCCTACCTCCAGCTCCCTCTCCTCCCAACTTCCACTTCAGCATCCCTTCAAAATCCAAAATCTCACCTCTCTCCCGCACACACACTCCAACTCCCCCAATCCGTCCTTCCATTTTCCAGGCCCTTACCGTAGCTATGACGACGAGCCACTAATAGCGGCCGGCAATGATATTAATTGGGGCTATGACCGCTGGAGAACGAGACGTAGTGTGTGTATGTGGGGGGAGGGGAGGGTGGGTGGAGTGAGGTTATGAAAGAGGAGATTCAAGTGTTAAGAGTCATCGAAGAGGTTTTAGTTACGGGCATGGCCACCAGTCCGTTATGGCGCACCGGTCGTTGATTTTTCGGGAGAAGTAAGATTAGCGGGATGGAGGAGTGGGTGTGAGGAGAGAGAACGATGGAGAAAATGAGGAAGAGCATGGAAGGGAGGGAGAAATGGGTTTTGAAGCCTTACTCAGTCCGCGAAACCTTATTTCCTCTTTGAGCGGACCCATTTTACAGGAATTATCTTCCCACCAATCACCGACCTGGCGCATTAGACCTCCCCACGCTCTCTCCTATATAGCGACATCGTGATGAAGCCAATGGTTCTCCTCTCCCTCTTCCACCTCTCTCTCTCTATATATATCTCTCTATGTATATGTATATATATATATATATATAGACACATCTCTCTCCATCTCCCCAGCTCTCCCTTTCTCCCTCTCTTCCGTCTCTCTTACTCTTGAACTAACAGGGAGACACGTAGAGAGGTTGATTAATAGGGACCTAAACTTGCTTCCACGTTGGAAATTCCGCGGCTCTCTTCCGCGTGGTTTGCTGGTTAATGAAATTCTCATGCAACTATCTCAAGATTTACTTCTCCCCAATCCCCCTCCTCTTCTTCTCCTTCCATTCTCATAAGATCCAGACGAAAATGAAAGAGGATGAAAGGTTGATTTTTTATTATTAAATATTCAAGGCGAGGATTCGTGCCTCGAATCCGACATTCTTCGGTGACAGGATAATCAGGAGTCTATTATTTTCCCGGTAAAAGTGGTAGAAAAGTTTATACGGTGCCTTAAAACTCGGTGGAGCTTTATATTCAATGCGTCCTTCTCAAGCTCTACATGCTACGTTGTTAGGCAAAATACTATCTATACTTCTCCATAGACCAGAAAAAAATCTCCGGGGTGGCTCGTTGCTGAATTTAGGGTCCAAGTGATTTGGAATTCTAAGTGAGGCACCTAAGAAGTTTAAAGAGATAAAATAACAGTACACTTAAATGTTCATGAATTTCTGTATTGAAATTGAAATGTGTATGTAAACATCATATTGGAAAATTATAAAAAAAATAAGTAAACATGTGCGTAACATTGGGTAAAAACTAATATCGCTCAAACACTCGTAATAACCGAATACTAAAAATATTAATTATTAAAATACCACGTCGCAGTATTCATCGCAGTCTGTATATTAACTACTGCTATATTTAAAACTAATTTTGCTGGCAGTCGCATTAAAATTCTTTAATAGCTGCATGCGTCCTTTAGGGGAGTTAGAGACTTGAAACAAAGAGAGTTTAAAAGAACGAAATCTCATCATCCTGCCATCGATTTTTCAATGCGCATCAATTCGAACAAGAAATTAGCTTTTAACGCAAAAATTAGATAGATTTTTAGGTGAAAATCTAGGAGATTTGCATTATTGCCCGTTTCTTGCACTTGCGTATAAATGACTGGGATTTTAATGTCGCGTCGCAGCTCCCCACATATTCTCGAAATTTAGACAATTTTAAATTGTAATCAATACATAGGCAACTATAAACAATATGGAGGTAAGAAAAATAAACACAATTTACATTATTCATTGTATTGAGTTAATGAGTGTTCCTTTATAAGACCTCTCTAAATATTAAAGTCGTAGAAGGTCCTGCACACGGGCAGTAGAGGAATATATTAAATATACAAGTTTTGCATCGACACTTGGGAGGAAGGGGTGGGGGTGAAGTGGCATAGTGGCTAGGGAGTAATCCTGGAAAAGTGGATTCTTTCAAGAGATCTTGCGGCCCTCCATCTGCGTGATTAGAGAAAGGCAGGCGAATCAGCTCTCCGTCATACGGAAGGGACGTAAAGTCGCCAGTGCTTCTCGTGAAGAGTAGGCTAATGCCGGCACCGGGTTTCTTGCTTTGTGATTTAGACTGAGAAACCTACTAGCGCTAGAGAGCGATGAAGTCACAAGATCCCACAAATTACGTACATTACTGAAACTTTTGCGATACACTAGGAACAACCAGTATAATAATTATTAATTAATCAATTGCGAACGTAGATACGTATTAGTTTTTACATGCCTGTATATATAAGTGTAAATTGCAATTAATTACATAAAACGCAAGTTTTCGATTATTCAATGAAAGTGAGTCTTACTCCGTGGTACTCCTGTAAGTATTTAAGTTTCAACACTGAAGTATTCCGTAGAAAGATTTTTTCGTCTCGAAAGGAGTTAACCGCGTAGCTCCACGTATGGTATTAGTGTCCTTATGAATTATTCTTAAGAAAACTTTTCTGAAATTTATTGCATCGAATATTACAAAGTATACATTTGATGAATTAGCATATTCTACATATCTGAGGAATATATTGATTATTATTACTCTATGTTAAATATTACTGCAGTTGTTCATATCATTGTTTTTCAAAATTAATAAAACCTCCTTAACCTTATGCGGTTAAGGAGGTTTAATTAATTTTGAAATATCCATCTCGCCGTAGTCTCCAAACCTCCCTTTTTAATTATCATATCATTGTTATTACAACAGTTTGCGGAGAAATATGTTTAACATAATAAGTTCCTCATTTGGGAAAATACTTTTGTAAATACACTGATTAACCAGATGAAAGATTGCATACATGATTTGTTAGAAAAACTCCTTATAAATATTTATTCCAGGGAAAACGCTACTTTGCCATAATACGCGCAAAAGCGAAATATATCAATTTCAGTTGCGGAACTCTTAGCTCAGGAATAGGAATAATGATAAAATAATAATTTTCCTTTATATGCTCATTCCTATAAACACGTGTACAGATTTTAATGAACTTTCCATCTAAGAATAACAGCGTGAAACGTGCTTTCAGGTGTGTATATATATACATACATACATATATATATATATATATATATATATATATATATCGGCATTATCTTTCAATTCACATCAAAAACTGAATTCGAGACGCCTACGCTCTCTTCTACTTCCAGTACGCTACAAACACCGCATTCAGGTTACTACTCAAAACATTCGTCTCCCCCGGCCAACCCTTTCTCCCCTTCCCCCGATTTCTCCAAAATCACGGGTGCCGCGGTAATCCCGGGATGAAAGGTTCGAAATCACCGGGCAAGTACATAGACAAGAAAACAGCCCCGCTGTCCCACTCTCTCTTTCTCCCCCTCTCTGCACTCCAGATAGGTAGAGAATGAAGCCACGATGCAAACCCTACCTCCTCCCCCTTTACCTCACTGCCATCTACATAAGCAGGACCGAACCATCCATTCCCTGGGAGGGGACTTGCCCTTAATGGCCAAGGCAAAAGGAGATTATGCAGATTTCGGGCAACTTCGAACTCTCCCCCCCCCTCCCCCCCTCCCCTTATACCTCTATACCCTCTATACGTCCTTTCAGGGTTCTTCTTACCATTCCAAACTCTCCCGCCCTCTTATCCTTCCGTTCCTACCTCGCCCTCCTCCCACTACGTCGCTTCCTATTCCCCTTGTCGGAGCTTCGGTCCCATTTTTTTCTCCTCCACCTCTCTTCCTCTCTGTCTCTCTCTTTCTCTCCCTTCTTCTCCATCCGACGTATCTTTTGACCTGCAAAACCTATAAACTGGGCACTCGTTCTCGAGGCTATAAGGACGGCGGGAGGTAGGAGATTAAATTGTTCCGAAGGGGTCATTAATACGAGTTTGTTCCTTTTGAGAGGGGGTGAAGGGGTCGTTTTTGGAGTCGACCAAAGAAATTGAGGGAGGCCTTGTTACGCCGCGGGATATTATTGGACGGCGCTAGTTATTGAATCTCTGCATGATTTCTTGTAAGAATGCCTCAATTTACATTTTTGTGTTAAGTGATAACTTTTGAGAGGTTAACGAACTGGGGCTTACCGATCGATTCCGAAAATTTAGCAGAAAAATCAAACTGATGTAATTTACTCGGGACTCGTCACTCATAAGTGATTGTAAGCTAATTTAAAATTTCGTTGTGAATTTATTCATGGGTAAAAAAATGTAAGGTTTGGCTATATTTTTAAAGATCAGTTTGGATTATTACAGAACTCTCAATTTAAAAATATAACGAAATTCGAATAAAAAAGGGGTAAGAATGCCTGGACAAGCCACAAAAACTATTATTACTGATCATTATTTAGTTAATTACCAAAATATGTTTTAAGTATATATAAACTCCATAAAAATAGAAACATTATATGTAAAGTGTCATTATGAAATACAATTCAACAGTTTCCTCATCCAAAATAATATTTTGTTCTATAAGTGGTATCAGTGAAAAATCTTATATTAATTCTTTTGTTTCTGCACTAAAGATAATTTTGAAATATATTTGAAAATTTTTCCCTTTATATCCAGGTTTTCAACCTCCGCAAGTAACCATATTTGATGCTTACGAATGCTACAACATATATCATTCTAATAAAATTAACTAAGCCGAATTTATTGGCAGTTGTTATACAAAATACGCTTCCTAAGCTATATACGTATACTCGTATTTGAATGACACTTCTCACAGGTATTCCGACAAAGTTCAGTTTCTCCAGCTAACATAAGATGAGATAATGACGAAAATTGCGCTTGAAACACCTCTTCATCATGAGTCGACATCTAGGTCAAATTTAGTAAAATTCTCATATCTCTCTAATCTCGTATTCTTTAAAGAGCTACGCACTCCACTGGCTTGATGTTTTGCATCCCTTGGCCCAGCGACACAATCCTCGACCTTCATACTGGACCAACTTCCTGTGTGAATCCTCATTAGAGCTCCTCTGTGGGTAATCTTTCTTCCGCAATTCTCTGTAACGTTTCCAATCCACCGTGATCTCGTTCTGACCGTCTCTTCGTTCACTTTCTTCATATATTTCTCCATTCTCTTTCTGACATAAATCTTCTTTCATTCTTTCTTCTCCACGTATCCTCCATTTGAAAAGAAGCAGCTTACGAATGTGTATAAAACACAATAAGTATTAAACAAATTGTATTTTATATATAATTTACGCGGAAATTACCACTGTAGATTTAAAAGTATACCGTATTTTATGAAAAACCCTTCAATCTAAAACAGGATGATAATTGCATGCGAATTTGAACCGAATAACTAAGGATTAGTATAAAGCTATGTTTATATGCAAATGATGTCATGAATCCCTACAAAATTAAAACTAGGGGGATTCTTTAAGCACATATTTGATGAATAGTTTTTAAGGCAAGTTAATACTCGCCCTAAATTAAAATTGAGATTCTCTGGTTCTATTTTGCTCAGATAATTTTTTCGACAATTTACATTTTAATGAAAATATTTCAACTAAAGTTAGCATTGATGTATAATTTAGTATATCATATCACGAAAAATAAATATCACACTAACGTTGTTTCCTTCAAAGAATCACAACTGTTTTTAAATACAATTTAAGAATTTCAGGAGAAGTTTAATTAAAGTTTGACCGTTGTTGACACCTTTCACATTCCGAATGAATTCTTCAATCGTGTAATGCATTCCAATACGAGGTGCAAACACTGTATACGCACAAATCAAAAACGGGTAAGTTCATAACGGATGATATACGTTCCACCAAAAATGAAATCCCGCAAACAATCCGAAATTCCGTTGCCTCCGCGACGCATATGACGGATGCTTGGGAGTAAAAAAATAACACCAAACATATCGCTACGAACAGGTACCAGAAAAAAAAAACTCGCGAACACTTCCGAAACAAACATCAATCACCGCTCGGAGACAAATTCGTCGCATTCAACCCGCCTATAAGAATCACCCGTCCGAACAAGAAAAAAAAAACAAAACACAAAATCCCTCTTCATCCTCGCGTTTGTTCTCTACTTTCGTCTCCGGCGATTGATCAATGAATTTTTAGGTCACGTAAAAAAAAAGAACCGATTCCGGTGGAAGGAGAGGGTTTTCAGGCGGAGGGACGTGGAGGAGGAGGATGGGGGAAGAAAATTCTCGCTCCGTTTGAAAATAAAAAGAAACTTCCCTAAAAGATTTAAAAAATAAAAATACAACAGTCAAACGTGTGGGAACGTAATAGGAAATTTAAGGGAAAAGAAAAAAAGAGAAGGGAAAATTCCGAACGTTTTAACTCGAAATGGTACTGCGTCGAAAGAAAGGGGAAAAAATCTCAGGAATTAATGCAAGGCATCTTTACCCTCCTCTCCCTCCCTCTCTCTCTCAGTCCCTCCGTCTCTCTATCTCTCACTCCCCACACCTCTCGGAATGACTGAAGTTCAATTTCAACCAGTCGGAAGGAGTTCCCGGAATTTATTCTTTTCAGAAGTTACATTAAAAAAAGGATAGCGGCTCTTTTATTTTAGAAAACCAACGATTACGCCTCGAAATGCGTTTAGAGCGGGGAACGGATGAATGGTTTGCTTAATTACCTTTCCGAAATGCTTGAGCGTGGAGGGTTGCGTAAAAAAAGCTACATTTCGGAAAGATTTACCAAGGAAGAGAGATGTTTTAATTTTTATTGAACTTAATCTCGTTGGATAATCTCGACCTTTTGAAGTTCATATTTCATATTTACGAGTTTTGTAGAAAGTTAATCAAAACAGAATAATATGGCAAAGAAATAGTAATTGCGATGTCACTGAGGAAGTAACTCAAGCATATGTTACTGATTCAGCAAATAACGGCATAACATAGAATTAATCCCTGAAAGTTTTCAATTTTCCAATCCCTATTTATTGACATCAATGTTTATCTCCTGTTATCGCAAAACCTGTTATATCTGAAACATGTTTAGACAGTAAACCGTCAAAAGTCAGAAATTAATTAAAATTAATCATACTCTTGATACTTTTTCCTTCGAATATTTCTCTTTAAGATGGGAACAGTAATGGAACGGATTTTTTAATCGAAAACCTGCATTAATAAGTTAATTTTGAATCTATAAAAGATGAAAAGAAAAAGGTTTACCTACGAAAGTATATTTCTATGGCCATAGAGCTTTTTCGATTCGTTATGATGACGTTAAAGACCTTACACACGGCTACGACGCCAAAGACATTGAAAAAATGCTCCACAATAAAACATTCCTGATGAAATTAGAAAAATGCTCTGGAGGTAGTCGATTAAAAGAATGTTTCACTATACGTTCATCCGGTTGCATTTGCTGATTAAAATTAAAAATAAACCATTAGATATAGGCAAAAAACAAAATCCTAAATATATTAAAAATTTTCCTGTAATGTTGACAGCAAATAAAAAAGCTTGGGCAATCTTATAATATAATTTTCTTGAGTCACTCTGTCAGTGACGCTCTTTGAAGCTTAATATCTCGCAAACGACTGAACCGAATTTGATGAAATTTTCAGGATAGCATTAGGATATAATAACAAAACGTTTTAATGGATCGAACTCGAGATCACAGATCCGGGTTCGACCCCAGGGGATAATTTCCATTTCCAATAAGATAGCACGTAATTACACGTAAAAATGAACTTATCGACGCGCAGGCTTTTATTCTTATTTAGATTAAAATTAGAAATAATTGACCTACGAACTTCGAATGTAAACCATTTCGAAGAAAGCATTATAAAGGTTCTTATTCCGTTCGTCTTTTTTCGCCTAGAGTTCGAAATCGTTCAATTTAAACGTTTAATTCACATAGTTTGAGGAAATATAGCCATTTTAAGGGGATGTTGCCTTTCCTACCAATTCCATTGTTAGACCGCTATATAATATTGTTATTTAAATCCTTGTGGGTATAAACGTGCTTTGAATGCTTTTAATATCACAGAGAAAGAGAGGGGGAGAGGGAGGGTGAGAGAGGGAAGGAGATGGAGGTAGAGGGAGAGGGAAATTACTTTTAATACAATTTATGTTTCTGATGCCAATTTGATCTCCATAAATAGCTTGAACGATCGAATATTTACTCCCGTCATTTATGACGGGCTATACACTAGTAATATCATATTCAATGTCACAAAATTTAAAATGCCAAGTGAATACTGCAATAGCTTACTAATCCTAGATTATGCAAAGTACGTTTTATCCAAGAATTAAATTAGCTAATATCCGAATAGATTTTTTCTGCCAAGCGCAACAACAGTGTTGCATATGTTAATACTCATCCCCTTCTTTTTAGACTTCTAACATTTTTTTCTCTCTCTACTTCTTTGAATTGTGCAACGCAAATTGTTAAAATTAATAACAGAAGAATTTGTACTGAATGAACTGGTTACAAAGCTGAAAAAATGTTATAATAAAGCATATTTGAAAGTAAAGTTTTCGATAAAAACACTTCTAACATGTTAATTGCATTACGTTTATCAAAAAATGCTTTTTTATTTGGTGATTTTAAAGTATTGTTCGGCGACCTTACTGAAATAAAAATTTTAATAAATTAAAAAAAATGAAATTGACTGGATAAAGATAAACGCAGAAGGCTCCGTAAATGTAAAAAAATCTCTCTAGTTTTTTCTTTCCTCTCTGATTAAAACTTTCACTTTTTCTTGCGAAATGTCAAGAGAGAGATGTGAGCAAGGAAAGCGATAGGAAACTCGATAAACGATATTTTGAACAATTAAAAAAAAAGAAACAAAACTTTCTGCCAATCTATGCCGAATATTCTCCATGATGGTATGCGAAAACTGAGATAAATTATATAAAATATTTTATCAAATAGGTGCTCGTTTGGAATCCCGATCCTCCTTGGCGGTTTCTTTTAAGATAAGATTTTACATGATTGTTTCAAATTAGCCTTCCTTCCTCAGCGATTATCATAACCAACTAATTGATTTTTTACACCTGTCAATGTGAATCTAATGTTTTTTTTCAGTATGAAAGCTTTAACGTTCTACATTGTTGGTGAATTTGAATAATTAAATCTCCTAATATACCTATCTAGCGATTCGCTTTTGGATCTCCTTTAACTTGATTTTCAGGGCGAAATTTCTAATTTAAAAGAAATTTCTAATTTAAGAAATTATATAAATATATGATCAAGTCTTTTAATAAAATATCGTTTATGAAACAACTTTCTTTAAAAACTTCCAATAAATATCATTATTTTTAAATGCCCTCAACGGCTACTGAATCGTCATTTATTTTAACAAGTATTGTTTTTTTCCAGGATGGTTAACTAAAGAGATTTGTTTTGTATTTTTGCGCTAGGAGAATAAAATTTTCCTCAGAAACGACCAAAATATTGATGAGAATATAAATTTGAGACTTCATTTTAACATACAATAGTATTTAAAATAATTTTTATAATGCAGAAATAAAACTAAAAATTTTTATAGAGAAACAAAATAGGAACACATCAAATTAAACACAAATACTGAGTAGAAACACTTCTTGGTAAACATTGTTGAATCTCAATAGCTTGAGTTTTGCTTACCACCGAAGAGTTTCCTTAAGTTCTTCCGATAGATACTCTAGTAAACCTTAATGTAGATTAAATTATAGCCATAAAGATCTGAAAACATTCACCGTAAATCCGGGTTGAAAAAATCCACAGTCTGGAAACTTATAATCCAAACTTATAGGTTGAATTAGCGCACCCTATGATTTGAACCCGAAACCTAGAGATTTACACATCTTGGAAATTATTTTTTTTAATCGATCCAATTAGATTAAAGGACGGAAAGAGTAATGGCTGAGAGACGTAAGAATAAGAGTGGGTAAAATTTCGACCTCAGGATATGTCTGAGGGCTGTCGGAGCCATGAATATTCATCTCGGATTCGGGTTAAACCTCAGGGCGCTCCCCAAGAAAGTTCATTAAGGCTGTCTAATTAGCTTTAACTTTTCAAATACAGCCATTCAGACAGAAAGGGGGAACGGAGAGATGAATGAACACATGCGATTGAAATGCGAGGGAAGTTCTTTTGAGGTAACAATAAACGATTTCTGGATGAATTTTATACTCGGAATTTCAAATTTCGATGCCTTCCGGCGTGGTCTTATTCAATACTAGTGAAGTAAGGATCGGCCTAATATGAGGAGTCGTCGAAGTAAATGACTCCCTAAAGAGTTCCAGTTATTTCAAGCATGCAAATCAGGTATGGTAGTTATCACTGGTGAAATGTTCACACCCATCGGCGCAATATTGTTAAATGAACGGCATGTTGTTATAAAGGCAAAATAAGCAAAGCGGCAGAGATAAATATTAATTCAACTTCAGTAAATTTTACTTTGGAATAAATTTGTAAATTTGATCAGGAAATTCAAATTCATATTACTGAGCGAAATGTTACCTAAAGATACAAGCTCACACGACAGAAAATCGATTGGTAAAATAGCAAGAGTCTAAATACCTACATTCTGTACGAGTGTTCCTAATTAAAATTATATTTAATTTTTAGCATTAATAATTTACAACGAAATTTTCAGTGCATTATATTTCGAAGAATAAAGCAGTAGTTTCCTATAATAGTTTCTGGATATTTTGCGCAACAAAAAGTATCACCACTGTCAATTTCCAGTTTAATGTAAAATTAATTTACAAATAATGTCCTTCAAACAAATTTGTCATAAAACAGAAACACAACGTTGATGTTTTGTTTTATTTAAGTTTTATAATAACGTTGCCTACGAAAAATATTTTTCGTGAGAATGAGGAAATCGGGTAAATTCTTGAAGACTGGACGCATTTATATAACCAACGGAAAAGGTTGGCATGATGCATTTGACGAGTCTCTTTTTTTTCTCCCTAACCTGCAAAATGCATCTTCTTCCCTATCTTTCACTTGCTATGAATGGAGAAAGACTGTAATAACCCTTCATTTAAACCGTTGGAGATACAATTACTAATGGTTGCAACTCATCACCCACCGCTCTCCTTCTTCTCTTGAGAGAACTTTGAAAATCCGATCCATTGCCTCAGCAGATACTGCGATCAACTTCAACTTCATCGCCACATCACAACCGTGCACGTTTCGACAATTGCAAAAATATTAACGCTCCACTCGATATACCAATGATAAAATACCAAGAGAAAAATACAAATAGTAATGTCTGCTAAATGCAGTTAAAGTTGCATGATGGATAAAAAGGTGTTCATGAAGTTCATGTTCAATTTAGAACTATAATAACTTCTGATGTGTAAATATTAGATAACTAAACTATTAATAGTGGATACAATATTTTATGATGTTCTAAGAAAATTCAATTTAACTTTATGTTGGTACTTACGTATTAACGGGGGACCTAATAAAACAAACAAAGAAAGTGAGAACTTGTCAAAAACAAAATTTATTTACAAGTAAACGAGGATATTGGCGAGCCTTCGGCTCGCTTTCTTTTTAGATTATGATGCCTTTTATATCGGGTGTAGCCGTCTCCGAGAGCTATCGCGCTCTTCGCCTCTCTGGGACAAATCTATCCCTCCACATTGTCCGGTGATCGGGTGGGTAAATGTCGACACAGGCAAATCAGTCATGGGTTTGCAAGCTTTCGTTTTGCGTGAAAGGGTTATCTCAAAAAATTCTTTTTCTAAAGAGGATAACCGAAGAGAACCCATTTTTCTTTGAATTTTAACATTTAAACTTGGGTCCCCCATTAATACATAAGTACCTTTATGTTTTTCATATTTCAACATAATTTTCCAAGTTTTATCAATAATATTATATAATGTTACATAACAGATATTCTTCAAAATTTAAATTAATTTTAAAATGAAGATTAATGCATTTGTATGCCATTTATACTTTGGTTATATCATGTTTATGTTATTCTCTTTTCTCATTTGCACTGATAATTTATGTGCATAGTGTATGCAAGTAAATTTTAAATAAATATGATAAAAATCTATCTACCAATTCAGTATACCAATAATTAAAATCAAGGACGGAGAAAATTGATATAGAAGGATACACCACAAAGGAATGGAGTCGGTGTTAATTTATCGCCATATTCATTCACTCATAAGAGTTTTAAGGACGACAGAAACATCCAAAAGGATTAGTAATAAAGTAACTAAAGCTGGAGTTACCTCATAGTTTACCGCAATGTTTTATGCCAAAGGATTCATCCGCGTCTGTTTGCAGATGAGAAAAAATTCAAAGCATTTTTACAATGAAAGACATTTGTCATTCTTTACTACCTAACAAGCTCAGAATGAAAAGAAAAGGAAATCCGATCGCGATTAAAATTCGCCAACATTTTGACACCCCGGATAGAAAAAAGGGTATTCTTCATACGAAGACCTTATCGCAAGGAAAGGGAGTGGGATTTAAGGAAATAGTAGCGTGGAGTTTTTCGGGACCGAGCGAAACGTCTCCCACTTATGCCAAACCACAATCCCTATATCCCTTCTTTTGCTCTTTTATCCTCCCTAAGACCCACATCCCTCCCTCCCTCCCTCCTGTCTCGCTCCCACCCATTCTCTTTCTTCCTCCCCCTTAAACTCGGTGCAATCTGTCTCCTTATATCTAAACTGTCTCACGCCCTCCATTCCTCCTTCTATTATCCTCCCCACTACATATGTCTCTTCGTCCTTTCTCGAAGTCACATAGGTATCGACCTTCTATAAGTTGATAATACAACCATTCAAATCTTTAAAATGGGAAATATCTTGGCTTAATAATTAATATCCAACTCAAGTGAACAGCCCATATTAGTAGAAATAGCATAGAAAAGTAGGCTCCTCCATTTTACTTATTGAAGATTCTAAAAAATTCTCACCCCAGAATTAAAAGCATCTCTGTTCTTATGCTGTGTTCTATCAGAATAAATGTCCTGTAAACTAAAAAAATGACTTGAAATTTTCGATTTAGATTTATTGACAACCTTAAAATATAAGATCCTATCTCAAACTGTCACAAGAATTTTTCACGGCTTAATCTCGACTCCTGCATCAAATTTAACATCCTCAGTACATAAATTCGACTACTTCAAACTATCTCTTTTATCGACCGTCGAACTATTCCTTTCCTGCCACTCTCTCCACGAAAAAAAACGTTCGCAGCTCCAAGACTCTGAAGATCCAAATCCACAGAACACCAATTTACACTATCTCATTTCATGTCACACCCTGCAGGCTTTGGGATGAGTTCTCGGTAAAATCAATAAAGCTAATGACACAAGAAGGTTTCTCTCCCGCTTTCCCATTTTCATAAATATGCGTTAAAAATAAATTGTCATTATAAATCAAGCCGTTATGTTTATTCAGGTCCTGCTAAATGTATCCATTCCGAAAAGTAAATTCTGAACTTTCAGTTATCTAAGTATTTTCTTTAATCTTAAAACATTTTAAATGTATTTTTCATCCTTTTTAAACTAATATTAAAAATCTAATATTGCATAGGTATTCCGTGAATTTCTATGAGTTAATATTTATTATATTCTTTATTTAAAACCAAATGTGTTTCCGTAATACATATTTAGTTCTAATTTTAAAAAATAATGTTTATTTCGAAACATCTGCCATACATTATCCGCGTTAATAGAACTCTTTCTTTAGTGATTCCGTATAACTCTAGACTGATATATTTTTATAAATCGTTAGGTGGAAGAGGTGACTACTCTACATTAACCTAGCAAACACGCGTGTTTCTTAGATTCTTCCTTCTAATTTTCTCTATCCTCTTACTCACTCTTCACCCTACCTAATTTTCTACTAATTATTCTACCACCATCGCCTTTCCTATTTTCTTCCCAGCTAACACATTCTCACGCTCTCGTTCATCCACCATCTCTCCTTCCGTTCCTCCTCTCTCTCTCTCGCTCCTCTCACACTCCTTTCCTCTTCTTCTTTCTTCCTGCCCTCTCTATCCCTCTCTCTACTTGCAAATGTGTTTTATAAAAATATGTATGCAGAGGTGTGTGTGAATGCATGCATATATATATACATATGTATTTGTATATATGTATATGTATGTGTGTGTGGGTATTTATATATGCGTGTATGTGTAAATGTGTACGACTATGTATACGATTTTCTAAACGCATTTCATTATTTTTGTTACTTATCTCTCTGTTCCCATGTACAATGTGTAACTTATGTTTATTCTCCTCTCAATCTGTAAATAATACTATCTGTAGCTTTCGCCGGGTTTTCACACACCCCTTCTTATGTGGGTGTTTTCCTGCAGTAGGGTATTTCCTAAGGCTTGCTATATGTTAACTAACCTTAGTTTTTCCCCGCAAACAACTGTATTTATAAACTTAACTCGTTTTTGTACATATATAGCAGACTGTCTAAGGCAGTGGGTCTCAGGCAGATCTGCCATGCGATCCCCTCCATGCGGATGTTCGGTCGCCGAGACGCCCCGTGATTTTTGAGAAGTAATAAAAATGTATAAAAAAAACTTTATTCATTTATACGTAATTTTCCTCAGTGAATGAATATAAGGCTTGTTTATTCTTGGGCAAATTTAACAAAAATTGGATTTTCTAAAAACAGGCTCATGCGATTTTCATTTTATAAAGATAACTAAACGACGCACTAGTATATGAGAAAGACTACAATGTATGTTGTACCGATTTTTGTAACTGACATTGGGTTAGATGGAAGAAAGGGACTGTCCAGTCTCAATCTCGCCAAGAAATAAAGACGATATTCTATTCTATTCTCGCCCTCCCTCCTTCAATCCCTCTAACCCATTCTTCTCTACTCCTATCTCGTTCCGTTATCATCTTTATCCAACTCTACTTTGCTCTTACTTCGATATCTCTCACCACGCACGAAAAATTACCCCCTCCGCTTTTCCACACATCGAAGCTCACTATTTTTTATTCCCATTCTCCGTCCCTTCCATTCCGTTTTGCTCATTCTTTAACCCTCTTTACTCGGATTTTCTCGTACGCTCCTATTCACACGGTCTGTAGATTGGGCCGAGCGAAAACAAGCCTCAATTTGGTTTTCCCTCATTTCTAAATCCTCTTTCTTGTCCCCAGCTTTCAACTATCATCCGCTTCTACTCTATCCCTCCCTCAATTCCTTCATATTTCTGTCGCTGAAACGCTTTTTAGGCGCGTTTCACTTCCAGCGTGAGCGCCTATTACCGTCGGTCTGTCCGTCTGTCTGTTCGTCCGTCCGTCCGCTTGTTCGTTCTCGGCTTCTACGTAACGGATTTTCATGAAATTTGATATTTAGGACTTACTATAAAAGATAATGAGAAAATCGCAAAAATAAATTACGTACGTCAAACAGGGGTACCACTTTACTGGTGACAAAAAATGAAATTCATCATATCCCGTAAAGTATTAGTCATATCAAAATATCGTTCAAATAAAATTTGTAGAAATAGTAAATATGAGTATTTTTCTCCTATACATTTTTACCGTAGGAGTAGCCCTTATCAATAAAATCAAACAAGAATTTCTTAATTTGAGTCGAACGGAAATTTTCTTGCATGGTTACTTCTTCATTGTTGCTAACATAAACAATCTCACAAGCAAAAGTTTAGTTTCCTTACGTGTGCATGCTATATTTTTAAATAGGAAGAAAATCGGTTATTTATGACGAAGTAACAACTTTAAAACGCTATTTCCCTTACGTACAGGTATATCATTTCTTTCTAATACTCCATTGCACGAAACGCCCATTTGTGATATGCTGTACATTTTCCTAACTTGTTTCTTCTTTTCCTATTCTTAACAGGCTCATTTATTTTCGCTAGTTTTGGCGCATGTGTCCATCTGATGGTTACGAGTTTGACATCGAAATCCAATGATTTAATCCTTACTGAAAATCCTAGATTAAACCATTTCATTTTATTGGACATGAACATTCACACGATTAATTTCGATTTGTATGTATTCCAAAACATTTTAATCTCTACTATCTCGAAATCATACTTCCTGTTACGCTACATTTAGAATTTACGTGATACTCGTACATTTGAAAGATCTATACTGTAGCGATGCTTTTAGTGCTCATATTAAGAAGTCAAAGAGTCAAAACTTCGCAAGATATGAAATTAAAAAGTCCATAAAAATCAAATGTAATAACTCCGTAAAACTGGATTTTGGAAACAATTTATAAATATTATATTATTTCATCAGCAATTTTGGAAATTAAGTTTCCGCAATAGAAGCGGGTAAGATATCTAACCGTCGCTTTTAATCAGCAAAATAAGTCTAATTGTAAGTGTTAACATTGGTAAGATTCATTAATGCCTAATTGAACCAAAACCTCTTTGAAGTAATACTTGGGCCATCGATTTTACACACACATACACACCCCGCATTCACGAGACATTACAAATTTAGCGCGGTATTATTAATATGCGAATAAAATTTGCAAATAATACCGCGACAGGCGTAATAAAATCACGCGGGGCGCCACCCAATTAAGTTCAAAGCGGCAACGTTTCGGGGCGGGACATCGAGTAGGTAATGAAAGCGGCGCAGGGCATTGGTCCCCATAACATGCTTCCGCTGCGGATGCTCCCAAAAGCCCGCAGCTCTTTGGGTCGGCTCTCCCACCAGGTGAAGCGCTTAACAAACCGAGCGGCTAGCGATAAGGCTCCACATCAGAGACAAACAAAGAGAGAGAAAGAGAGAGAGAGGAAGAGAGAGAGAGAGGAAGAGAGAGAGAGAGAGGAAGAGAGAGAGAGAGAAGGAGGAGAAGAAAATGCGTGATTAGGTTCCCGCCACGAAAACACAAAGGGGAGGCCATGAGTCCCGCGGTGCTTTTCAATGGCGGTCGCCCGTATCTTTGTACCGAGTACATATTCCTTTTGTTCCCTATCCACGCGATCGTGGGCTTCGATGCCCGGCTTACACGAAAGGAGATAGAGAGAGAGAGAGGGGACATTACCCCGGCGGTTGAATGGAAGGCAAAAGGTGTAGAAAAGGAAGAAAAAAGTAACAGCTTACGCGGCGTGATGTCAACTCGTAGGTTGGGCGTAGGGCGTTTATCTGTTACCAGGTGAGGGAAGGAACCGTCGAGGGAAGGTTGAAAGCGAGAATAAAGATTTCCAAAACCTCCCTCCAAACATCCCTTTCCGTCCCTTATCATCGAATGGGGGGGGGGAATTTTTATTCCCTCCGAATTCTCTCCCCCCCCCCAAAGAGTTCGACGCCCTTGTTATTCCCATCGGCCGTTTCCTCCCTTATGGCGCCCGGGTTATGGGTTCAGTCCGACCTTTTTAGTGTATTTTTTTTACGGAATTCTTTCCGTGACGGATGCCCGATATAGATCCGATCGGAAGAGATTTTCGAAAAGGGACATGGGATGACGGGGAGAAGCAAAAATGTTACGATATCGAGTTTCCTAAAAAGGAATATCGGGGTCGAATTAATGACCCAATACGGATCCTGCTGTATTTGAGGGAATTTGGAAATTTTCGATTGGAGAGGAAGGTACGGAAATGCAGAAACTGGCCTTGGGCTACTTCGCGTTGGGTTCACATCCAGCATTGAGCATATAGCTTCAATTTCCTTTTTTTTTCAAAAAATTACAGTATTCCAACAGTTCGAATTTTTGTGAATTCGCTAACTTTTACCATGTTTAACATTCATAACGTATTTTCTAAATATTATACGCCAATTAAAGACACATTACAGTTTTAGGACATTGAAAATAGCGAATATTATTTTATTTTCAATAGCAATTGTTTGCTAAATATCTTCTGATTTGAATCATATTTTAGGTTTGTTTGATAAATATTATCTGCAAAATAAATAAGTAACTCAACTTCGGATTTGATAAATATTGTGACATAATTTTTTCAAGACAGCTCAAAATCCCTACATAGAACGACTTCTTGATCAGAAAAAATTGGTATCCTCTTATGACATTTTTTTTCTTTAGTTAGAAATCTATTTTAATTCTTTAATAGTTTGAGTGGTGTTTAAATTACATAAACTTCCCTGAGTTATATGTATTATATATATATATATATATGGAATGAGTTAATACCTAGGTTCGCCTATCGCACTAATTTGCTAGGAAATTAAACTCTTTTTGGTTGAAGGCGTTAAATATTTTCAATTATTTTTAATGCAGGGATTTTTACGATTACAAGGAGCAATTTAGACGATATAGAAAATAACTCTTCCGTCGTATCAGTAACGTATAATTCTTTGATGTAGATATGTGCATCTTTAATCAATTAATTAACTAAGAACTAGTAAAATCCCGTTGTAAAAGTCAATTTAAATTCCCCAGTGATACTGAAGTTCTCAGCAAATTTAACGAATTTTCCACATCGATGTTACATAATATCACGACATGTATGATTTTTAATTACTTTGGTTTTCCAAAGTGAAACCCAAGAAAACGTCACTTTTCACGTATAAGACACGTTAATTAAAAGACAAAAGCATCTACCTTGAGTACGCAGCTGGAGGACAGATTATAATAAAGATTTATTTACGACATTCTTTCGCTAGCATGCCCAGTTTTCGATAAACTGACCATAAAATATTTTTCGTTGGTCATCCGTATCTGGCAGAAGAATTCATTATATGTTTGAGGATTATATTGATAAATACGGTTCATCTGGGTCAACTGACTAAAACGGGACAGCAAATATTTACTTATCTTACGATAGGAAGCGAAAATAAATTTTGGTTCCTCGATGATGGCCACCAATTTACCGAAAATCATTTTAAAAGAGATTCCTTTATACTTCGAGAGAACTCAAATTTTTGCACTGAGAACATTTTCTGGAATCCGATGACGCAGTCTGATCATGTAGTTAACCTGCTGGAAATTCAAAAAAAAAAAGGAAATTTTGGCTCCTAAATTTCTTGGGAGAATCGGGTCTGATTTATGTTATGATTCCAGCGCGCATTATTCCTGCTTGTTTAGTTTACCAGTGATGAAGGGGCCGGAAAGACATTAATTGTGACCCAGTAAAATTCTTGCTCGGATCTACCGGAGCTCACCCAGATAGATTACTATTTAATTCCCACCAGTAAAAAAGATTATCATACATCATTCCATACTTTTTCGGTGATGGATTCTTGACTAGAGGATATAAGCATATTTTCGCATTTAGAGCTCGCATAGACAATGGAGAAAAATTAATGAAGACAAAATCAAATCAAATATAAACATCTTTACACGAAACTAGAAAATAAATTGAAAATTTTGTAAAATAATTGAGAAGAAAAATGAAAGTAATGTATTTATTTTAAATTATTATAATTAGCATTTAGTTATCATTTTATTACAAGAATACCATTCTACATAAATAACGATTGTGGAAATTATGTTATTGTGAAATATTCCTACTTCTGTACAAATGCCTTCATATAGCAATTACTTAGGGACTATAAGGCCAACTATTAATTCTATAATATTTATTTCATTATAATAATAATAATATGTTTATGAATGAAAAATATAATACTGATTTTCACATTTAGCAATAAATACCTGGTTCTATGTCACCAAACTAAAAATTGCCTGGTAGCTAAAGGCCGAGTATCCGACACATCAATTAACTTTAAGCCACAAATTATAGGCTAAAGGTTTTAATAGAAATTGCAAAGAGCTATATGCTATTAACACCATTAAAATTGTAATTTTTAAAGATTCCCTTAAGTTTTTAGAGCAGTAGTTTCATATCTCAAAGGCTGCTGCACAGCAAGTTATTGCTTAAGCAACACCTTAGCGTGGCATAAAAGGAATGGCAATTTCTCAAGGGTCAAAGTAGGTACGCAGGGTAGAAGGAATATATTTCAAGACTTTAAATGGCCTGCAGGAGTTTGTCTTCTTTTATCATAAAACGGGAGGAAGTTAAGAGGTCATCCGTGAATTATGGGTTCTAGCGCAGTCTCGCAGAGGTCGCCGAGGTCCGCTAAGAGATAAGGACTATTTCAGATAAAAAAAATTAAAACGACGCCTCAAGAATCGTGGGAATGTTTATTTTTTGCTGCAGAACAATCGCGCTAAATATGTAAAAATAAAACATTAAAATAATAATCTTTTAAATAAAGGAATGAGTTCGAATTGAATTTTAGGAAGCGTGAATTAATTTAACGGAGGAAAATTAAAAATAATTCTCGTTCTTTTAATTAATTTTTATGTTTCACATATCCAAGGTAGAAATATAAAAAAGCTTAAGGTGGATGTTCTATATCTGATGGAAATTCTATATAAAAATTTTACGTCTGTGTACAAACGATGTTCACATGGTAATCATAATTATTTAGAAAATATAACGAGAAAATTCCAAGTTTAACGTCTATGAGATAGCAGTTTTTTTACAAATAAACACGTGAAGCGGGCGTATATTTCTACAATCCCTGGAATTATGAAAATTTTCTGATTTATAACTGAATCTATTAAACACGCGTAGTTTCACTAAATTATCCTGTTGTATAACATATCATTCATTGATTTTAAAAAACTTTCGAAGTTTTTTAGGTTACCTATTTTATACAAAATTTAAGAATAAATAGTCATGCAATATCCTATAACCATTTTTGAGAGAATAAAATTATACATATGGAAATGCAAAGCAGCTAAACATTATACACCTAATCCATATTACCTAATGTTATTTGCATACAATACAAATACAGTTATATAACTAAAAATAGTATTTATAAATTTTTCTCAATTAAAGTTAATCTCAGATGTGTTAAATACCAAATAAAATGTAAATTTACGCAATAAAAATCCCAATTAGAATGTTTGTAGGAACATTAGTGTTAATTAAACGTATATTATAAAACATCTAATTATATCTTACAATTTCAACCTGATTCCAGAAGACTAATATTTCAATACAGGACCAACTTTTTGAAATATAAACAGATTCGTAACATACACAAAACATAAAACGAATAAAAAAAGGCAACTCCTGCTTCACTTTCTCGTTAAAAAGAACTCCCTCCGTGACGTAGGGTGGTCGGGATAGTAATCCGAATCAATTTATCTCGCCGAGGAAGGAGCAATCTACTCGCAACAAAGCCACGAACTTGAAACCCGTTGACCTTTAAGGACGGAAAAATAATAGCTCCCGGAGAACTTTGGCAGCGTACTACATCGCTGATATTCTGTATCAACCGTAACCCTTCTCTCTCTCTCTCTCCATTTCTAAGCCTTCCTCTCGTCTCCGCATTCCATTGCCCAGCGGCAACACCTCTCTTGCCATTTTCACTCCCTATCAATCCATCCTCTCTCTCTCTCTTTCTCTCTCTCTCTTTCTCTTTCTGTCTTTCTCTCTCTCCTCCATTTGTCTCACCCTACCCTTCCCTTCCTCCCAGCGACACTCACCCTCTTCCCCTCTCCCCAAAAATTCTTCACCGGCAAAGCAAGCGGGAGAGATGCACCGAGCCAAGTTCTGTAACTGCACCCCCTTTCCCCCTCCTCTACCTCCCTCAAACCTTAGCTCCCGAATCTACTGCCAAGTTCCCCACGCGGATGCCTCCGTGTTTATATGCCACGCGATTTCCGCTTCCCTTTTGTTTTTGTTATTTGCGTCTTCTTTCTTCTGTTTTATTTTTCCTTCCGATGCCATCTCGATTTCCGTTTCTTAGGCACGGGTCTTGGCATGATTCGAAGCGATGTGCTGAGGTACACAATAACAGTTTATGACGTATATATGCTTAAGGAAAAGGAAAGGTAATTATAAAGGTGGCAAAAAGGTGTTGGAGGAAGCCCAGTAAACACCAAAAATGGATAGCCGCTGAGAACGCTGAAGACACACGAAAAACAGAAACACAGGAAAAAGAGAAACACAGGAAAAACAACAAATTCAATAGCTTTTCGGGCCGAAGCCTTCGTCAGCGACGGAGAGAAACGTACTGTTTGTGCTTCATTGGTGTACCTCTCTTTCTCTGAAGAACGTAATGAAGAAAATACGGTAAACATAAGTTTCCATAAAATCTATGGATAAACTCTAATAACTGATTTCATTAACGGATAATTTCTCACGATATCAGACTAACAATAATGTAAATATGTTAACATAAACTTAACTACTCACACGAACTATGCTATATATAGCGGTTAACGGAAGGCATATACTGCCTTGTTGAAATAAAATGCAGGTAAGAAAAACATCTAATATCGTATTTACGTATACATGTAACGTAAAAATAATCATTACCTTGTTGTAAAACGATAGAATATTTAGAGAAACTCGAAACAGAAACAAAAGAAACTGGGTCTCCAAATAAATCTATTTTTATTTCTCCACTATTTTTTAATGTTGTTCACTTCACTCTGGTTCTATAAATAACGCACATTACGTCAAACGCGGGAATATTCCCATATATAGACCCTCTATAACTCAAATTTTCGACTAATCAAAGCACATTCTTCTCTTTAGGATTCCTGCGCCATGAATGAAATCCTATAACTCGATTTACATATTCTCCTAGGGTCCGAACGGCGGACACGGTTTTATGTGGTTTTAAAATGATATTCCGTGCGCACTCGTGAAAATAACGCTTCTGGGAACGTCGCCCGCTCGGCGAAAATTAAATTCTTCCTCAAAGTCAATTATCGCCTTATCAGCTCACCACAATTAGCTCGAAAGAAAAATAATTCCAGCCGGGCAGTATCCAAAAGGACGGGAGAAGAGCGGAAGAACGTTTCTTCTGCTGCCAAAAGGATTTACATATATTCCCGAAATAACCGCAGATGCGCATATTTGCACAATTCGCAAGTTTAAGTTTCCTCCTCACCATCTACATTCGCAATTCCTCTTTAGTGAGACATCCTTAAACATTCGTCTGAACGACTCTTTCATCGCTTAAAACCAAAACCATTCTTCTCACTATCTCTCTCATCCTTGCACGCCCTCCAAATGAGCGTACTAAAGATGCCGCGAATCGTTTTCGCCCTTTTTCTCTCTCTCTATCTCTCTCAGGGCCCGTTTCTTTTTCGACCCTTTTTATATATTTTCCCCCAGCGTTTTCGTCACTCTACATCCACCGCCGAAAACCGCCCCACTTCTCGCAGAGATACGCCTCGGCGAGCCTCCTTTGTTTGCTTCGCCCACGCCGACGGCTCTTCCCTCTGGTGGCGGAAGGAGGGAATAAATTACGTCGTTCCGGTTCCGCCTGCCGCCTTTTTGCCAACTTTTCCTCCTCAAATCCCCGCGTCCGACCTCCTCCCATACCCTTCCCCTCCCCCTCTTCCCAAACTCCCCCTTACAATCACGCCCTTAAAGACCTTTTCTCATCCTTCTCGGCCCTGAATCCTCCACCTTTCTCCGTCTTTCTGCGCACTACATTCTCTATCATCTCTCTACATTACTCGACTTCCTTGTCCCTCCACTACCCCTATTTAATAACCGGTATCTTCTTCCGCTATCCTCCGTTACTTGTCGCCTTCTTATCTAGCTTCTCCCCCCTAAAAAATTTTAACTCGCTGGAATCTTTACTATAATTCCCCTCTTTTCTTTCTCCGAATTCCTTCGTCATTCTTTTTTATCTCTCTTATTCGTCGTTATAGCCATCAGGAGTGTTTCCATCTCCCGGTTTAGGATTTAACAGTAAGACCCATCCAAACCAGCTTTTTTCATCCGAGAGACTTTCTCTTCTTCATCTAGCGAACCATATCCTTCTTTTAAAACGATAAAATGCTTTCTCTCTAACATCTCTCCCTCTCTCACTCTTATGCTACCTCTTTTTTCTACATTTCTCTCTCTCTCTCTCTCTTTCTCCCTTAATCTCATTTTCCGTGTTATTTCCTCGTTCATTTCCTAAATATCTGTCAGGTGCATTTCTCGTTGTATTTCTCTCTTACACTTTTCTCTCTCTTTCTCCAAATTACTACTTATCCTTTCTCGTTTTTTCATCTCTTTTCAATTTTCGTCCGTCCACTCTCACATCTCTCTTCGCATCTTTTATTCGCCTTTCTATTTTTCCATTACATTTTTTTCTCTTCCTCTCTCTTTCCTTTCTCCCCTCTCTCTCTCCCATCTCACATCTCCCTTCCTCATTTATATCCCCTTTCTCCTTGGCTCTTTACCCGACATCTCAAAAGAAAACTGTCTCCCTCAGTGCTGCTCCCCTCGTTTGTTATTAACATTGTTTTCCCGTCGTATGTACCCAGTCACCTACACGAGAAAATAAATTCACTCGGGGCAATCCGCGGTGTCCTGAAAACGTGCGGAGTTTGGCAGAAACCCTTTACTAACGCTATGCCAAAAATATGAGACCGCCTCAAAAGTTCTAGCTATAAACAACGTTAGGAAATATACGACGTCTTCGTTCTTTCAAATTGTCGAAAAAAGGAAGAGCTACATACACTCATTTGTATGGAGGAGCCAAAATATAAACAGCTGGGAAGGGTTTTACGAGTGAATAAACGTATTTGGGGCTTTATGCAGGAAAAATAAACAGAAAGTTAAGAAAAAGATTTGTCTAGATTCTTCCCATGCTGCGTATCCGACACTAAGATACTAACGATTACCTGGCAACGACATTAGTGGAACGTTTATATTTAGAAAATTAAAATATTATCAAGCCACAGTCGACTTAATTTCACATGCAGCGATAGTTACTCCAAGGATTTGGAGGAAGAGGATTGTTGCTAAAGTAAATAATTATATAGGTTAATATATGTTCGGTTTTATTGAACGACGTGGCACTAGGGACGTCATAGGTTTGATGAATACTTAAGCAAAAATAATTCATTTTTAAGTTCGTTGATTCTTAAAAGAACTTTGATCCACTTTTGTGGCCTATGCTAATGGAAATGGAGTAGATTGGAGAGATAGGTGTTTAATCAAAATAGAATAATTAGGCTGAATAGGTAATGCTATCACGGGAAGAATCAGGCTGAAAAACGCTAGGAAGTGACGTGAGAGACGGATGTCCAATATCTAAAGTATTATTAAATATTGTTGCTGAAGAAATCAAAAGGGAGATATAGATGCAGGGATAAAAGTAAAAGGTAGCTTATCAAATCAGTTTTACTCACGGATAACAAAGAAATTCAGAGAAGGGCTTGCAGGTGTTAGTTTAGTATTTCAGTGTAAAGGCAATGGATTTGGAATGAAAATTAATAGGAAGATAACTGAAGTCAAGTAAAGATAGCGAGAAAGCAAAGCTCGTCCTTGCAGTGGAGACTAGGAGAAAAGACGTCGGTTGATTTGTGGCTGTTTAGTTGCTGGTACGGCGCAGACTGGATAAAATTAGCTGAACTCAAAAGGAAACGAATGAGGAAAGTTTCATACAGTGGAAGAAAATATGAGAATTGTCGGATTAATAAGAAAAAAACAAGAAATATCTGGGTCAATTCTTGAGAGACAACGGTCTGTTGAAAGAAGTCATAGGAAATGAATATCAAATTTAAAACAATTATAATATTAGAATTAGAAGAAAATTGATATGAGAAGATTCATAAAATGCCTTTCTAAGGCACACACTTTGGAAACTTAAAACCTTCAATTTCAATATTAATTCAGTGTATTTATCATCATTTCATAAGAATGTTTCAGTAATAATTCCACAATGCAAAAAACAAATTGTCAGCTAAAAAGGAAACAAAAATCTGCATAAATGCATAAAACGACCAAATAACACAGTCAAAAATAGAAAATAGCAAACGAATATAACACAAAACTGAGAAAACTTTGAGCAAACCGTTAACAAGTGGCAGTGAATGTAATTTATCAAATCTTGTCTACTTACACCTCCTGTCACGCAGTCATTACCTTCCTTGAAGCAAAACCAGGAATGTCATTAAGCGCATTAAACGGTTGTAATAACAACGACAAACAATAGAAAAGAGTAGAAAATGAATATCCTTAAGCTTGTGCAACCATGTGGAACCATCTCCTGCGTTACTAGAGGATGAAACCTTTCGAGGGATTGCGCATGTTTAAACAATTACTCCGGAGCTATTAGAATTAAGCGAGACAACCCTGCGTAGGAGTACGTGCGAAAGTTCAACAACAATTTCGCCATTACCCTCAAAGTACAGAGCACCGTTTCGGTATGCCGTGTTCGCCCCCCCCCCCTCCCCCCTCTCGAAATTTCCTCGTAAACGCATTTCGGCAGTATTAATATTTGGCCTAAGTATTACGACGGCAACACACCCTTCCCGGTCTAACACAAGCCTTCATTAGACGCCATTGGAACTCCATCCCTCGCTCCTTCCCGCCCGCCATCTCCCATTGGTCCTTTCTCCCAATCCGCCCATATCTCATTTATTTCCCTTTCCAATTCCTTCCTTACCTCTCCGACTCCCTCCCACCCTCTCTCTCTCTCTCTTCGCGATTCCGCGTTCTCCCTCCACCTCCACGTGCAGCAGCAGAAGCACTGGTTTTGACGGGATTACGCTGCCAAAGAGATGTCACGGGGAGAGAGAAATATCGAAGAAGTGGGAGGCATTCTCTTCCTTTCCCGCCTCTCCCTCCGACCCCCCGTCCTTAACTCCCAGCCGCCTCCAGCTCCCGAAGGCTGAAGAGGATTCCAATCCTTTTGTAAATGGGTAGGCGTGCGCTTTATTCGCGTTTTTTCTTGTTCGTTAAAATTCTTTTCCTCGAAAATCTCAGTCGATGTGTATAACGGCGAGTGAGGGAGAAGAAAGAGCGAGATAGGACGGTATAAAAGAGAGGAGACGAAAGAGAGAGAAAGAAAGGATTGGAGAGTGTTGTGGATGTAATTTGGAGAAGCGGTGACGTGATTTCATTGTTCTGCAACACTTCATGGATTTAGAAGGGAAGGAAAATCTTTCTATCTCTCTCTCTCCTCCCTCCTCCCACCACTCCCTCTTCTCTCATCCCCCTCTACATTCCCTCCCTTCTCCCCTTCGTGTCTCCCTCTCTCCCTCTTCATCCACCCTCTTTCCTCTCTCCTTCTTCTCTCGCCCGAGAAAGAGAGCAAAATAAAAGGTCTTCACGTCGTATTCTCATTATTTTACCTTTGAATCTTGAAAAGAAGACTTTTTTTTATTTTTGGAGTCAGAATCTTTAGAAATCATAATCGATGGAATCATAAAAAAATAGGCGTTCCACTTGAAGGGTATAATTATTTCATGAATCCTGATGCGTCCATTACTTAGCGATTTAAAAAAAATCAAAATCGAAAAGGGAAGCAAGGCACGAAGACGATTCTCTTGAACGGGGGAAATAATTATCTAAATATTCTACAAAGCGCGTCATTTCTTTCGAAAAAGGGAATTCTATCAAAGAAGTAGGTAGACTCCTCCAATGCCTCAGAAGAAAGGTCAAAGGCCGTGCAAGCGATGCATGTTTATTTTCCTAAAAAAAAATTTACAAACATTAAATTGGCGCACGTTCCAGCGATATTATTTTACGTAAGCGTCAGAGTGTCGGGTAACTATTCAAAAACTTAACCGGGGTGCATTATTTAATCGAATTTATTCCCAATTTCGAATAACTACACATACTTTTAACCTTGGCGAACAAAGGAAATAAATTTTTATTGTTTTTTTACCGATTAGCAATAAATTTGAGGATTCTTAATGCAATCTGTGAACTGTCGCTTAATGGAATTCTTCCGATAAATTATTCGCTTCGGGTGGATTAAAACACGGTAAGAGAGTATATAAATACAAAAAAAATAATCCAACAAGATTGGTTAGGTAGCAAGGCTGAATATTAACAATGTAAATCACCGAAAAATAACGCCGTCTCACCTCGGTACACGTTTTAACCGATATTTTACATTTTTTCAAATCGAATTTGCTTAAGCGGATAAATTACACCATGTTTAGACGTTGGAACGCAATAAAACCCGCCAAAGAGCTGAATGAATGCGCCCGAATTAAGTGACAATCTTGAAATATAATCCCTCTTAAAATGGGATTAAGCGCTATATACGTCACTGCAGCTAAGACTTTCCTCGTATAACGCTCCGGGGGGAAATATATTCGCAAAAAAGCTTAAAAATGCAAGAGTACCGAAACTTATGCATACAAATAACAAGAGAGAGAAAGAAAGTAACCTCGTATCCCAAAGGACACGCCAAAAACATTCGTTATAATTTTACGAACGACATTATTTTTTGCTCCCTCCATGTTTAACACGTCCCTAGGGAAGGTAAAGTGAAAGGCAAATATATAAATAAATATATTTATTTATATAAAATATCTTTTCAATTTTCATATATGTACATGGTGTATACCTGTATAGAAAAGTGAACAAGTATATCATATAATAAATAAACATTCTACGATGTATTTAATTTTTATCTATTAATTTTCCGCCATCTCAGTTATTTCCGGGTGAGTTGAGGTGAAGTTTATGCTACGTACCTACTTAATAAAAATATAAATCCTTAAACCTGTGCAAGTCTGTTTGTGTAAATAAATAAATGTAGTCGAAAGCAAGTTACTACACGCACAACAATGTAACTTCCATGCAAAATAATTTGTATGGAAGTTACACAGTTTCTCCATTCATAGTTAAACATTAATATTAGTTACCGCAAAGTTGAGCCGAATTTCTTACATCACACGCACGCAACTCTCTTACATTAATAACACTTACTACTTTTTTGAATAAATCACGCGTTCTAATCCCGAGTGCGCACGACATTTATAATTGCCACAATGACAAAACGCAAGACAAATTCTCAAAGATCTGGCAGTTAGTTGCATTTCAAATTTAAAATGTTTCCAGCATTTTTAATAATAAACACAAAGAAACTTGAAAGTATATTGTATATTACTTTTTTAATTTCATATCTACAATACTTAAGTATTTACTTAATATATAATTTTCTTTCCCGTCAATATGACGGGAAAGAAAAATATATTGCCATATCCCTCTCCCTCCTTCTACGTCCCTCTCTCCTCCCTCTCACTCTCTCCCACACCCTCTCGCTCGCTACATCTACGTAAATGCTTCGTATTTATGTCGTATGACGTATGAGTATTGAGGCAATAATAAGAATCTCGAGTCTCAAAATCAGAAAAGAAATTCGCTCTCCAGGAAACTTATCCATAAAAGCGCGATGTTTGGTCAAAATTTGTCACATATTCATTAAATATGAGTAATTTCGAACGGTATGCGAAAACCGACGGTAAGTATAAGAAATCTTGTACATTCTTTTTAAAAACAGTACACGTACTGTGATTGTAGGTCATTTTTTTCCAATTTTAATTTGCAAAACAGAGAAAGATCGAATTTTACGTGTTATCTTATGGGAAACAGAAATTTTCTGGAGTCGAATCCGGGGTTTTTCTTGAGATATTTTCGTCATCGCCTTTTAATGCGTGATCCATGCCAAATTTCAAACTCGTACCTACTCGGAAATGATCTTAAATCGCGTCTAGAGAGTGGATGCAAAAGTGTGTGGACAAGAAAACAAGAACCCTACGCCCATTATAATATAGATATATATTTTTTTTACGAAACGCAGCAGACAAACCTCGAAGACGTACAAATTTAACCCCATGCCGCCTAATGGATGCTAGCTTGACAAGCCCAGCACGAAGGTTAGAAAATGGAAGGATAGCAAAAAGGACACTCCTACCTACGTCACCCTTCAACCCAAGCTCAACTTACCCTCTTATATCGTCGTGTCCTAGCTTCGTCCTAAATCCCTCTCTCTCTCTCTCTCTTTCCACCCCTTTTCTTCACTCCCCCTCTAGCACCCACCTCTCTTCCTCCCTCTTTACCACTCTGCCATAATAAATCCTAAAAAGAGGGAGGAGCGTAGCTCTGAGAAGAAAGCGAGAGAGAGAGAGAAACTGCCTGGAGGATTCGGAGTTGCTCGCGTTGCCTGGAAATGGGAGAAAGAGGGAGAGGTGGGAGTGGTAAGAGGGAGTTGTGATGGGGAGAGGGGGATTTACGGCCGTTCGGGAATAATTCCCAATCCACGTGAATGGAAATCCATAGCTGAAGCTGAAAGAAGGATGAGAGGGGGTAAAAGGGAAGGATAACATGAGGGACGGGTTTTTATGAAAATCCGGGAATTTCGTGGGGGAGAGAAAAACTCGCTAGTATTACAACTACACGAAGGGGAAAATATGGAAAAAATACTTCCAGGATACATCGCTCTCCTTACGTTTCCGACTTAAAAACACATTACGTTTGTTTTCCGCGAGGCCGTGCTTCTCGGAATCCAAATACTTTTCCTGTGCTGCGCGCATAAGGATTTTCTGGGACAAAATCATCACAACTGAGATAATCACAAAACGAAAAAAATGAGGAAAATCTGAAAATAAGACCTTGATATAGGGACTCGGCTTTGGTCAAACCTTAAGACTCCCAAAAATACCAGTTGTCATTTTTTTATCGGCAAAGAGAACAGCGATCAAACAAAATTAGAACTAATATCCTCAAATGAAAAATTTATTAATCCTATAGATAACGTTTTCAAGCGTGATAGACACATAAGATGACGACTTAAAAAATTCATTATACGTGGATTATTTGAAAAAAATATTGCACCAGTTACTCTCGTCATAAATTAACGAAACATTTATTCTCATCCAAAGGATAATGTGCACTATTTCATAAATGAATTAAACTTCACTGATAATGCTTTCTTAATCTCTTACTCTCCAAAACTTCCCATGTTCCTAGCCAATATACGTAAGTATAATATTATGTGAGAAAGAATTTCTCACGAAAACAGCTCTGAATGTATTCCCCCCCTAAAATTATCGCTTACAGGCATTGATAATACTGTATAGATTATGCCTTCATATCTCTCAAATAAAGAAGAAGCAAATAATCATATGCATATAAGTGTGATAAATACGTAGGTATAGTAATATAAATTAAGTAAAATTTGTAAGTATAGAATAATATTGATTACACACATTTTTCATTCCATGGCCATAAAAGCAATTATTGGTGAAGATTATTTATATTACCCCTAAATGCCCTTTAAAAAATATTGGATGCAAATTGTGTGATATATTTAAACAATTCTTATCGATTCGAGAAATTAAGATGCCAAATTTCTAAATATGACATCATAAATTGCCGAATTGCTGTATGATAATCAGGAAAAAGCGATTTGTTTCCACAATACCGAGCTATTCAATCAATTACGCAAAAAGAGAAACGTCGACTTATATAAATAAATGGGATAAATACTCAAACTTCATGTCTATTGAGAACAAATTCTACTCCATATACTCCCACAGAATTCCTTTCGTCTCTCTCGCGACGATCCCTGAACAAGAAACGTTATAAATTTTTTCTTCGCTTGCCACTAAATAAGCCAAAAGTGGCGATGGCTCGTTTCCTTTGACTGCAACGCTCTCTGAACCCATTAAAACGACATATTCGGCCTTATTGTATAGATTTAGGCACCTTCGGCCGCACCGCGAAAATCCCCTTATGACATTAAATGCCCGTTAAAACACAAGTATAAAACCAAAGAGGGAGGAAGGTACGTAAAACCGAGGAGAAACGGTGCGCTCATTATCTCCTCATCCCCATTTCCCGGGAACGAGCCGTAAATAAAACGAAAGCCAACCGTGGAAAAGAGGATAACCTCGCCTCGGATCAAATGAAGATAAATAAGGAGACAACGCGATAATGCATATAACGACTCGGACCGTAAAATGTTTACGGCTCTTCCGGTCGCTCACAAGGATTTCGACTACTATTTTTTTAAGACCGGCACGAGGAAGAGGTATTTTTTTTGTCTCCGGACGATTATTATTAGTAGCCGACATTAACTGCCGTCCAGGTATTATTGTTTATCTCATCGAGGATATTTTTTTTAAAAAACATCGCGCTCGTGTTTATCCGTAACGCCGATTCGCTGTTTATGGTTGCGGTGTTAGAATACCCAGCAAAAAGAAACTTTTTCTAATAGGGCTATTTTTCAGCCAAATTAAAGATCAGCTGTAGTTTTCCTCATAAAGAGCACAAAGACGGGAAAATGCCTCAGGAAAAAGGAGAGGGACACAATCGTATTTTGCTAAGCGTTTTTAGAAATAACTTAACCGATAAGAAAAACAACTGCATTATTTTCTCAAACTTTCTACAGTGAATGTTTCTTCGAATAATAAAAAATTTAAATTAATTACAGACGTGTGCAAATCGTGTTTAAAACCAAAACAAAAATGTAAATATCAATGAGCACATTTATCAGATCGAGTAAAATTACGAATCGAGATATTATAATGCTTGTGAATTAGTATGGATGTCGTAATAGAAAATCATTACGCTTAAAACCGTAAAAATTGGCACTTAAACTAATTAATCATTGCAGCTGGCTACATTACCTATCGTATTTAATCGTGCAATCGTCCCACTGTTTTACACGATTTTTTACAATACAACAAGGGTCGATCAAATACACTGTTTTCCCCTTACAGTGATAAAGTGGTCTTTTATGACGGAATTAAACCTTTAATGCGATTTAAAACATTTAGTCTTCCGCAAAAACTGGTTAATAAAAATACCACCGATTTTTAAACGAAATCTTGACAATGTCTTCAAGAGAGTCACACAGCGTAAACAATGATAACCACCGTGTCAAAGGAAGGGCGTATTTGCTATTTGTGATTTGAATGCTCTTTCTTCGTGACAATAATTTTTAAATTTATTTAAAATGAAATACAAACTCGACAATTGTATATATACAGCCAAATTATGGACGCAAAAAATAACCTATTTCTTCCCAATAATTCTTGTGGGAAAATTAAGCGATGGAGGCAATCACTAGAGTCTATACCAGGGATCAGCAACCTATGGCACGCGTGCCAACACTGGCACGCGGGCTGCTTTGGAATGGCACGCGGGCTCTTTTTGAATCGCATGTGATAAAAGAAATATGTATACTACAATAAAAATATACGTAATCTATTTATTAGAGGTAAGTATATAGACAATTGAAAGTCCTCTTGAAAATGTCGTGAGCTCACCTTGTATTTTATATTAATTTCTCAGAAACCAACACAATTTAATTATGTAACACTTTTCACCAATTCATGTCTGCGCTGTCTAAAGTTCTCAGTATAGTAGCCGAGAATAACGAATACAAAGTAGAATTTTCGGACAGATAGGCACACATGCACGATAACTACAACGTAATCATTCTTAACACTACTCGAGGATGATCGAATATCCCTATATGTGTGAGAGAGAAAAACCAGTGGCGGGCATCTCGTGAGCGAAAGCGAACGTTCTCGCATAGCAAAGTACCGTAAATATATTTGCGCAATTTTTTATTAAGTAAATAGGAGGGTTCATATTTCAAAATGCAAAACCCTAAGCTAGACGTCCGTTGTTTTAATCCGTCTTGGAGGGATATTTTCGGCTTTGTTAAATCAGACGATCGTGCTGTTTGCGTTTCCTGCTCTGAAAGTGTCTTGCGCCACACAACAAGTGTTAGCCACCATTTTCAAACGAAACATAAAAATTCTTTCTCCGACAAAGCGAACAAGAATGATGCAATTAAGAAAGCTGTAGCAGGATTTCAACGCCTAAACCTAAGTAAAAATCATGTTACAGAAAGGGGGTTTTTAAATTGCCAATTGCATTGCAAAAAACGGGAAACCGTTTACAGATGGAAGATTCGTAAAGGAGGCTTCTCTAAGCTGTTCAGAAGTTTTATTTAATGATTTCCCTAATAGGGATGCAATATTGACTAGAATAAGAGGCGTATTTTCGAATTAGCAGAAAATATTAACAATCAGCTAACAACTGAATTAAAAGAAACAGCAGTCTTCAGCACTGCTCTAGATGAGAGTGTGGATATAGATGACATTCCACGTCCTTCGTTAACTGCAAGGTATTGTAGTTCCGATCAAATCAGAGAGGAGCTTTGTCGTATAAAACCGCAGCATGGCACAACTAAGGGCGAAGATATTGTGGAAGCTTTTCCGAAGCATTTTCAAGAACGGGGAGTCGACATAAGAAAATATTTTTGTATTACATCAGATGGTGCTCCTGCCAATGTACATAGGTAAACAAAAGGGATTTATGAAGCTACTTGAAGATGAAATCGGTCAAAAGGTAGCCAAATTTCACTGCTTGATCCATCAAGAAAACCTCTGCGCAAAGCTTTCTAATCTAATCTAATCTAATACTACTAATTTCCTTTGTGATTCATTTAACAATTTAGTTAACATTCCGTTCCATAGAAACAGACAAAGTAAACAAACAAAATAAATTTTACATTTAAATATTAAATATTGTTTTATTCTAACACTAAATTAATTTTCTGAAATTTTAGATTTAAATAGTTAACATTTAACCTATTAATCTAATCCTACTAATCTCGTTTGCGATTGACAATTTTGCTAACATTTCGTTTCATAGAAACAAACAAAATAAAGTTTACATTTAAATATTAAATATTGCTGTATTCTAATACTAAATTAATTTCTCAATGCCCATCGGGTATGCCACAAAATCATCTTCGTCTCAAAGTTGGAGCATTCATCATATTACTTAGGAATTTAGATAACAAATGGACCTTAATGGTACCCGAATGGTTGTAAAAAAAATTGAAAAATAACTTTACCGACGCAGAAATTAATATGGGAAGTAACAAAGGAGAACGAGTGTCTATTCCACGCATTAATTTGATAGCAAGTGACAGTAGTTTACCTTTCACCATGCGAAGACGCCAATTTCCAGTCATTTTGGCTTTTGCAATGGCAATTAATAATGTTCAGGGCCAAACATTTGATCATGTTGGTGTTTACTTGCCTGAGTCTGTATTTGGACATGGTCAACTTTACGAGGCCCTCACATGAGCAGGAAATTATAAAAATGTGAAGGTCTTATTGTTAGTACAAGACACCAATTATCAAGGAATGATTTTGATCAATGAAAAAGCATTCACCAAGAATGTGATGATTAAAGTGATTTTTCCATCCGATCAAGATGAATTGTCTTCCCATCATTTTTGAAGGGTTTTCACTAGTTCTGAGCTACATGATGTCATTAATGTAGTATTGCATATTGTAAATTTCCTGGTTGCTTGATCACCTTTGACTCACAGAGAGCTTCGAGTACTGCTAGAAGAATTGGATAGCGTTTACAACGACATTCCACTTCACAGCAACGTACGTTGGCTAAGTCGTGGGAAGGTTTTACTGCGATTTGTGAAATGCTTACAGCCGATCAAGTGTTTTTTGAAGGAAAAAGGTGAAAATTACCCAGAACCGAATTATGATAAGTGGTTGTCGAAACTGATGTTTTAAACTGACATCGTCTCCAAGGTACTGGGCAAACAGTTCTTGACCTATTTGAAACATGGAAGACATTTGTCGCGAAATTGGCTGTTTTTTCACAGGACATTCGTACCTCGACATTTCGTTACTTCCAAAATCTCAAAGAGCTATCTACATGTGAGATGGAATCCGAATTTACAAGCGGATATCAAGACTTCCAACGATTTTGGCCAATGTTTTATTTCCTAATTAAACCTGATCTCTTCAAAGTGAGCGATTTGAATTTGTCTTTATTTCAATGGATGGGTGTTGAAGATTTTGAAATGCAATTAATAGATTTAATTAGTTCGGATTTGTGAGTATCAAAGTTTAAAAAACAGCGAAATGCTCTTGAAGATTCCGTGGAAGATCGTGGGGCCCCTGTACTAACCTGCTGGATGCCCCTTCCTGCAAAATTTAACTGCTTCAAGAAAGTAGCATATGCAATGATTTCGGCATTTGGATCCACTTATCCGTGTGAACAGGTATTAAATTGGTTTATCTTTTATTCGTTACATTAAAATATTTTCTTTAAACATTACTTAACTTGAAATTTTATACATTAAAAGCATTTTACATACTTTTATAAGTTTTAAATATATTTATCTTTGTTAAATTAAGGAAGAGAACTTTCATGGATAGACAAATTGAGTTTTTAAATTTGTAACTAGCATGCGGGACTCTACAATGGGCTAAACTTGGCAGAGGTTGCCGACCCCTGGTATATACCGTATTACAGAACACGATGAAGCAAATATTTTGGCCCATCTTCATACAAATTATTCTCCTCCTGCGGTCACATATTCGATCAGCTACTTTCCCAATAATGAGACATTATTATTAAACAAAACTTTTCAAAATGTGTAGTTTTTGTTGCAATATACAAAAGATCAACTTACGTCTGATAGCCGATATAATAGGGTAGTATGAAATATTATTTCTTTTGGTTTAAAAATTAAATATTTAAAGTCAAAATTAAAATGTCACATAACTTTTAGAAAATTTTATTTTACGAAATAAAAAAAAATTGAAATTTGAAGGCAATACGAACTTTAAAACTCAAAACATACATCCACAGAGTACGTCACAAACGAATTTCCAGTATTTATTGGAAAATATTTGGAAATTAAATACCGAATTTATATTGTACGTTTTGCGATCGGCTCCAAGTACGATTCGAACTCTAAATGACGTCCGCTGCATCGACAAAATGTATTGCCTCGAATTTATTTTGCCCTCCATTGCACCGCGAAAAAGTCTCCTTGATTAACAAAACATTATAACGGCATAGTTTGACCAACAAAAGCTCAACAGTAGCACTCAGCCAGATTTAAATAAACACTGACAAAAAATGACGGTGCTAACTTTATCATTCCAGGAAGAAGATGAAGCCTTCAAATCATTATTTGGAAAATGATGCAGCATCTGCACGACTGTAAACTGTATGCATCACACTGCAATTATAATTTGATAGCGATGTGATATATATTTGATTACGTTGACTGTTGCAAATAAACATCCCATTACGTTCGATTGATGCCCAGTTTTATTCTATCTGGCACAGGGATGGGAAAGCCGCATTATTGCTTTCGAGTGCTTCGGCGGGCCGCATTAGGGTTCATATCGACAGTTACTTGAGAAGCGGCGAGAGACCATCTGACAACGGCTGTCGACAATAAACAATACTATTAGAGCCATAACTTCAATGGAAAAGGTTTTCGAACCATAATGTACGTAAATATTGTAAATTCATCTGCATTCAATTGCACGTTTCACTTTAAAATCAGCTTTGGGTATCGTGCGGCCAGTGAGCCGTATTTTGCCCTACGCGGGTATAATAGAATACTATAATCAATTAAACCGATCTGATTACGACACAATAAGTGAGGTTTGGAAACTCGTAAAAAATTTTTAGTGAGCAAGCTACTGCCTCGTAGCCCCGAGTCGAGTTTTTTTAACACCCTATCATCTTCCTCATCATCTCGCTAATTTTTCCATTTTCGGGAGGAGAAACACGACCACAAGAGCGAGATAAAGAGAATAGTATGAAGAATTGAGGTATAAAACTGGAAAAAATCTCGAAGGATAGGGAATCCGAGGAGGCTGAGTGGAAGTCGAGATAAAAAAAAAGCGGCAAAGAAAGAAACACTTTTCCGGAGAGACGGAGGAAAAATCTCCGGAGAAAATGAGAGATCGCCGCGGAGATTTACACTTTTATCTCCTATTTTCTTTCCAATTGCTGAACAAAGATAAAAAAAAACCCTCTAGCGTTCCTATACCCACCCAACCCACCCTCGAACGTCTCTTAAATATTATTTTATTTCCTTTTTACATTCCTATCCCCCCCCATCCCTCTCTCTATCCCGTTACATTCTTCCCTGACCCCCCCCAAAAAAAAACTGTTAGAGTAAAAAAAAAACACCCACACCGTTCACGGACGAGAATTATGGGACAATATTTTCATGCCCATCTCGTTCTCCTCCTCCTTCCACGCCACATTCCCATCCTCATTCCCCTACCACCCCTCTCTTTCTCTCCCTCTATCTCCCTTCTTTCCACTCGCTCCATACCACCTTCTCCAACCCCATACACCTAGTGTGCTGGGAGCACATAAGCGAGTTATGGATATGCGGAATCGTGGGTAGGAGAAGAACCGTAGCGAGTAGGAGATGAGGGAAAAGGGGGGGGAACGGGAGAAATATGAGTACAAAAAAGCGGAGAGGGGTTGAGATGGGAGCTAGGGGCGTTAAGAGTATAAGTATAAGAAAAGTCTTAATAGGGACGCGAATCGTGGTTGAACAGAGTGCGAACTAATATGTTGCTGTTATTGTTACCGAAGTGGTTGGCTAAGGATTATTGCGTCAGATTTTTCGCGTTTTTTTACCCTCCGAGGACCCGCGCACAAAGGAATCGTTTTTATTTTCTGTGGGTCGCCTTCTTTCGCAATTTGGGTACCAGGGGAGGAGCGAAGATAATTCTTCCGTTCTTCGTCTTCTTTTTAGTTAGGTTAAAGGTTCAAACGTCGGGAAAACAAATTTATGGAGTTTTTAATTAAGGCAATTTTGGAACCTTCGCCGTAGAGGATGCGATACAAAAGCGTCGTAAGATAGAAATGTCAATAATTAACACTATTTCCACGGGTGTTTTTCGACAGAAATTAAACCGATCTTCAACAGGTACAATAATTAAGTAAATACGTCTTTGAGAGAGAATGAATAGTGTAAAATTTACATTCTACAAACAAGTTTACGTAAAAAAGATAAATAATGGGAGTTTTTCCGTGTGTGTGTGTGTATATATATATATATATATATATATATAGGCGAGACAACATTAAAATAAGATATATATATAGCAAAAATAAAAATAAAGACTGGATAGCCTTATGAAGTAGTTTGAAAAGCTGGGAAATATCAATTACCCGGGTGAACCGAAAGAATACACATCTCTTACAGTCTTTAAAAATTGCTATTTTTCTCAACTCTTTTGCCGAGTCTTATAAATGGAAAATTTAATGCTTGGTGAAGTTTCTTTCTCGTAGTGAAAGAAATTTATATGATAAACTTATAAATATTTTGAATCAGTCTAAACGTATTTATTTAGTGCATCTATAAGATATCAAAAAAAAATTTCTATGGCAAAAATAAAAATTACATAAAATATTTTTCTCTGGAGCGGAATTTCTAAATATATATAGATTTAAATCGGCCCCAGCAAAAATAAACATAAAAATTGGTTAAATATTAAATACCTATTATAATATGATGGACGATTTGGGGAGGAAAGAGTAGTTAAGGAAATGAAAATGTTTGCGGTATATTATAGATAATCCGGTTTACCGTATAAAGGTCCATGTGTACGCAATTAGGGACGAAATAACATCATCACATTTTATAATTGCTAAGTAGGTTTAAGATTAAAAATGGGCGATTTTTGTATAAAATGAAACATTAACTAACGACATATTAGGCACAATTTTCACTTTTAGGGTTTCAAATGGGACGCAAAGGAGTTACGTAAATTTACAGTAAAAGCCACTCGCGATAAATCTGCTCAATAGTAACAACACGCTTTTTAATTAGGGCGTATAAAACACTGCAATAAACGTCACCCTTTGAATAATGCGTGTGGTCAAGCCAAAACAAGCGTTTTCTTGAAAATAAACGCCGCGAAGGCTCAGGTGATACGAGAATTCGAACCTTAAAATACGAATAAACAAAGCGGAGTTTAATTTTTATTAAACCTCTCCCTTTCCAAAACCTCACATCGTTCGACACGAGTGAACGTAGTGTTGGGAAGGGTAACCGTTATTTAGACATTCTTACCGGATCGACGAAATGAAATAACTAAGTTGGTACATTCCACTACGACACTGGAAAGCTTTTTCGACGATTTTTGTCGCCGAATTCCGCGACATTTTTGGTCCATTTTTTTTAGCGTGGCGGCAAGGTAAGACCGCACCGTAAATCTCCGGTCGTCGGACTGCGCAGAACGGAGACAGCCGGCGATGAAGCAGAGCGTAGCAGAGGAGAAAGTGGTCGGATCTCGAATATGAGTTAGGGATGAGATGGTGAATGGTAAGGGAAGAGATGGGGAGAATAGAGGAAAGGTGGAGTGAGAGAGGGAGGGGGAGTAGGAGAGGCAGAGGGAAAAGAGAGTTGGATTTGGAGGAAGGGAGGGAGATTGAGAAAAAACGGAGGAAGTTAAGCGGGAGTGAGAGAGAGAGAGAGGAAGAGAGGGAGTAAGAGAGGGAGGAAGAGGGGGAGGAAGAGGGGGAGGAAGAGAGGGAGGAAGAGAGAGAGGAAGAGAGGGAGGAAGAGAGGGAGGGAGGGAGATAAAGAGGGATATAGGGAGGAAAAGAGGAGGGAAAGATAGAGTGAGAGAGGGAGGGAGGGTTGGGGAGGAGGACAGAAGGAGAGGAAGAGGGAAAAGGGTGTCGGAGGGAAAGTGGGAGGAAGTAAGGGAGAGAGAGAAGGAAGGAAGGGGGATTGAAAAATGGAGAAATGGAGGGATTTGGAGGAAGTTAGGTGGGAAGAGGGAGGGATGGAGGGTGGGGTGGAATACAATGGGGGATGGAAAACAGGACGGTGAGAGGGAGGGAGAGCGGGATTGAAAGAGTGAAAAAGGAGGAAGGGGCGGGATAGGGAATGTGGGAGGGAGAAAGAGAGAGAGAGAGACCGAGGAAAAGATTGAGGAAAGAGGAGGATAGGAAGGAAGAGAGGGACGGAGAGAGGGAGAGAGTAAGGGAGAGAGTAAGGGAGAGAGGGAGAGAGTAAGGGAGAGAGGAAGGGAGAGAGGAAGGGAGAGAGGAAGGGAGAGTGGAAGGGAGAGTGGAAGGGAGAGAGGAAGGGGGAGAGGAAGGGGGAGAGGAAGGGAGAGATGAAGGGAGAGAGGGAGAGAGTAAGGGAGAGAGGGAGAGAGGAAGGGAGAGAAGGAGGGAGACGGATGGAGAGGAAAAGCGAGAAAGAGAGGGATTTGGGGAAAGAGATGAATGAAGAAAGGAAAAGAGGGGAGTAATAGGTAGAGCGAGGGAGAGAAAGAGAGGGTCCAGAGATTCGAACTCCATGGTCAAAAATAAATTCGTTACGGAGGTTCGGCCTGGGAGAATTCGCCTCCCGCGGTGTCGTTGACCATATTTCAGCTAGGAGACATAAATTACGAAATTGCCGTTGGCTATGAGAGAGGTCTTGGAGGGGGTGGAGTAAGGAATAAAAAAATATATATTCTGGACTGCCCAACATAAATACAAGGGGTTGCATCTCTCCCTTTTCCTCGCGAAAAGTCCGGATAAAAGGCTTTTCGAGGGTAAAAAGCGGAGGCGACGCGGAGTCTTACGGTTGTGGCAAAGGAGTACACTAGAATGACCGGTACATTACTTTGACAAAAGAACGCCGATAAAGAACGTGATAAAGATACAAGAGAAAGAGTGGAGAAGTTCATGAAATATAAAAAAGTGAAGGGAACATAAAAATCTTCCATTGGGAGTTTATGGGAACAAGTACGTTACGGAACTCAAAAATGATGGGAAGCGGAAATCGAAAAGAACGTAATTTCCGTTCAAAGCACTTACTCCGCATGCCCAGATATTAAGAGGTGTCAACGAATTGAGGAACGAGCTATGCCCCGACGAGTAGTACAACTTCACGAAAACGGATCATGCGCTCTAGTTCTCCATCCAAATTAAATCTCGTATAAACTTGGGACAAAATATGGGCATAAGGACAGTTACCCGGATTTTCTCAAATTTATTTTACTCAATTTTTTCGTTACCTAATGGATAAAAAAATAGTTAAACGAGTAATAAATGGCTGGAAAAGAAGGCTCCAAAAGCGATTTTGATAGAAATTTCAGGTACATTTTGGAAAACTTCGACCTCTCCTCCAAGTGTATTTTCATTAGAAACTTAGCATTAATAACAAAACCGTAAATAACTCAAACTCAATCGAGAGTTAAGCAGTTCTAATATTCGAAAGTAAATTTAACGTATTTACGATTTGCTTTTATTATTTTAGTCACACTTTTTTAAATACCCAGCATTAGTTTTTATCTTTCCTCTACTTTGTCTCTTTTACATCATCCTCAGTTTTATTAATCCTATTCACATCTCTCACAAAACTATATTTCAGCTCATCTTCTTAGACTGTATTTAAAACTTACTTACACTCAAAGAATTTTTATCCAGATCTAAAGTCTATAATCCATCTATATCCTCTTCTTTTTAGTCACGTATAGTGCAACACCTCATATCATAATATTTTCACTTACCTCTATGTGAGATCAATTCTCATCGTGTTTTTATTATCTTCGGAAATTCTTCTACGAGTAAGAACGCTACCTATACAACAAAATGTTCCAAGTGTTATAGCCTTCTCCTATTTACGTAAACATATACCTACGATATTCCAATGTGGCTATAGATGTTTCATATTTGTTTTATACCTTACCTTCGAAAAGCAAAGATTACTACAATAGAATGTGGCAAATTCTTTAAAAAATATCTTCACAGGAGACTGGAATGAAATCTACATCTCTCGTCATTGCTGCTCTGTATCAAAGATGAAGCTGGTTGTGCAGCATGAAAATCCGTTCCCCAGCATCAGAACCAAAGGCTGCGGATTTAACTTCGGCTAAGCATAGTGGGGAAATAAGAAGTCAGTCTTCGAACTGCAGTATGCTTATAGAAACAAGTATTCTGACGATGAAAATGGTTGAAATGTTTATTTTTTGGAATTCCTTTATTTTCAGCGGAAGAAGTTCCCTAAACATTCGTAAAATTACTTAGTATGACAGCAGAAAAAACTAAGTGAACGGAGCCTTGTGGCTATATTTCGGAGAACTATTATAGAGAGCGAAGATTCCTCACGACCTTACGAGTTAATATGAACCATCATCATTCATATAACTAATATGTTTAATGTTGAAACACTAGCATTCATTTCATTCTTATAATTTTTCTATGCTAATGTATCTCACTTACTTATCATTTTGAAATTATTATTATGTAAGATTTACCAAAGAGCGATTAAATTTTGGTATCACAAGTTCGCTTTATAAATAACCTTATTAAGGGTGCATAAAAACAAATGGAATCTGGTCTCTTTCTTTTTAAATTTCCATTAATATTCCTCGTCCCTAAAAGACTTCGTCGGCATGTCGTGTGGTAACCATCCATTAACTCACTCCAAGAGATGATTTTATACAAGCTCTTCAACGCCTTTGAACTCGTATATCAACTACCTAACCACTCCGAGGAACGTCGAATATCACATTCTCTTGCTCATTGCGTCACTCCCCCTCTCTTCGAAAATATGCGTCCTACTCGTAACAACACTCAGCGACTCGGTAAATATCACATCCACCTCCCATCATGTATCTATCCGCCACTCCTTCGCAACCCTTGTAGCTAATATAACACAATCTCCCGAATAAAATCGTAAATTGTGGGAGAGGGAAACGGGATATTCACGTAGAGAGATACGAAAATTTCGAGAGGATAATACGAATTGTTCTCGGGAGCGAAAGTGAGGTTATGGAGCACCTCCCTAACGGTTGGAGCTGGATCGTTGAGAGAAAGAACAAAGGCAGAGAAAGAGAGAGAGAGAGAGAGAACGGAGGCGAAAAAAGGAAAGATATAGAACCGGGAGAGACGTAAACAGATAAAGATAAGGTAACGGAAATAGTAAGAGAAGAAATGAACGAGAGAGAGAGAGGAACGCAGAAGAGAAAGAGAGAGAGAAAAACGGAGAGATGCAGAAGGAAAAACAGAGGGAGAGAGTGAGAGAGGGAGAAACATGAGGGGAGAGAGAATGGGTGACAAGGACCCTTTGGCCCCCGGAGGGGAAAACGTAGCCCAACAGTAAATTGGCTTGGAAATACAAGAGGCACGCGCAGATACAGAAAGGATGGAGAGGTTGTTGCCTGGATGTGTGTGTGTGTGTGTGCGTATCCTTGCGGCGTGTATATATGCTGGAATGAGAGTGCCTAGAGAAAGAGAGAGAGTGAGGAAAAGTGGGGAGGGAAAGAGAATGGAAGTTGATATACGGCCGTTATGGGGAGTTTTAAGCGTTGTATATGGGCACGTGAATATGAAGACACGTTTATTTTCTTATACGATGGGCTTAAAATACGAAGACGCGCAAAAAACACGGGAAATCATGATTTTGTTCGCAAATAATCGAGTAGGTATATGCATGCTTCAGAAATGAAAGTATACAGCGATAAATCTAAAATGGTAAATTCGAGAAAATACCTATACGGGAACACGAAAATTGTTCCCGAATTCGCTTAAAATAAATCGGAAACTGTTTGTATATTCTTACGCTTCCAGTCAACACAATAATGTCAGGGGTTAAGTTAACGCGCATATACCTTAGAAAATCGTTTTATCACACTTTTTCTCTGCAACAGTTCTGACTGTAGGCGGTCACTCAATTAGCTTCGCGACACGACGGTCATCGCATGGCGTCACAGGAATCTGGAGAGCTTGACGGTAGCTGCACTAAAAACTTCGTGTACAGGGTGTCCGGATGATAGGTATCCAAAAAGAAAAATTCATATCTCGACATCTGTTTATTATACACGTCTGGTTTGCAACATTACAAAGGAAAACTCTCAAAGGTTTTTAAAGCTACTATCTACCTCAGTAAGTTCCAATGTGCGCACCCTTGGTGGCACGACTTTTAAAGTCGGTGGTCACTATATGGTTGATTTTTAAAGATTATTTTATTTTAAAATTGTTCACTGCTTAAAAACCTATTTATGGATATATTTTGATCGGAATGTTAAAGCCATGATTGAGAAATGGATCAACTGTCATTCATCGTTACGCGACGCTAGTTATTTCAACTAGTTTTCTAGTACGTGTACCTATTACCCTTAAAAAGTTAAAGATTTCCTCAGATTCCATCAAACAGTTAAGTCTCAAGAACCGCATGCAAACGACGAATTAAAAGATAACCTAAATCAAACAACTTTTATCAAAGATCTTGAACAAATTTTTTTTTAAAGTATCACAATATTTTCGTGATATTCCTCCACTACGAGAAAGTATAAATCAAAGTTGCGGAAATAGAGTATTTTAGAAATTTACATTCTCTCGTCGTTTCTTGAGGTCCCACTCTTTGTGCGCTAGATTATTAAATTATCCACAGAAATGATATGCACTACACGCGAGCCAAGTACACAGACTTTTTAACACACTATAGAATATTCATTGCATATATACGCGTATGCATGTGTGTGTATACATGTGTGTATGTGTGTATATGCATGCGTGTGTATGTATGTGTGTATATGCATAAGTGCCTTTTCTCTTTCTTTGCCGGGCACCCACAGATATGTGCTTGTGTTATTTCCATTTATGCATGCGCATAAAACCGCGCTCAATACTCAAATAAAATAATAGCTTAAAAAGTTTCGAGAGAAGTTTACAAGTTCTCTGTTTTTTTCGGAGTTATGGACGACCGGTCTGGGGGGGAGGGTATTTTGTCTGGAGGGGTTGGGGGTGGGGCGAGCTTTTCCACCCTTGTCTCGCGGTCGTTTTTCGGGTTTGGTTAAAACGTGACTGTCCTTGTAATCTATATCACGCCCTCCGTTTTTTCCCCTCCTCTTGGGCTAGTGGGAGTTGAAACGGGAGGGAGATAGAGAGAGAGAGGAGGAGGAGGAGGAGAGGGAGGGTCAAAAGGACAGTAGTTTATTTTATATGTCCGCAGAGGATGCGAGAGAGAGAGAAAGAGAGGGCGGAGGGAAGGAGAGGGTGGCTTATGAAAAAAGAACTCCTCTCTAATATTTTTTTACTATTATTATTATTTTTCGGAGAAAGAGAGAGAGAGGGAGGGAGGTGGAGTGTGTGTGTGTGTGAGAGAGGTGGGGGGCGGATGAAGGAGGAACGCGGCATTTTTCGGAATGTACGTTTTTAGGAACGATAGAATGTCATATCGTGTAGCAATAAAAAACTAATATTTTCCAAGGAAGTTTATTGATTTTTCCCATCTTTCTCTCTTCCTTCTCTTTCGACTGGATACATTCTTGTTTTCGTGGATATGTTTACGCGTGGGTTAATGCGATTCGTCGCGCTAAATCATGCGTATCGTAAATTTCGCGCAGATTCGAGCTGAGACCTCGGCGAAATCCGATTATATCGATGCTCGATGAATTTACACAATGGTTTACAGTGTTTTCGATTGTGGGCGCCTGAAAATAAGGCTGTAACAGGTGTTTAATTGACATCCAAGTGCGATACGACGCGGTAAATAATTCCTTCAATCATACGCGTAACTCGGGTCATAAACGACACACTATGTTTTTCTCTATCAAAAATATTTTAAAGCGTCTAAAATTTAAATACATCTGCAAGAATTTTTATGCCAAGTAAATTTGTGCTACGGAAAAAAAGAAGATTAAAAATACTATTATTATTTCGAATTGAAATGCAAAGACAGGATTAAATACTGAAAACTACTGATTTAGCAACAAAACGAGCTAATAATCAACTCCTTTTTATCTTACTGCCTGCATTTCGTTTTCGTTAAAAACTGTCACTATAGAATCAAATGCCGCAAAAATTGTTTGAAAGCAACCGATCGCAAAAATTAGTTTCACCATTTATTCTGAAGTTGCAGTGAAATGTAACCAGCAGCCAAATTTTGCATCATATCATGCATTCCGTTATGTCAAACAATTCCCGTTATTGAAATTGCTCCATCGCCTATGTGTATGGAAACTATTCTTAAAAATTAATAAACTGACCTAATCGTTTTTTATCCAAACGTAAGAGCATAATAAAATTTTCCTACGTTAATAGATACATTTATTAGAATAATATCTTAACCATTTATGATATATTAAAAGATTCATTTCCACCTTAGAGATTAACATTTCATAAAGTGAAGTTATAATTATTTTCTATCAAAAACAACGCAAAACAAGTAAACTTCCGAACTTCAAGAAAATGTTCGGTAACAACATTATAAATGAAAAATTATACTCTATTAGTGCCGAAAATGACTCAAACTTTATTCACACCGGTGGAAATGGCATTGCCACTGCCTCATAAATATTCCTTGTAAATAATAACTGTAATGTTATGAGGGATTTCTCATGTAATATATCCGCGAAGCATGACAATTTCCAAAAAAAAACAACACCAGTGCAATAAGAAACGTATCTGATTATACTAAACATTACTTTTGAGTTCATGAACTACAAGAAGGAAAAACTTCATCGATCTATAAATATATATATCCGCGCAACGTAAACAAATTTACATGAAAACCGATTCAGACATTCATAATTGAATGCATGCACAGCAGAGAAAAAAACAAGAAATCATCTCAGATAATAATAAGAGAAAGGTAAAAATTAGGAGGGACGGCCTCAAAAATAACTAAATAAAAAATAAAAAGGGAATGTAGGCTAAAGAAGTGCGGATAATACAGAGATTTTCAAAGGGTGGCTCTTTATGAAGTTACAAGGCTGGGAAAGGAAAATATTAGAAGAGGAAAAGAAAGAGAAAGGGTATAAGGAAGAAAAGAAAGAGATTCGAACAAGATACTTTGAAGGACATGAGCAGAAAATGGTAGAGACAGAGGGTAACAAGGGGTTGGAAGGAGAGAGAGAGAGAGAGAGAATGGGTTGGGAGGAGAGAGAGAGAGAGAGATTTGGGATTTGGACGCAGGTTCTGGACTCGGGCCATCCACTCACTTTGGGAACTTAATTGGTAGCCTCCCTTTCCTTGTTTCGGTTCCAATTCTATTCCGTCTCGTAAGTACACACCGCCTGACACCCCCGCAACCAACAAAACACGCTAAAGCCTGAGATGGAATAGCTAATCTCGAGCATGGGCACAATTAGACGGTCAAAAATTTCTTTTAGAAAAGTAAGCTACATCAAGGAGACGAATGGAACGCACTTCTTGGACTGATTTAACCCTAGAGGAACGAAACCTAATTTGCCTTTTCCATTTATTCTAAAAATGGCTTAAATCTACGCCACAATCCCTAAGTAATGGAAATTGGAGAGTTGCATTGGGTAAAATTGAAAGGGTATATTAAAAGTACATTGGTCATGTACAAATTAAACTTTCCTTATGCCGACAATACTATTACTTTAAGAAATACAGATATGTTTGATAGAAAAAAAGTGGGACTTACTTTGATAATCTTATATAAAAACCTACAAATCATCCATATAGATGACTGACAGCTGTAACAGCTATATATTTATGCAGAAGAATGATAAAAACGTAACCATTCGTAGATAAAAGAACACGAAACACATTTTAAACTCGAAAGACGACGCAATACAGATACCAGAAATATGTTTATAATCATTATTTTTATGTGCCAAGACTGAAATCGAGTTCATGAATATGAATGCAATGTCAAAACATATTATGTTTTGTCTTTTTGGTTATTGGCGTACATTTATATTTCGCATATAATACCGAGCTATAAAAAAGGTTCTATTTTATAGCCAATCTCGTGATGAATTTTCCGCTCGTCTTTTGCTTTCTTCACGTTCCTGATTCTATCACCAGATAATATAATTCCTATCACGTTATTCCTATCTGTTACTAGATTTGCTACACCAAAAAATTCTATATACAGTTATTTGTTTGCGTCCCATAGCTTTCATTTCCATTTCTACCGTCTTTTCTCCTGTGATCACGATTTTTTCCCTTTCCTTTCTCTTCTATTCGAATTTACGCGAGCTTTACTGTCACATAACTCTAAGAAAATGAACTATTTTGTCGAATTGAGAGCTTTTTTCATTTGGATAATGTCGCATCCTGTCACATTTTCTTTCCTTTTTTTCCATACCTTTCGTCATCGTTCTTGCTTCTTATTTTTTATTCATCAAACCTCTCAAACCCATGGATTCCAGTTTATTCTCCTTCGTACACTTCCCTCTATCCTTACCACTCAATTTCCTATCATTATTTTCTCACCTTCGCTTCTTTCTCTTCGAGCTCTCTCTTCTGAACCATTCTCGTCTCCCCGATCCAATTCTCGATTTTCTCTTTCCTTCTCTCATATTCCTTTCCCCGATTCTCTTCCTCTGCACTGTCCACTCTTTCTAAATCTATATTTTCCTTTCCCTATATCAATTTCCCCCACAACTCTCTCTCTCTCTCTCTCTCTTTTAACTCTATTTCTCCCTCGCTCCGAATCACCGTTGGGGAAAAAAATACGCGACCTCGCAGCCCCAGCAGCTCTCGCATGCATACATGTATATGACCCAACCATCGACCTCCTCCCAATCCCCCCCCCCCCAAACGCCCGCCCCCAAAACTCGAATACATCCACGCCCTCACTTTACGCTTTCTCGCCACACTCGCAGAAAAAGGTATGCTTTTATTCAAATCTTTCCTCCCGCCAACACCTCCCTCTCTCTCTCTCTCTCTTTCTTCTTTCCTCTCCGTATATTTTTTTTTGCCAAGAAAACCTCTCTCTCTCTCTCCGCCTCTCTTTTATGTTCGAGTAGCTTTCGTTCAGAATCTTCATATATGCGAGGACATTCCTTCGAGATCGTCCCGACTCCTCTTTTTTTTTATTTATTTATCTTGGAACTTTCGGAGGCCTTCTACTTCTCGGAATATGTTTTCGATACATTTTCTCGCCACGTGCTCTCTCCGTGTATACGCGCGAGGAATAATGGGCGTGTGTTCTTACTCTCCGAGGAGTGCCCTTTATATATGAGGTGATAACGGTAATGGAGAACGGTTTAAGTACGTCACGATTCATCTTTTTCTCAAAATCCGAGTCGCTCGTCTCTTGCGTTGTGATGAAAGGTTTTTCATTTCCAATTCTTTCTTATCCAAATCAAAAGCGTCGGAACTTCGCATATCTTTCGCCGGACGGAATTCGCCGGTGAAAAGTCGTCGACAAAAATGTTTCCTAAACATATTTAAGATAGAACTGTGCAATTGTATGCTTCTATATAAAAATTTGAAATATTATATTCCGGTTAGCTCTTTGTTATGTTTTTCTCTCAGAAGTTTTTGATGTTTTTTGCTTATTATTTAGGGCCGAATTCGATAAACCATGTGGTACACTTTTAATTGTAAAGTTCAGAATTTACGAGCTTTTGGAAGAGGCGACTTCAACTGAAAAAATGCTAATATGGCCATAGCTGAAAATTTTATACTCTTATTCCGATAAACTTATCCTAATATGTTAGGTTTAATTTACATTTAGATCTAGAGAGGTTTCTCTTAGCAAACTTTCACTGAAATCACTTTTCATATTCTAACACTGGCAGAATATGTTTCACTACATCTAATAAAACAGAATACAATATAATTAAAGAATGAAAGAATTGCTTTAATTTAATTCCAAATCTAAATAGCATGCGATGAAGTTACCTGATGAGAGAACCAATTTCCTCCATTAGGTAATACAAAACACTATTATTAATTTCAATTTCAAGAAACAAAATATTTCTGCCCACAAATAATTTGATAGCTCATATTATTTCTAAATTAATACGTAAATTTAAGATATTTCGACAAATTCAATATTTATTCATAAAATAAACCAGCAGATTGTGAGAAAAAGCAATTTCTTTTATTGCACCTGAGTCGATGTTGGTAGGCAGTTTGGATTGGGAAGATGGTAACAAATACAACCTGACTTCTTATGTACGCTAACTATATTACAATCCCGCCACTCATATTCCGCTCGCTCAAACCGGACACTCCTATTAAAACTTCCCCGTTGCCAAGATGCCAAACAGAGGAGAAACGTAAATGGGTCAATTAATTAACATTCCGTCGTTACTAATTGCATGCCGCCTGCGATTTCGACAAGAGATGAATTCCAACTTTTTTCCATGGTCCGCTTCCAAATGACACGGCGCTTTTGGCAGCTATTCAGAAAATAGGACTCGCGCATGCGCAGTGGGACAGGGTTAAGTGGTTCAGTCCCTACTGTCCTTTATTTCTACTCCCCGAAAATACGCGATGCATTTGTTCGCGGATCTCTTCAAAACCGTAAAGCTTGCTTCGTTTTCTTGTTTCACAAAGAGAACTCGAGAATGAAAACTTTCATATACGCTCAGGAGGCATATCGTAAATAGAGTCATTCATTCCGAGTCGTAAAGTGGAAGCGAATCGTAAATAGAACAAAGAGAAATTTTCAGGCGTCGGCCAGAAAATAGCTTTCTTTTCGTTTTCTCCCTATATAAGTGCATTTTAAGCATATGGTCCTTACAATAGCCGGCGTTTTATTTTATTTTTTAATCAACGCAGTTAGTTGAGTCGGAGCCAAATTGAGTGACTCTTGATGCCGGATGAGTTCACTGAAATATACGTCCGATAATGTTTTTTAATGACGTGGCCCATTATTTAAGAGAAAAATTACTCTTGGTCCGGGACCGATCTACAAACTTTTGCATAGTGCACAGTCGAAGTCAAATTTACTTGATATGTAGGCAAGTCACCCGCTGGAATATTAGTTATACAGTAACAAGAAGATAAAAATGAATAAATTCGACTTTTAGGCCGCTAATTACAGCGGTGAAAATGTGACTATTATTATATAACCTAGCATAAATGCCCGGCTGGTTAATGCCAGAACAAGAATGATGTTTAGGATTCTCAAATCAGTTTTACCATCTCGTGCATTATTAGTTTAAACCCGCGCTTTTCTAAAAGACAGGTTGAGTTAATACGGCCCGCGAGAGCGTCCCGAGAAACCATGATTAAAATGTGATCGATATAGTTTAACACAGTCAAATCCATATTCCTTCAGTGAAATTATGGTCTCATAAACTTGTCTGGTGGATTTTTAACGCTAGTAAACTAATTATAATTCATTTTCACTAATATGATACCACAAAGTCTCTTGGTAACTTTTGATTTAAACGCCCATCCGGCCCGCCGGAGCTCTCGTGATTTCCAACGCGGCCCTCCGAACCATTCGCAACAACGAATGTGACTCGCTATATAAAAAAGGTTGCCGACACCTGTTAATATATTAAAATAAACTTATGTCTCGGGAATGCAAAACCGATAAAAATAGTTTGTTGCCATATTTTATAAAGCTATTTTTTCTATTAAGAAAATACAATAGGAGTACATATATACGTACATCATTAATTTGTAATCAGAAAGCAGCAATTTACATCAGACTGAAAGACAATGGCATCGCTAAACTTTTCTGCTGGTACAACATGAATCGCAAATAGTGCAATCTCAAGTTTTCCTAACAATAGGTCTTTAAGAGTGAACACATGGACACTATCACATCATATAAACTATAATAAAGCATTTGTTCAGGAACCAAACTAGTGGTGAATTAAATAATAGATATTGTCGCATTAACAGAACGAATAAAAAAAACTAGCTGTGTGCGTGAAAAGATCTATTTAGTTTTCCTCGAAATAATTTTAATTTCTTTGCCGAAAATTATATCACCCACTATAAAATTTACTTATATAAAAAAGAGCTCAACCTCTTCTCTTATGCCGAGTTAATTAAATTATAATTAACGTGTGAGCGTATATCATAAATCATCTGAACGAACTGAACTTGGAATATGTTTTTAGTACCCCCCAATTTTCTCAATTTATAAATTAGCCCACATCCGTTAGGGACAATAACGTAGCCTATTTCGCTCCGTACACAGCCACTATAAATAATATGTTTCTCCGAGCACACCCTCTTCATAACGACAGCGGAATATCAGTTTTTCGACGCGATAAACAACGGAGTCGAATCGATGGGAAGGGATGGGAAGAAACCGATATCGGTAGCTTACTTATGGCGTAACTGCTCGTCCCTTCACTCACTAAGGTGGGATTGAGTTAGGGAAGGGTGGAGACGGGATATTTTTAAATAAGCGTTCTAACTTGACGACCGGCAATACCTCCTTAACGCTATCCAGCCTTATAAATTGAAATACCACCCCCCCCCCCCTGACGCTGGAAGAGATTCCCTTTTCTCTCCCACACCCAAAACCTTTACCGAGATATGTCTTTCCCTTCCTCTTATTTCTTTCGCAGAAGAGAACACACAAAACGCGATTTATAAGTAACGGACGCTGCGAGATGCGTCTGGGATGAAGACAAAGCGCCATCTCCTTAAGAAGGACTGCGGGAGGGAAAACGCTTTCGGTATAATCCTCGAACCTCTCCCTCCCGTGTTCTCTCTCTCCCTCTGTCTTTCTCCACCCCTTCTAGACACACACACACACTTTATCCCCTTTCCCTCCTCCTCCACACCATCGTGCGATTGATGACGCAGTCCTTTATCATCGAAAAGTGGGAAATGCCTTGTGGGAGACTGATAGCCCCTCCCTCCAACAAAACCTTACCTCCCCACTCACACCCTCCTCCTCCCCTCCTCTTTTGCTAAACTCGTCTCTTTGGCCCCTCCCTCCCACTCTTCCTCCTTCCATTCTCTCTTGCCTTCAGGAGAAGGAAAAGGGAAGACGTGGAACCCAGAGATGGGATTAGCAAGGCGAAGGAGAGAAGGGAATTTTAGGTGGGGAAAGGAGAGACAGAGAAAGTGGGTGGGAGTTAGAGAGAGAGGGGGGGAGGGGGAGGGGAGGAGATTTTGGCGCATAAATTACCATTCCCGAAAAGGCCTGTGGTAAGGTCTCACGAGCAAGATATGGGTTTTTGGGAGGAGGATGATTTCTCTCGAAGATCCCTCGCAGCTTCTAAGATGTTAGTTGGGAGTAAAAAATAATAGGATCATCTCAGACATGTTACCCTCCCCCTTAAACTCTTTATTAACAAAAAAAAAAGATTACGTCGATGACTGAAATCCTTCAAATGTTTTAATAAGTTTTCTAAAAGGTCACTATTGCTGCCCATAAAACATTCTTCGAGTGTACCTACGATAAATGAAACGAGTAGATATATATATATAGGAGTAATTTGGCTAACAGAGAACACACGTCCACATGAATATCTTATTCGAAATACTAAGGAAGACAGGATTTAGGAAAAGATGTTCCAACAAATGGCGGTTAAAATATAGCTGAATACATTAATCTTAAGTTTTTCATGCTGTAATTCCAAATTCGTTAAGTCGCTAAACGCATTCTGTAGACGCCTCGCGCAGAAAATGCGTAAAATTGATTTCCGAAACAAATGAAGCGGAACTCATTTTGTCAGATGTTTTCCCCTAGGATGATTTATGGCTTAACGATCGATATCAAAAAGGGAAAATTATCGAGTTCAGTTAAGGAAATATATGATGGTTTGAGGACAACGTGATACATTTAAGCTAAATAATTCACAAATGGAACACAACCGTACCTATATGTATATTGCTGGAAGTTGATTTAGAAACATGCAGTCTGAGTTATTTTTCAGTTTAATGTGAAACAAACTACAATAACAGTATTTTCTACATATAAAAATCTCAAAGTAGTAATATTTTTGTTTTGTGAGTTGTTTCATTAAACTATAAATATTGCCAACTATTATTTACTCCGAGATAACTATCTATAATTTATGAAATTAATCTATATAACGCGGGTGGCATAGTCATGATTACAATACGGGCATTTCTAGATAAATTGACCACGGTACGCTGTGCCCGTCTTCCATGAGCTCAAAATTATTTTATACTCGCGGCTTTATAGGTAAAATCGTAGTAAATCAGGAAATAATATCTTATTTATAAATGTTACTTAACTATTGTATTTCTCTCAGATCAACGTTTAATTCAAGGGATTGAAAAAGTATATAATACATATATGCATTATTAAATAAATAAATAAATTTGAGACGACGTATTTCATATTCAAATTTATTTAGCTTTAAAAGCAAATCGAGTGATGTTTTAATATGACGAATTAATTAGAAGAGAAAATCTGCGGAATTCATATAAATTATACATTTTTTGGGTAATACGCCATTTATAATGCCAAATTCTAAAATATTAAAAGGTCTATTGCTCCATATTCACAAAAATAAGCCTATATTTTTACTCTAATTGAAACTAATATTCTGGTGTTAATATATTTTATTAAGGAAATCAATTCAGTTATTATCAATATCTCTATGCTAATTTGGAAGGAAATAAGCCTACCGCTACCATTATTCTACTCTTTCACTCAATCTGTTGCCCTTAAAACCAGTAATTTTATCCTTCGTATCCTTCAACAAAGCACAAAGCTCCACCTCTAAACCCTTAAAAGAGGTGGCGGTGGACATAAAAAGGGGACAGGAAGGTCCTCCTCCCACCCACCTCTTCCTCATCTCTTTCCTACTCATCTTCCTACCTCCTCGCCCCACCTCCCCTCCTTCTCCCTTCGACCCTGAGGCATCCTAGCGGAACAGTTCCTTTCCATATAATCATAATCACGAAAAAAGTCCTATCACAACCACTCGCGGAATAAATTGCCTCCATTTCCCACTCAACTGTTTTTTTTTCCTTAGCGGAATCCGCACCATCAGAGCGTGGCGCAACGGTAGCGAGAAATGGAAGGGATGAGATGTTAGGCGGTGGAGGTTTTTAGATGGAGGGAGGATGGAGAATGATGGATACAGAGAAAAGAGTGAGAGGGAGGGTGAGGAAGGTGGCTTTTCCCGAATTTCCGCCGAGATTAGATAAGAGGAGAACAAGAACGGTCCTGAGTTTGGGAACAATGGAGGAGGAGCGGTGGGGTAGGGAAAGGAAGGTAGTCGAATGGGGCCGGATTGGAGGTTCGGAGTGGAGGGGGTTCGAATAGGGTTGCCGCAAGATTGAGACGGAGTGGCGGTAGTGTTTTCAGAGAGAGAGAGAGAGAGAGGAGAATGGGAGATGGGAGAGGTATGAGTGAAAGCGGTAGAAAAGAGAGATAGGGGAGAGAGCGGTAGAAAGGGATATAAGATGAGAACGGGGAGAGAGGTGTACGCAAGATTTTAAGGGTGGTAGGAGGGTGAAAGGTAGAATGAGGACATCTAGGGTCAGGACGCGGCATTTGACCTCTGGGAAATGGCCAGCCACTACGGATGGGAAAAGGGTTAGATGGACAATGGCGAGAGGAGTGAATGGGGAAGAGAAGGGCGAACGAGGGAAATAGGAAGGGGAACATGGAGAAGGCAAAAGGACGGAGAAGGGGAAAACCCTGCGTCACCTGCGTATCTTGGAGTGATATAATACGCTGATACTGGCATGGGTTGCACTTCAAATGTCCACATAGAGGTTTTTTTAATCTTTTTATCGAATCACGTTTTTGTATTATGCACGTCTTGTCCTAGTCCGAAATCACTACCTCGAAGTAATTATTACAAATATTTCGCACGGGCCGCCTCTGTGAAGAAAGAATCGTGTTCCATTCGTTGAATTAGAATGCATAAATGTATCATAAATAAAATGTACTAGGGAAAGGCGAAATAATAAAAACAAAAAGGGACGGACAAAACAAGCAATGCAATTTAATCTAATTAATTGGTGCGTTCTTTACTAACGTGATACTTATTATCAATACCCAAACTTTTTATCACGGGCTAACAGAAAATGAAGCCATTGAATTCATTTAGCGTCAATAAATATATTTTATTTACGGCTTGGGACAACATTTACAGATCTGATGCGAAAACGCCCAAGGGAGTAAAAAAAATAAAATTTAAATTCAGCATGCAAACTGCATACAAAACCAGGGTCCAAAACGTTTAAAAAGTACGCAATGCGGATATTTTCATAAAACCACTGAATATTTCAGAAATCGGCCAAAAGTAGTAAATTCATTAGACAAAGGGATTTAAAAACGATATTTTTAATTAAAATGTGCTACAACGAACAGTATTATAAATAATGGTGTTACGGTAAATTTCAAGAAAGGTTATTAGTCCAATAAAATAGTCCATCTTCAACAGAGAGAGGGACAGTCGTGGGTAATTAAGCAAAAAATAATGCAAGAGAGTTAACTGCCTCCAAGAATATAGCTTTGTCACGATAAAATTAAAGGATTAATTGTGTGATATATGGAGGCCGTTAAACAAATTTACTGCTTAAAACTATTAAACAAAATAATTTATTATCAGGAAATTTTCCGAAAAGAAATTACGAGTAATATTCCGCTGTGTTATTCACCGCGAAAAGTGTTATAAAAACTAATATCCAGCAATACAGATTGAGTATCTGAGGAAAATAGGACAGACTTTGGTTTTCAGCTGTAGTTGTGACTACAGCTACGTATCTGTCCCTAAGAATAATATGTTGCGACACCAAATACAGGAAAAAGTTTGCACGTGGTTCGGTCTTTTTTTTATCAACGCATTTTTAAAGCATACGAAAGGCTATAAGGTGAAAAAAACGTTTGAAACAATCGATTAAAGAGAAAAAAACGACTCTCGCAAAGAGAATAACCTTACAAAAGTCTCCATCATCAAACGGATCTCGCCTCTTTTTATCATTTGACCTACCAGACGAAATCCCACTTAATATGTACTAAATTTCTTTATTCGGCGAAAAACTTGACTTATATGGCTCATTATGTGGAATGAATATTCTCTTTCTCTCTCAAATCCCTACCTCGTATGAATTCCGGGACTGGATTATATCGGAAGAGGGAGGCAATAGAGGTTATCACACCAGCCTAGTCCTCCGCAATCTCTCCTCCCTCACTCTCACACTTTACATAAGATATCCTTCCTCTCTCTATATCCCTCTCTTTCTCCCTCACACACACATACACACACACAAAAGCTCCAGGCCGCACATTACCAAAGGATTCATTCGATTGAACTCCGTTGGATATCCAATTAAGTAATCCCCAAACGAGCAATTGAGTGAGGATTTTAAAATAGAATTATGGAGGTCTTACCGTCCGCATGGGTTTAAAAAAAACAAGAGGAATGAGCACATTAAAAGGGTCACCTTAACTTTCTCGCCGACCGAAAATTTACATACTACAATGGCGTTAATATTCTTTTTTATTTTCATAGCTCTCGCTCCTTTTATCCTACCTCCGCCTCTCTCCCCATCCAGACGCAATGTTCTTCGGCTTCGGTGTTCATTGTTCTCCGATCTCTTTCTTTATCAGCAGAGGTTAAATGGCTTGCACATCTTTCAATGTAGGTCGCGTTCTCTTTTGAACGTATGAATATTGAAGTTCTCCTAGTAGATAATACGTAAGGGACATCTCTTGAGGATCGCCTCGTCTCTTTTGGAGACTACTGTTAAACGACTTTGAGAAGGTAAATAGTTTATTTTTATTGTCATTGTATTGGGAGTCTGACTGAATTGCTTCACAGAATCCCTACCGATAATTTGGAGACTTTGAAGTTTGCTTTCTTACAATTCCTAAATCGATGCAAAGATTTTCGGTCATCTTTTTAATTTACATTCAAAACTGTAGGGGAAGAATCCTAAATTCTAATATCATTACCTCGCATACATATATTAAAAGCAATAAGCTGATATTCAGATATAACTATTAGCATGCAAAAACCCTGCATAGCAAATCAATATCTATTTTCGGTTTCCGACAAAATTTTCAAATGCACTTGATCGATACCTGTTTAATAACTAGCGAAATTTCCCGACAAAATAACAACAAATAATGTGTTATAATAATTTATTTTTATTTGCTCATATCAAAACTATAATATTGTAACTACGCGTTATGAACATTAATTATTAATGTTCTGGATTTATAGATACACAGATATGCGGAACTGACAAATCATAATAACAATTTATCATTAATAATACAACTTTCAAACTGTTTTCTTGACCTAATGATATAAAATGAGTCTAGGCTAACTATATACTTGTTTTAAAGTAATTCCACAAAACGGAGTTTTACAAATATGCAAAGAGAAATTACAAAATATTATATGCACATTTCAAATACTCGGTATCATAATAGGTAAAGAATTGTAATTTAATTTGTATCTCTCATTTTACTTCTGTTTACAAACTAGACAACATTTTGAAATCAATATTAACTTATTTTATTTTCAGGAAGTTAATAATTATACAGATTATGTTGTAAATAATAATTGGTCTATCTTCTATACATATTCGGTGTGTTTTTTTTGGTAGTAGCTATTATATAAAATGTTTCATTGATTTCTAAACTGTCACAAACCGATAAATTATAAGCTTCTAAAATCAAAAGACGCTTATTTGGACTAAAAATGGACCCAGGGAATATAGTCTGAGAACAATTATCCCATCTCCTTCCAACCGCAGGAAATTCAGATACCCTGAACTAACCAGTTTTTCCTGCAATCAGCGACGGGATTCCCACGGCAACGGACTTACCTATGTCACTCCTTTATCAACTGATGCCTTCGAGGAACAATCCGAATCTCTTGACAACATTATTCCTCTCGCCTTACACACCCCTCCATCTTTCCCGTCCCTCCATTCTCTCCGCCTACCCCTTCCACACCCACTGCCTAAAAGACCACACTGCTACTAACTCGTTTAAGTTTCCCAAATTAGGAAATCATTCCTGATCTCTGTGCTTCCCCGTTCGGTTTCTCCTTTCCTCCGCCACCCACACACCCACCCGCTTTCCCGCCTTCCACAACCCACCTGCTCACCTGTCTCTCTCCCTTATCCCTTCCTCTTTCCATCTATCCTCCCATACTCTCTCTCTCTATATACATACTTACACACACATAGATACATATACATACATACATACATATGTGTTTGTGTGTGTGTGCGAACTGGATTGGGCATTACCTGAGGAGAGAGTGCATGATTAAAGAAGCGCTAGAAGGAAAAGTGGATGGAAAAATGGAAATAGGTTGGAAAAGGTTTCAGCTGGTAGACGACTTGAAAGGGAAAGAGAGCTATCAAGACATGAAGAAAACTGTGGAAAATAGGAGTATATGGAGAACCACGAATAATCACGGACCTGTCTACAGACAGACTACCTATGATAATGATATATATATATATATATATATATATATATATATATATATATATATATATCCTTCACAAGCAAAGCTGAGAAGATCCTTCCTTTTACCTCTTCAACTTGTGTTCGACTCGAAAACTTGCGCCAACGGGACGAGAGTTACAGGAGAGGATTGCCCGTGAATAGGACGTGTGCTGCAGGATGGTAGCATAAGAGATTTCGAGTTATATAAGGAAAGACGCGTTCGGCTCCTTAGGGGGTTTCCGTAAAATAGTTAGGAAGACGAATTGCGCTCGGAGGCGGAAAAGTTGAGCATCGTATCTCTCGTTATTGAGTCTGGAGTTGCAGGAGAGCTTGGGAGAGGGATATGGGAAGTAGTTATCTCGAGTTAATGGCTGCAAAACTTTCGTCAAGGAATTCGCAATGGAGAGAGGAATATGTTTTATTTTTCCCTTGGCTCTGCAATGGGAAGAAAAAAGGTTTTTGGTATTGGATTTAGGATAAAATGCGTCTCTATTCCCCGAGTGGCTGTTTCGGACGGTTTCCTCATACTCTAACAAGAAAACGTCGTTTCTTACTGAAATGATGCCGTTTGGTTATTTGTGCTTATAAAAAAAGAGCGAGATTTAAAATTTGTATAAATGTGTCGATAATAGGAGATGACAATTACAGAGTAATTATGTATGAACCTAGAGAAAATCAGCGCCTTTTTGTTCTATTATTAAATTCGGGAATATTTTCTGCTTCGTTTCCTTGCGAAGATTTCTACCGCAAACATATTGGACGAACTGAAGAGAATTTAATAATTGCTATCTATTATATGCGTACATTTAGCTTATCTTATTTTGTATATTGTTATGTTATACCTAGGCTAGTAGGGCCTAGGTTTTAGATGCAACTATTGCGGAAATATTCTCTCAAAATTTCAGCTTTCCGTTTTCTATACCTTCAGAGATATTGAAAATAAAATTTCGTAGCCTCCTATTCGACCCTGTACACTTTTAAAAACTCTGATCTCAAGAAAAATTGGCATAATAGATCAAATACACCTGGAAAATTCCAGTCTTATACAACTCACAGCTTACTTGCTAATTGTACAAAAGGGACATATGTTTATTTAAGATATGAAACACGCTAAAAAGTAAGATTGATATAAATCTACAGCAATATAATTTGTCTTTAGACGATACCAATCATCGAAAATTCCCTTAAATTCTGTTTCGCCTATTTCATATTATTGTTTGGGATATCATAATGTGCATATCGTATACAAGACATTGTCTATTCACCAACAGAAATTTCCAAAAAAAGAATCAGTCAGTTGTTCGCCATTGGTGCAGGCTGCCATTTAGTAGAATAAAAATTCAGCTTTTAACGGTGGCTAGAGAACTTTCATTTCATATACATTAGAATCATGATTATGCAACCTAATTAGGACCAAGGTGATTGGGGCACTCGAAAGATCGGATGTTTGGGAAAAATAAACAGGATTTTTTTATCAAGACAGCAAATGGAGCAATTGTTTATTCGTAATAGGAATACGTAGGTGCGATAGTAGTATGGATTGTTTCCGCTACTGGCCGGTAGAGGTAATGCCACGCGTATTTATAGCACCCATTTTTCAATCAGGATATTAGGAAAATAGTGAGAGAATTACTGGAGTCTACTAGGTATTATTACACAAATAATAAATTACGATATTATGCACAAAAATATCAAAGAAAGATGCCGAAAGAGACGAATGACTGGGCGACGCAGAAGTTAAGTGAGACTGAGAGGTGATGTGGAAGGAGATGGAGGGAAGAAAGAGAGAGAGAAAAAAAGAAAGAGAGGGAGATAGGGAATAGGAGTGAGAAGCGAATGGAGAATTTGGAGTCAACTTTCTTAGGTAAAATAAGCCCGGAAAGTATTCCTGAAGCAAACTTCGAGAAAACTTGGGTGAGTTAGGAAGTGGAGGAATTCGCTTTAGTGAGGCGTGGGTGTACCTCTCGGGTTTTTCGAACGGTCCAAAGTTTCTTCGTGCGGTTAACTTACTTTTTCGAATGCCCGGACAATAGGATATTTGCGGGAGAAAAAAATTCCGGTGCGCTGAATACGAGTGCTGAATCACAACACATGGACACGTGGTCCATTTGCCGAAATCCAATAACAAAGTAAAATCGTTGAACCCGCTTTATATATTTTGGTAATAATTTTTATTCGCGAAGATGAAATTACCATTTACTCTGATTATGAAAGTTATGATTTTGTACATAGATTAGCTATATACCAAGTTATCACGTAAGTGCCGAGATGAATTATTAAAAATACACGCAGGTAATTTTTACGGTCATTTGTCCGTTTAGGGAAATATTTCGTTCAAATTACGCAAGTAAGATTTGGAAATGAAGATTTAAAACTAATTACGCGGCATATGAAACTTTGTTGTATATGAGAGCAATGTTTCCCATTTCCGGCAATGTGACTAGTCATATGAGAAAATTCTGTCTTTTCGAAATTAATTCTTATGCATCCGTTTATTAAATTGGAATTTTGATACAAAATACTTGTATAAATTGAACAAATGCAGTACAAAAACAATAAAAGCGGTTACCTGAAGTTTTCTAATGAAATTATTGCACACCAATCAACTATTTCTTTTGATAACTATTACAAATTTAATTTAAATCGCTTCAGATATTTTTATTCAGATATATACTTATTACCAGAAACGTTTAAAATAAACTATAATTAATTAAGCATTAAAATCTTTAATAATTTTCGCGATAATTTACTCAGGTACATTAACTGAGAAATTATATTTCAATAAAGAATGTAAAAACTGGAATTTTTCATAGTATTATAACGCTAAAATCGAATCCATGTGACTTCAGCATTTCCGCGTGAATTCGTTACGGTACAGCAGGCCTTATTAAAAATTCCTGCTCTTTAATCCCGTAAGGATATACCGACTACGCCCATAGTTACGAAACACGTCGGCAGGAGTGGCCACGGACATCGCGAGAATCGAGAAAGAATGACGCACGACAGGATTCGTGGATAGGAGAGAAGAAGAAAATGGATTTAAAACGTCGAGAGAACAGGCTAAGGGCAATCGGAGCATTATATATATCTCGATTTTCGATATCCGCCATCCGAAAACCCGAAAAACACTCGCTACATACCTCGGATATTAAAATGCTCATCTAACCGTGAGAAAACAAAAGAGTGACGACGCTCCGTATTTCTACATTCTTGTAAGGAGAACAACAGGTTTTTTTTAAGGGGAAAAAATATTTTCTATATAAGCAACGATTTTCCGTCAATGGGCAAGGAGGCGATATTGAATCGATCTTTTGGACGCGGTATTTCCCGTCCTCTCGATTCAAATTTTATCCTCCGTTCCAAGATCAAAAAGCGATTCTTCTCCATGCTATTGAACGAGATTGGGGGGAAATATCCAACCGGGGGTGCTTCTCCGAAATTATAAAAGATCACGATTCTTTTCGAGACTAAACTTTTTTTTAATTACTCCCAGGAAACCGAATTTCTAATGAAATGCGTCGGGCGGGACTTCAAAGTGAAATTTGAGCTATAAAATGGACACAAAAATGAAAAACCGTATCCTATAAAAAGAGAAAAATAACTGGGGAAAGCGAAATAGATTGACAGGTCAATGAAGGAAGATGAATAGGAAAAAATCACATTTGTATGCTGTGATGAAAATAAAGAAAGATAGGGCAAAAAAAGTGCTTCTAACAAATATACGAATCACAACCAATGGCAGCCGCTTTTCAAACCTATGTGTATTTCTTTGCATTTTTTCTGAATTCGGTATTTTGTGTATATTTTTAGCCACAAGGTGAGCACCATAACTCTCCTTCAACGAAGAATGAATACCACACCGTTGCTAATTAATAAAAGAATTTTGCTGTTTCATCAGCAATGGACAATGATTTTAGGGGAATCTAATTGAGTTCCTCTGTATTCCACATATTTCAGATGAGGGAAAATTTTAATTTTGTTAATATACAAGTTCCTAATGTAGCACATATTGCGAAAATAATTAAATATTTATGTCTAGGACTTTTCTTTTACTACGCTGGAGACACGGATGCTGGAAATTCTCCGATAGTGAAAGAACAATTACCATAAATATTTTACTGTTATAATGAATTCCAATGTTAATTATAACCTTTCATTTAGAAATTTAAAAAATACCCCACCTTCACTTCTAAAAATTGTAAAAATTTACTAAATTTCATCAATATTTCGCTTTTATTATTTTATAATTTTTGTAAAATACTTCGAGGCTTTTGCAGAAGCAATTTTCATTTGTACTAATTTCGTGTCAATAGATCCAACTATACTATTTTTAAGTTAAATTTTATCCTACACGATTTACATTAAACGATTTATAATTTCCAAGCTGTATTTGAAAGACGAAGGAATAGAAATCCTACAAGGAGTGTACGCCATATAAACATGAAGGCTACCTTCTTAATTAATAAACACAACGAAATCTACACAGTTATTAGCAAACAAACATTTTAAGGAAATATCATTCGGTAATGATTGCAAACGAAATTTATAATACCTTAATAGTATTTATAGATCATTTAACGAACCATGCATTGAAATATATCCAAATGCATATCCTAAATCTAATCAATATATTTTTATAGGCAATTTTGTGTTTCTCGAAAGCTTCGTGAAACAATCTAACCAAAATATTCACTTCCACACTCGAGAGAACGTGAATTCCAGAACGATTACGAGATTGGATTGAAAATGGAACAAGGGCCGTAAAACAAATCTGCATCTCTTTGAAAAAATTTATCTAGTTTACGCAGCAATGGAATGCTTTCTATGTAAATAATAGTGCTTAAAAATTCCATTCTAACATGAAAGAGCCGATCGCAAAGCTAGCTCTCCCCTTACACCTTACTGAATGCAAAGGATGAATTTCGAGCGAAAAATTCAAAAATTTCCAAACCGAGTAAATCTTAATACGGACGCCAAACCCAGCGGAAAAACGATGGATAATAATAGAAAGTAAAACAAAAATATATACTCGGAGAAAGAAATTCTACACGGGCAATGTGATCAACGGAAAATATATTATAAAAACCTTTTCTAAATACTGCAAGTTTTGGAAAATATAAATACAAAAGAGCATTTGGTGAGACACACTCGCATTTTTTGCCTTTCAAGAATTTATTTTTTCCCGCTTTTTTCCTGAAGAGAAGGCCCCGGAGCGAGAGTTTGATACCGTTTCATTTGTCGTTTCCCCCGCTACCCATCATCCCACGCGCACGGACAGAGCGATGAACAATGGCCCTGAATTTTAGGTCCTGACGGTTTCTTTGTTTCCGGGGGCAGTCGTAATAAAGACTTCAAGTCTGGGTAGAGAAATAAATAGAATGATGTCCTCGCTCAAAAGTCCCTCCTCTCAAACTATGCATGACTTGCTCGACGACATAGAAAGGAATGTTTTTTTCCTCTTCTCAGAGGTCCTGATGAAAAGGAGAGGAACTTAATTATCGCGTTTTATTAATTGAAAACTAATTAATTTCATGCAAATTGCTAGTGCACGATTAGTACACCTACAGGATCTGTCAATATAAAAGGAGAACCTACTATTATATTATATACTATAGCATAAGTCGGCAATCTTTCGCAATTGGCGTGCCAAATTCACGTCAATCATTATCATTCCTTTTTTCGCGTGCCATTCAAAATAACATCGCGTGCCATAGGTTGCTGACCCCTGTGCTATATCATCCATGATGGTAGAACAATTTTAATTTAATTTGTACAAGTTTTAATATAATCAAAGAACATATACATATTTGCAAACATGTTAGACCTTGTTAGTCGACTATTGATTTATCAGTTTCTACTAAATTTCCATTTTGTATAACTTAAAATTAAAGACCTAAATATTATTTAAAAGCGACTCAAAATATTATTTGGACCAAAATGTTATAGAAACTATGAAAATGGCAATTTCAAAAGAGCACGGGATTAATAGTGGTGATAAGGATTTACGTATTAGTAAATTGAAATAATAACAAATGTACCTTACTCGAACTCAGGAAAGTCATTTAAGCATTTAAGCTCTCCCTTACCTGAAAATTAAATATGCGATGCATTAGAAAACTACCTCGGGATAAAATGTAATCTAATATAAAATTACAATTAAAAATCTATCATCACATTCTTGACACTTAAATGGTTGCAAGTGCACAAAAATTAACTTAAGACAAAATCTGAATACCTAGAGGACATCAATTTTATATCCCAAAGTATTCGACTATTGGATTACATAAAATGCATTATTCAGAAAAAAATGTTATATTAAAATTATTACAATTACTCACTACCAGGGGATGTTCATATCCCCATTTTCACCAATTTTAACGTTCCCTACATTTCTTATGTTGCTACTTAAGATATTTTTATCCATTAATCCCTCTTGGCATTCTCTATTATCACAAGAAAAGAAGTCGCAATTATCGACGCTTATTCTCATTATTTTACACCCCAAGTCTCATTAAATGGTTCGTAAAAATAAATTTCGTATACTTTTTGACTTTCGATTATAAATTTCACAAACTGAACATGTTTTATCGCTTGATTCGCTCTAAAATATTTAGAGGAATTAAAAATAATACATCTTTTGAATTTCACTGTAGGGCAGGATTTAAAACGAAGTAATAAAAATCGAGAATCAAACAATGCACAGCAAAAACCTTTTCAAATCAGTATCTCCATTTATTCTATTATTACGTAATATCGATATGGATCCCTATCTGCGAGACCCGGAGAAGAGATCCTCCGAAATATAAAGCAACCCCTCATTAAATGATTCTCCTTCCTCAATAGGTTTAGACGGAGAATTTTGTTCAAACCTCCCCTTTGCTTTGCTTCTCCTCCCTCTTCGGAATTTCGACTCCGCGCAGGTGCTTCCTATTGGCGCCATATTCCCAGGATCCCTCACCGCCCCAACCCTACGCTCCCTCCTCCCATCCTCCATTCCTAACCATCCAAACTCAACTTTCCTCCATCAACCATTCTCTAGCCCCTCCACCTGGAAAAAACACCCACCTTCCAATACCTACACCAAAGCCTCCGTTCCTCTCCCAACTTACTCTCATCCTCTCTTTCCACCCTCCCTCCCTCTCTCCCTTCCACTCCTTTCACATCCTTAAATTATTCAGGAAAGCTTAAACACCCACATCCAGCCCATAACATCACGCGGCTCCATTGAAAAGCGGGGTAGCCTAGCAACAAAAAGACATAAGCTCTCCCATTCTCTCTGCTTCACACATACACACGCCTAAACACACGCACGCACGTGTGCCTACTTACCCGTCCCTCCTTAAGGGGAACCGCTTAGTGGAAATACGAGTGGAGAAAGTGTATTGGGTTGGGTTGGTGAAATAAAGAAACAAAATAACATAATGGAAAGGGATGCAATAAAAAGGGGAATGAGAGGGAATGGATAACAATGGAAAGCCTTCCCACCTATCTGTCTATCCACCCTTCTCCTCAACTTACCGTGCCTACTGCGCGCACAGAGCACTTTCGGTAATTTCATTCCTAATCGAACATTGAAAAAGATAACCGTTTTCCGCGAGGGATACCTCGCAGAGTGAGAGAAAGTGAGGGGTGGATGGAATAAGGCGAGGAGGGAGGATGGGAGTAGGAGTACGGAATGGTGGAAAGAGTAGGAATCATTATGTGAGGTTACCTTGGAAGCAAAGGGAGAGGATCTTTTCTCTCGGAGATCGAGAAGAACACCACCCTCGGAGAAGCATCATAATCTTCTTCTTTCTCCTCGGAGCTAAAAAAAAGATGTTCGTCGGGCAGGATGAAAAACTGCCGCCTATTAACGGTAACCACGTACACACTTCTTCGCGGGGCCACGCAAAAGGGAGGGCACTTTTGGCGTGATGGCCATCTCTCCCTCAACCTTCATTTCCCTCCATCCTTCTCTCTCTTCCTCTCTCTCTTTCCTCCCTCTTTCTCTCTCTCTCTCACACAAACAATCTATCACGCTACCTCTCCCTCCCTCTCTTTCTCCCTCTCATTCTCACTTTCTCTCTTGCTCTCCCTCATTCTCCCTCTCAGTCTCCCTCATCATCTCTCCCCCTCCTTCCATCCATTCCCCTTCCACCATCCCCCCCTCTCTCGCTCTCTCTAACTCTCTTACACACATTCCTCCATCTCTTCCCCTCAATCTGCCTCCCTCCGCATCTCCTCTCGCACCTCTCTCCCTCCATCTCTCCACAATTTCTCCCCTCCCTACATTTCTCTTTCTTCTCTTCCTCTTCCCATTTAAAGCCTCCATCTCATCCCTCCTTCTTCCCCCCCATTTTTTCATCCTCATAGGAAACTCTTCCTAACAAAATCTACTTCTTCTTTTGCAACCGGGGTGCGGGTCGAAATCGCATGCGGTCGATAAATCAATAGTCGAAATAAAAAAATGGTGAGCGGATGGAGAGAGAGGATTTTTATACCCCTAAGAAGTTCTCCTCTTGTCGGATCTCTTTGTTGTATTATTTCTATCTTATTATTTCATTCGTCCTTTATTTTTGCACTAACTTGCATGATTTTTCAAACCAACATTACCATTCAAAATCATTTTCAAGGTTTATATCGGGAAAAATGTTCTCGCTTACGACTTATAGTAGTATATCCGCGTTTGTTAGATATTATTTGATTAAAAGAGTGATTTAAAACAAAATCTTGTAAGTCTATCAGGAAATCAAGAACAAAGGGAAATGCTCGAAAAATGTGCTCAGTATATCCAAAAGACAGTAAAACTAAATGTTTTTGCAATAAGTATTTCCAATTCATTTGTTTAGAGCACAGAATTTTTATGTGCTGCAAATGTGCACAAGAGATTTCCAAATTTTGAAGATAGCCGGAAAAAAAGGCTTTTTTTACATCAGGTTCATCCACAAATAGAACTGATAAATAATGTGTAACAATTCTTCATCCATAAAATTTCTAAATAAAAATGTTCGTAATATTTTAAAGCAGTTCTTGATTTTGTATTAATCATAAGCGAATGTCACTAAATATGGACTAATTTTAACATAACCAAGCTGATAATTATGAAGTGTAAAGTTGGGTCTCACAGATAGAATTCATTCTTTTTGTAGTAGACCTCCAAACTATCCGTGCACGGACTATCCAAGAAGCCGATTAAGCGGAAGATTAACGTTCAAAATAATATGAATTTCCTTTAAGTCAGCCCCCAACAGACACTGCGAGATAAATAGTTTGCCTTAATTAATAGCAATTTTCAAATTAAGCAATCTTGCGAGGAATAACCATGCAGTGAATTTTTACGCATTCAAATTTTAAAAAAATTACAGAGTTTTATTTTCCGTTTGCTGGAAGCGAAACTGTTTCTATCGAACGTAAAACAATTCCGGGCATTTTTTAAATCTACTTACGAAGTTTCGCTATGCTTGCATTAACATTAATTTTAAATGAAGGAATAACTTTTTCCCTTAGATATTGTTTTCACTTGGTTGAATACGACGGTGCTTCTCAACCTTTTTTGCTCCACGGCACACCTTCATGCATGCTTAAGAACATCGCGGCACACCAAACCACCCCTAATTCATTCACTCTGTAAATACCCATTTTTAACGATAAAAACTAGCGTAACAAGTAAAAGTGGCAGTTATATTAGATTGTTACGATTGGTAAAGCAATAATTGTATAATTTTATTGTACATTAAATAAAAACATAATTTAAAAATTAAATAAATATCTTCGGAGTGTGCGGCACACTAGTCCCTTCCTCGCGGCACACCGGCTGAGAACCACTGGGATACGGCATGTACTGTGTTTGTAATTCTTAATTAAATCGCTTTTTAACATATGTTTCGTCAAGATATTCTTTAAAAATTGAGCCAGTTTTAATTCGTATGAATAATTGAGGTTTTGAATAATCTTGATTTTAACCATCTAGGAAAGTATATCTTTTTTATATCATTATTCTTATGCATAAATGCATAAAGGCCTCCCTAGCCAATTGCGAGGTATACCTGTAACAGTAACACCTTAAGCCAGATTCTTCACACACTCCTACGGAACCTAATTATTTTTTGCATTTTTGCTTTCCTTTTTAAGTAGTCTATCGGCAGAAACCCTTCACCTTCTACTTATTCAAGTTTTTTTTTGTAAACATTTTAATTATTTAGTAAGCGTAGATCAGATCAAATTCGTCTTCGTCTTTATCTGCCGGTTTTCGTTTTCGTGGCGTTCACAAAGCATTTTTAATGACGAGTAATTAAAGATAGTTAAGTATTTTACTATAAAACGAATTTATAAGGAGAAATATATTATTTTTGTTTAGTCATCTTTTTACATTTGGAGACATTAATCTTTCCCTCTTGATTCTCTTTCAGACGTATTATCGTCATGGCACTACACCACAGCTCAAAACTTATTTAACTGAAATACCTAAGAACGTCTCAGACAAGCTTTATCGTTTCCCGTTATTTTCTATTCATTGCCTCTTAATTTTAGCGAAATGAGGACTTTGCTCTTAATATCCTTTAAAATTAAAAGAGAGAGGCATTTATAAATTCAATGCACTTAAAATACAATTGGAGTAAACCTATTAACATGGGGGCATAAAATCATATTTGAGCAGCAGAATAAGAATATATAAAATTATAATGTTTTCTATCTTCTTTAGATAAAATTTCAATATTTAATTAGTACGAGTTTTTCGTGTGAATTTCGTATTTTGTTAGATAAATGAAGGCGGTATGATAATTTGCGAACAATTTTGTTGTGTTACACCTTATTATTATGAATGTAAAAAGGTAAATATAGTTAGGCTATTTAATAACATGGTTGAGTATTAATGACTGGCCATGACGTACATGCACTGCAACATAGTTTTACGAAGACATTATTTCGGGAGGTTGGTAAGCGCATTAGCGATGATAGACCGTGATAGCCTCTTTGTCTTTGTGCGATCCGCTTATCACCTCACTAGACCAAAGTTTTTCTTTCCATTTCTTACTTATGTACTTGTTAAAAAGTCCAAGAACCCATTTATCGCTTCCAAAAGTTAGAAAATATATTGGGCCGCTTTAAAAACACGTAGTTCTAAATCAATTATTATTTCATAGTATATCATCGAAATTTCTTGTAATAATTTTCTATATTATAGATGACTTAGAATGAGTTATCGTTAATACAAACTCAGCTCCCTCAAAGATGGGACTCATTCTCACAAATTTACTGTTGTTAATTGGGAATACAACTGAATTTGAATGATTGATATACTTGTAACAACTCTTTTAGTCTATCCCCTTTTCTTCCCCTCCCTCCTCTCGCCTAGTGTATACCGCCTCCCGCCTTATTCCTTCGTCACGTTGCCCGACTTACGTACTAACGTAATACCGCGTAAGAATATCGGGCAACTCATAATAATCCTTTCGGAACGTCGGAAGAAGACATATACAGGGAGGAAATAAAAAGGCGGAGCGCGGACAGCGAAGTCAGTAGCTTTTTCTCATACGAAGTATCGAGAAAGTATTGTTTTCGCGAAAAAATTCGACCTCGAGATTTTTACGGAAATCCACGTTTTAGGTGTCGCTGAATCCGAAAAAGTGGTTTTCTCAATGCGTCTGTCTGTTTGTTACTGGCTATGGAGCCTAGACGGAAGCACGAAAATGAATGGAATCTCGTATTTAGGCATTTTATCATACTGAGCAGAGTTTATGTAGAAATGGTAGACATTGATCAATAATTAAGAGTAGTTTATTCTGCGCATTTTTAACAACAATCCGATTTTCTCGAAAACGGCTATAACGATTTTGATAACATTTCGTACAGTTACTTTAATATACATCTTCAATAATACCACTTATTTTGTTTTTCTCAATGAATGAATATAAGACTATAGTTTATTCTTGGGCAACTTTAACAAAAATTGGATTTTCTAAAAACAGGCTAATACGATTTTCATTTTCTAAAGATAACTAAACGACGCATTAGTACCCATATATGAGAAAGTTTGTACAATGTATGATGTACCGAATTTTTTGAAGAGTCATTCGGATCACGCATGGATCACTCTCGTCGGCAGCAGTATTCACAAGAGGTAGTTTTGGAAGACCCCTTGTAGTTATTCGCCGGACGCAGAGCAGTCGAAGGAGAAATACCATTGTGAAGAAGCGGATCCCAGATATACGAAGAATTCGTCACCAGCTGCTGGCTCATCCCCCCTTAAACTCCACTTGTGATATTTTTCCAGGGCTAAGTCATGTCCCCTTTCTGTGAATACACGTTCCACTTGCCCAGCACTAAGAAGTTAAGTATTGTTGATAATGGAAAGTTATATTTATGCTTGAATGTTAATGATCTATTTGTTATTTGCGTTTTCCTGTTTTTTGGTCCAATGGTGTTAGACTTTGGTTTATTGCCGCTGTATTCCCAATCGATTCGGTGATTTATTTTCATTTATTCTGTAATGTGTTTTTTTGGAGTAATTATATGCGTGAGGTTTATTAAATCAGGTCTTGATTCAATACAACATAAAACCCCTACTGTCAACATGTCCCCGAGAAACTAACATAAGTCGTTTTTGATTTATGATTGTGCGTCTCCCGAGATAACCGGGCATCGAAGGAGTTGTCACTATATATAAATATATATATATACACACACACTAGCGTGATAAAATAAATGGTAATATTGTATTATCGTCACAAGGAAAAATTCAGCCGATTTCCATGATTATTAAACGATCGATATTTTCAAAAGTAACGATTCGTTCAAAATCCATAAAGTTGGGTTTTCCAAATGGGGTTCCTCGGACTACTGAAATTTCCGCAAAAGCTTGTAGGGGGTCCGTAGACATTGTAGAAAAATACGTTTTATTAATTAAGGGAAATTATAAGTAATTATTTAGTAATAATTTAAAATGACTCTACTGCAATAGAAACATTAATCAGTCGTCAGATATTTCAAAGCAAATAATTCGTTCTTAGTCTCCTCAACGTGCTGTCAAATGTTAAAACTATGAGTTCAAGGGTTCCAATAGGGATCCTCAAATTGAAAATATTGAAAACCCTTGTCCTAATGGCTTACGAAATTGTTTCAAGACTACTGCACAAAGATACAAGCCATTCCTTTAAAAATTCAGAGCAGTCATCTAATTTTTAGTGATGTTTTAAGAGATAAGCCAAGTAAAATTCTTTTCCTACACGAGGTATTTCCAAGAGTAACGACGAAATAGATTATTTTCCTAATAGTAACAAACTTGACATGAGGAACAGAAACGAAGCGATAAAGAACAACTTTGAGCAACGGTGTAAAGTAAGCTTCAAGAAGCCCGCGAAAATTATATCCCTGGGTTACGCTGCTTGAATCACACTACCAGGCGCCTCATTACGCAATCATGAAGCGGCAGGAGGCGGGGGAAGAGGGGCAGGAAAAGATGGTGGAAAGGGGGGGAGGAAAGGAAAGAGAGGAAGGGAAGCACTCTCGACGAACTACACCGCGAGTGTGTGCGTGCGTGCGTGTGAGGGAGGAGAAGAAAAAATGAAACAAAAGAAGTAGAAAAGTGCGCAGAAAAACCTTATGTCTCGCATAAAACGTGAAGAATTCCAGAGTGAGAAGGGCATGGGTTGGAGATAAGCGAAAAAATAAAGTAATATATTTTCGCCCCTCTCACTTCAGCCTCGGGTAGGAGAAAAAGGGGGCGGGAAGGCGGTGTTCTTCTTGGCTAAGGAAAGGACTTCCTGTGGGCCTCGGAATAGAACTTCCGAATTCCCCCGAAGCATTGCCATCGCTAGATGGAAAAAGGGCGCCTTCATATTCCATTCTCACATCCTTGATTCCTTTCCTTTTAACCCTCATGGGAGAAGAGAATGCCACGACTTCACTACCACGGGTATCTAAACTCACACCACCCTATAAAAAATTCCCCTTCCGCTACCTTCGTCTCAGTTTCCACATCTCTCCCTCTGATCCTCACTGCCTCTCACAATCCCTTTCTCCTCTCCCTTTGTCCCTCTCGCTCCTCTCTATGTCTCTCCCTTCCATTCCCTCCACCTCTATCTCTCCCTCCGCCTCAATAAGCACATCTCCGGCTCACTTCCTCCTATTTCTCTTTTTCTCAACTAAAATCCTCTACTCACATTCCTCTACTTTCATCTCTCCATCTCTTTCTATCTGTTTTTCAACTCTATCCATCTCCTCCCTCTCTTTTTCTCCTCCAACCTCGCCTAATCTTTCCTTATCTCTCCACCTCCCTCTCCCTCTCACTCCCTGTACGTATATAATCAATATTTTTTCTCCTTCTTAACCGTTTAAATAGGGTTAAATGCAAGAAGGAACTATGTAGTCTCAATTTCGATATAAATAATATCGTTTGTCTGTCTCTCTCCCTCTCCAACCTTTTCCTCCCACCTCTCTCCCTTTCCCTGCATCTCCTTCCCTCTCCCTCATTCTCTTTTTCTCCCCTCCATTTTCCCCTCTCCCTATCGCTCAATTTTCATCCCTCTCCTCTTTCTCCCCACCCTCTCCCTCCTTCTCCCTCGCCTTCTTCCCCCCTCTCCCTGTTCCCTCCTCTCCATACTTCCTTCCCCCTCCCTCTCTCTTCCTCTCTCATTTTTCATCTTTTCTCCCCCCTTCCTCCACCTCCAACCTCACGGCTTATTTCCTTTCTCTTTCACTTCCTATCCAAACTCATTTCGAAGTCGTATATGGTCGAGAGAACTGCGCGAATGGCCTTCAAATGGCTCTGAGAAGAGAAGGTAGCTTTAAAAATAAAATAAAAAAATATACGGGATCTAACCGCGTACTTAAAGTGGTCCTTAGAGCGAAATGCCCCTCCTGGACGGATTGTGAACTTGCGAAATTTCAGAAAGATGGACTCGTTTATTTTATTCGGAGAAGGAATCTCCCAAGGGAAGACGTCACGCGGCGGGATTGTTCCTGCCGAAGAAAAAAAAAGCAATTCCGTGCTAGGGAAATATGAATAGCTGAAATGATGTTCTTAGCACTTTAACTGATTTTCGATTAAACGACATTACAAAAGAAAAAGTAAAAGGGAGGTGAGAAGAATATGCCCTCGGAGAATTATTTTGGGGAAACTTCATTAAACAAAAGAATTAAATCGGTGAAGATTGTTTTATTAATGTTAACTGTATTGCATAGATGGTTTCACCCGTGTTTTAACGCCACGCTAGATCAAATTCTGTGGTTCAGAAGGCGGTAATTGCTTTCTGTTTTAGAGGTCTTTAGTCAGTATTCGGTTGTTACAGTAAAACACTCGATATTTTTATTCCTTCAAACTTTCATATTATGGGTGTTAAAATAGTAAAATAGTTCAATTTGATGGTTGATTAAAGACATCATATTTACCGTCGCCACAGTTTCCTCTCTCATTCATTTTTATGTTCGCTACGTGCAACCTTTATTTTTACAACAGATTTTTATATTTTTTAAGCTCGGAAATCACGTAATTGAAATTCAATGAAACATTTTGGTTCTATTATTTTTTTGCGCCGAAATCCACAATTAACTTCAGTGAAAAACATTACAAATACCTCCGTCGCGTCAAAAAATGCGAATCACCCTTCAGCAGAATTTACGCGCATATTACTCAAACATGCACCGCCATATAAAAATGTCACCCGATATTATTTTACCGATATCACTAACGACAACGAGGATTAAATTCCTCAGATACCCGACCCTTAAATTTTAAAAAACAAACAATTCGCTTAACCGATATTTCGTCCCATGGCAACCACACGTGTTTCCCTCCAAAAACATTCCCCACCTACTCCCTCATCCCAAACGCCGAATGATTTACGAAGCGAAGGGGAAAGAAAAAAGAAATATAAACTGGAATTTGAAGAATTACGCGAATTCCTCAGCGGAGTCGATGAGGGAGAGTGGGAAACAGAAAAGGCACGCAAAAATAAATAAAAGACATGTGTTACTGCGGTAGAGCCGAACACGCCGTGTTGTTGATATATTCCCTGCTTCTCCAAACCACTTGGGAGTAAAAGTATCGCTGGGAAGACGGGTTTCGGCAAAAAGGGATTAGCGCTCGGATGCCACTAGAGGTTGAAGCAAGGGACCGGAAAGATGCTCTGTATTGGAGTGACAGGAGCTAAAGGAGAAAGGGGGATTTGGAAATGAAAGGAAGCTAGGGAGAAGATGGGAGATGAAGGTGGGAGAGAGAAAGAAATAGTAGAAGAGGATTGAAGGGGATTATACGAAGAGAGAAAAACGTTGGATCTTGCTCATAGGCGGAAAACTCATTCGAAAAATACCTTCCTGATCATTTACTTGATCAACGTAATGACCTTTAAATCAGAGCAAATTTTTACTCTATTTTCCTTATAAAATATTACTTCTGTATAAACAGAACATAATACCGGTGAGTCACCTCTAATGACGGATTAATTTGGCCGAAATGCGTGCATGGTTTACCCAAACATTAAATTCATTTGTGAGGTATAGCTTGTCGATTTGATTTTAGACATAAGGTTAACTCGATAATATTCTCCCATGAGTAGTCAACCGTTTGAAGCACGCATTCCATAGTGTTTGAAGATTATTTCACAAGAAATTATTTTTTAGTCATGCAATTAATTAAATTAAAAACATTAAACGCTTTTGAGTCTAATACTTAATAAACCTGTCTAAGTTTACTTTTATGGCAGTTACATAAGGAAAATTTCTATAATATTACTATAACTTCAGGAGGAAGGTGTCCTGCTGCATTAATTGAGTTTATTTTTATCTCCCCTAAAAGTGCTTTTACAGCTACGGTATGAGCATTTCATTATGTGATTGAATTCCAACAAACTAAAGCTGTTTCGGAAAACGTTGAAAACATAGTTAATGATGATACATATATTAAACCGTTGATATACATATACTAGTTTCTAGCATTTTTTAAAATCTACAAATGATTCTTCGGTTTGCTTGAAGCATTTGAATTGAGTATTTCAATCGATAATATGAGTGTTTCTCGGGGAAGTTTTTAAAATTAATTTTAGGTCTTAAATCTTCACACAAAAGAAAAAAATGGTACAACATACATTGTACAAATTTTCTCATATATGGGTACTAATGCGTCGATTAGTTATCTTTAGAAAATGAAAATCGTATGACCCTGTTTTTAGAAAATCCAATTTTTGCTAAAATTGACCAAGAATAAACTAGCCTTATATTCATTCAATGAGAATAATGAAATCGGAGTATTATTGTAGATGTATACTCAAGTCACTGTACGAAATTCGATCAAAATCGTTAAAGCCGTTTTTGAGAAAATCGAATTGTTGTTAAAGTTGCCCAGAATAAACTAGCCTTATATTCACATTTTGAGAAGTATGAACTATAAAGTATTATTGAAGACGTAAACTCAAGTAAATGTAGGAAATTTGATCAAAATCGTTATAGCCGTTTCCGAGAAAATCGGATTGTTGTTAAAAATGCGTAGAATAAACTACTCTTAATTATTGATCAATCTCAACCATTTCTATCTATACTCTGCTCAGTATGATAAAATGCCTAAGTACGAGATTTCATTCATTTTCAATCAACCGTCTAGGCTCCAGTGCCAGTAACAGACAGACACGGTATTGCGAAAACCACTTTCTCGGATTCGGCGACACCTAAAACGTATATTTCCGCAAAAATTTCGAGGTCGAATTCTTTTGCGAAAACAAGACATTCTCGATACTTCGTATGAGAAAGTAAAAATCGGTACAATGTACATTGTATAAACTTTCTCATATACTAATGCGTCGTTTAGTTATCCTCAGAAAATGAAAATCGTATGAGCCTGTTTTTAGAAAATCCAATTTTTGTTAAAGTAGCCCAATAAACTAGCGTCCTATTCATTCATAGAGAAAAATGAAATACGTAGTGTTATTGTAGATCAAGTACTGCACGAAATTTTATCACGAAATTTAATAAAATCGTTACTGACGTTTTTGAGAAATTCGAATTGTTGTTAAAGTTACCTAGAATAAACTAGCCTTATATTCATTTTTGGGATATATGAACTATACAGTATCATTTAAGACGTAAACTCAAGTAACTGTAAGAAATTTGATCAAAATCGTTTAAGCCGTTTCTGAGAAAATCGAATTGTTGTTAAAGTTGCGTAGAATAAACCAACCTTATATTCATTTTTTGAGAAATATGAACTATACAGTATTATTAAAGACGTAAACCCAATTAACTGTGCAAAATTTGGTCAAAATCGTTATAGGCGTTTTTGAGAAAATCTAATTGTTGTTAAAAATGCGCAGAATAAACTACCCTTAATTATTGAGCAATGTCAACCATTTCTACATATACTCTGCTCAGTACGATAAAATGCTGAAGTACTAGATTTTATTCATTTTCGCTCTACCGTTTAGTCTCCAGAGCCAGTAACATTCAGACAGACGGCATGCCAAAAATCAGTTTTTCGGATTCAACGACACCTTAAACGTATATTTCCGTAAAAATCTCGAAGTCGAATTTTTTCGCGATGACAATACTTTCTCGATATTTCGTATGAGAAAGTAAAAAGGATCCATCGCTACTAGCCATTATATATATTTACAATCGATAAAAATTGTATAGAAATATGGGCTCGTTTGTGAAAAACCGTATTGTATGAAAAGGAGAAATCATATAATCAGAGATTCGTGTTTTTTTATTAATATTTTTTAATGGAAAATATAGGAATCATTCATAAAAATACTTTTAATATCATAGCAACTGCAACTACGTAATACAAATATGAGTTAATATTTCTGATATGATGTTATATTATATTAAGTATAATCACATAGTGAGATTTTCACAAAATAATTCAACTGATACACATACAGACATAATCGAGAAAACAATTAAAATTGGGTCCTCAAAACATGTATTTACTTAGGAATATCAATTTCGATTTTTCACGAAAACTATACTTTCTCATAGACTGCGTATTGTGAAAGTAAAAATATCGCTCGGCGCTCTATTCTCGCAGATTTAGGGACCGAACCCCATTTTCTACTTTATTTACATGACGTTCCCGGTTTTTCGGTTCGCAGAGATCTCAAGGAAAATAAAACCCGTGGACGGCGAGGTACGCCCGTATAATATAATGAAGAAAATAGCGGAAGATGAGGATAAGAAGGCGATTTTTGAATCAATGGAGCCCTGCCTATGTAAGGATTAATACTGCAAAAGGCCGAGTGGTCTTCCCTTAGCACCCTGGCTCCACCCTATCCTCCAGGCATTCCCAACTTAACTCTTAAGGGAAAGGGGGGATCAGGATACTCTGCACCGGCTGGGGAGGCTTGCCCCTCACACCACCTATTCCTCTTCCGTCCCTCGCCTACTTACCCTAAAAGAGCATAAGGTAAGCGATCCACAACCCATGAGATCCTCATCTCTACGTTACTTCACTTTCTCTCTCTCTCTCTGTGTCTGCCTCTTTCTTAGCATGCACCTCCCTTACGTATTTTTCTACTCTCTTCTCTTACCAATGCACCTCTCCATTTCTTCCTCGCGCATTCTTTCTATTTTCATGTACCTCATCGCCTTTCTTCTCTCTCCATCTACTCTCCTTCATCTTTCTCTCTCCTCCCATTATCTTCTCTTCCTCACTCTTCTCTACGCATCTCTATCACTTTCCCATCCCCACTCTCTGAATCCCCCCTTTCTCTCTCTCCCTCCCTTTCTCCTATTTTCTCTCCAACTCCCATTCACTATCTCCTTTTCCTCCCCTACCTTCCTCTCACTTTTCCCCACACACACTCACTCCCTCCCTCGCACCGTCTTTTCCTTCCTCCCATCCTTCCTCTCTTCCTCACTCTCTCATCCACTACCTCCATCATTCCCTTCCTCATTCCCTCTCTTTCCCTTCCTCTATCCCTCATCTTCTCTCCCCCATGTCTCTATCAATTCCACTTCCATCTCCTTAATTCACTTCCCTCTTCCATTCTCTTTCCATCTACTTCTGCCCCCTTTCTCTCTCTCTCTCGCACTCTCTCTCCCTCCATCACCAACTCCTTCTCCCCATTGTTCTCTTTCCCTTTCTCTCTCTTCTCGATTTATCTCTTTCCCTCCTTTTCCCTCTTTTCTCTCTCTTTCCCAATTTCTCTTCCCCACATCCTTCTGTTCCTCCAACACTTTCCAAGGAAGGAGACTGGAAAGGGGGCGACTGTGTTTTCCCTCAAAAGGTTTATGGTTCCTGGAAGAGAAAGAGAGAGAGGGAGAAAAAGGATGGAATAAGGGCTGGAAAGAGTGGAAGTAAACACCGCAGAGGAGAAGAAAAATTGAGAGGAGGAACAAAGTGAAGCATTAAGATCGAGGGTATGGGGGGGAGGGTGGGGGAGGTAGCCGTAGGGAAGGGAGAAAAGGGGGGGGGGGTCGAGTGTGAGGTAGGCTAGCATCTGTGAGGTATTGATTTCCGAGGGACTATAAGGTTTGGGCATGGGGAGGAGGAAGGTGTAGACAAAAGTGGTGAAAAGGCGGAAAATATATATATCTACGGTTATTTTTCTTGGATACGTTTTTAACATGGAAAAAGTCCATTTCGTGGGTTATTTATATCGAGAAGTCTTACCATTCGATGAAGTATAAAATCGCGAGATTTAGAGATGATTCTCAGCCGAACGACGTAAGGGCCTTTTTTGTCGAGAAACAAAAATATGTCTCCTGTGATTTTCGGCGAAAGAATTTTCTAACGATTTTGAATTCTCTTGAAAGTGTTTTTTTGCCATTCACGAGAAAAATCGGAGCCGAAATCATTTTTCCGCGAGAGAAAGCCACGCCTAAAAACATACAACTATTTGCCACTAAACACATATAATATAAGTGAGCAGTTCCTTAATTTGAAATATTGTTCACACTTTTGTCTCTTCGGAGTATTTAAATCTGAATAAGTAACGATGATTGTTTATTGAAAAAATATTTGCCACGCCGCAATAAAATTGCAAATAGGTAATTTATTTGTTCGGTCTTAATGAATCGAATGTGCGAGCTAATTCAAAGAAAGATTTTATACAAACTTGAATGTAACATTTATTATGGTCATGTTCTTTCTCATTAAAGATAAAAAGAAAATTAGTTTGCTGTAACCGTTGAATCAAGACTCAATAATACAGTTTATGCTAATTTTAATGTTAACTGATAAAATTTTTTGCCATGCATGCAAAAAATAGGCTTTCTAAGGGTAACACGGTATATAGGATTCAATTCACAATTTAAAATTTATTGTCATGTATAAGAGTTCAACCTTTTAGTGGAAGATCCTTGGGCTCCCTTCAATAAAGCAGTATTCCCAACCGAGTATTCACAGATTCACAATAAAAACTAATATATTTCAGGATGACCCTTTTAAGTAATAATCGAAGTCGTTTCCTGTTTTGTCTCATGCAATTTTATGTTTGTGAACTAGTGTCAATATTGCTAAGATAATTCTTGGTAAACCGATTATTATACGCCCTAGGGCTAGATGTCTCTCGTACATTAATTTTATTTGTATATATTTTCTGCACAATTTAGTACATGTTGTCTTTGCAAAGCATAAATACACAAGTACTATTAAAGATTCTAATTTTTCGTTTGGGACAAATAAGTTTATTAAAAAAATTTATTTCGTTAAAACAGTCGGCGCTTCATCTTTAAACACGCTACGACGGTTTCGCCTTTCTCAAGCAAGCACCCAATTCATGACAGAAAACCGCACCAATGAATAATATTGAGAAAATTCCCTCTAGGTACTCCCCCTTTTTTCCAGCATCCTACAAGGATTTCAATTATGCTTATCCGGAACCGAGGAATTTATAACGTCTCTTAATGAATATGGGTTCCAATCATAACTTTTAACATTCCGCCCATGTTAAGCAATGAACCGAAGAGGTATATATAATTCTTCACTGCTCTACCACCCACTTTTAACCATCCCGACCAGTCCCGAGAGAGATACTTCGTCTGGGAATAGAGAGAGTGGGGGGGGGGGGGGGGGGAACGAAAAAACTTAATAATGCTTTCACGACCTGCTTGAATAAATTCTCCTTCTTCAGTAAACGAGTATGGAATTGCCCTCAGAGGGAAGGAGTAGGAGATGTGTGGAGGGTGGGGGTGAGAAGAGGGCGAGGGCGGCCTTACTTAACGACTGCCGACTAATCAGGGGCAACGGCTGGAATAAACATTACGCCTCGCAATAAGAGGATTCCATTTCCCTTCCCAAGCGACTTTCTTTCTTATGAAAATAATGCCAAACCTTCCTTCAAAATTTATATGTATACATATACATACACATACATATATATACATATATATATTTAATGAAAAGCTGCGAAAATAATTTAAAATATCGCTTCGATCAACATTTAAAGGTAAGATGGGTTGATATAAATGGGGAGAGTTGATTCGGATATTGTAAGTCAATTTTATCAATTGATGGTAACCTGGTATTTAAAGTTAGGATGAGGTTATAAGAATTTAATAATTTATTAGTTTTTGTTATGGAACCTTGATTTATATAAAAGCTCATAAGGTATATGTTGCAGTGATGTGATAATAAATGAAAATTACTTTGAGAAATCCCAGTAAGTTTTACATAAATTTCATCATACACAAAAACAAACATGCATACAAAAACATTATGGTTTTAGTAGGTAATATGTAAAATAGGTTATTAGACTGAAAATTTGTTACAAAACAAAATATAATTAAATAATTAGCTATTTTCTCCACAACAATAATCTGTTCTTACGTCTCGCGCTAGAAATTGATGTAGTAATTACCAATAAAATACAACAAAATGTACTTATACTCGAATTAAAAAAATATCATTAAAATATTTTAAAAAACAAAATCATACAGTAATTCAGAATTATCTAAAAAGTTCGATTTTTAATCAATAGTATTATTAATTAAGTATTAAAATAGGCATTAACAACCTTGTAGCGCAAGTATTTACCAAATTATGAAATCATTACCAAATTTTTAGCTCACTTAGTAGATAAAATAAAATGTTCACCAAAAGCTATAAAAAGGTGCAGAATATTTTTTTTCAAGAAGTGCGCATTTAAAAGCTGAAACTATAATCAACTTATATTTTGCTAATAATTAGAGCTATCCAAATTTATGATTGCAGATAGTCTTTTTGGATAGTAAAAATTTAATAATAAATTACAATAGAAAATTACTCGAGTACATAGCAAAATTATTCGTTTTCATCAACTCTCTGACATGCATTCAAAGAAAACTTGCGTTAATTTTACCTTAACGGTCAGAAAACTTATACTGATCTTTATTAAGGACTACAAATCTCATTTATTAAATATGCATTAATTTATAAAAAGTGAACTTAAGTTTTGAGTCAAAACATTTGACAGAATTACAGAATGATAAAAAACTCAAAAAATGACACTAATTTTAAAAATGCTTTACAAATATTACCATATAAAAATTCGACGTTGGGACAGTTTTGTAAATACAAAACTGTAATATTACCGAGCTTAATTTATTTCGCTCATTTGAAACTCCTGGCAACGTACCCATAAAAGTCTTTTAAAGAAAATAATAGAACGCGATACATAAAAAACTAAGCATTAAAAGAGAAAGTTAACGTAACTAATTGAATTTTTACTTACAATTAGTTAAACCACGGGAGTGAAATAAACAAATAACGAAAGATGCACAATTCAAAAACGTATACGAGCTTCGCCTAAAATACACACCTGTGCAAAGTTTATCATAAAGTTACCTTGCCTCATCAATATAGTCTTTCATATAATATTAAATGATTTATGTTCCAAAATAATACATAATTTTTATAAAATACAAGGCTATATCGTCAAAATACGGATGGTATTACACGATTTTGTTGCAATTTTACGGATTTATACCGCGATATCATGAGTTCAGCATTTTTAAATGTAATAGAGTGAGCAAAACTTTTAAAATAGTAAATATAACAAATGTGTATATTCACCCAAAATGCATCATATGTATGTTTTAAACCATCACACAGATTCATCTTTAGTCATTTAAAATGAAACAATTCCGTTTCACTTTCTCATCATCATCATAGGTGGTCTGTCCGTTGACAGGTCCGTGATTATTCATGGTTAAACCTGGTTCTCCATATACTCCTATTTTCCGCAGTTTTCTTCATGTCTTGATAGCTCTCTTTCCCTTTCAAGTCGTCTACCTTATCCTACCTATTTCTCTTTTTCCATCCAGTTTTCCTTCTTAATCACGCACTCTCTCCTCAGGTAATGCCCAATCGAGTTCGCCTTCCTCTTTCTGATAGTCTGTGCAATCGTTCGCTTCTCTCCTATTCTTCGTAGTACTTCCTCATATACGAAGTACATTGAGACGTATAGTAATCGCGAAAAAACTCGACATCGAGATTTTGACGGAAATATTAGTTTTAGGTGTACGTGAGTCGAAAAAGTGGTTTTCGCAGTGCCGTCTGTCTGTCTGTTATTGGATCTAGAGCCGAAACGGTAGAGCGAAAATGAATGATATCTCGTACTTAGTCATTTTTTCATACAGAATAGAATCCATGAAGAAATGGTTTACATTTCTCAAGAATTAAGGGTAGTTTATTCTACGCATTTTTAACAACAATTTGATTTTCTCAAAAACGGCTTTAACGATTTTGATCAAATTTCGTAATGTGATTTGAACTTAATTCATCAATAATACTGCATGGTTCATATTTCTCAAAAAAATGAATATAAGGCTAGTTTATTCTTGGGCAACTTTAACAAGAATTGGATTGTCTAAAAAAAGGTCTCATACGATTTTCATAAAATTTCGTATAGTTATTTAAGGTGATGTTTGTAACGATTCTACGTAGTTCATATATTTTAAATGATAACTAAACGAAGCATTAGTATATGAGAAATTTTGTATAATGTATGCTGTACCGATTTTTACTTTCTCATATACGAAGTATATTGAGAAAGTATTGCTATCGCGAAGAAATTCAACGTGGAGATTTTAACGGAAATATACGTTTCAGCTGTCGCTGAATCCGAAAAAGTGGTTTTTGCAATGCCGTATGTCTGTCAGTCTGTCTGTTAACTTTAACAAAAATTGGATTTTTACTTTCTCATATACGAAGTAGGTATATTGAGAAAGTACTGCTATCGCGAAGAAATTCAGCGTGGAGATTTTAACGGAAATATACGTTTCAGCTGTCGCTGAATCCGAAAAAGTGGTTTTTGCAATGCCGTATGTCTGTCAGTCTGTCTGTTAACTTTAACAAAAATTGGATTTTTACTTTCTCATATACGAAGTATATTGAGAAAGTACTGCTATCGCGAAGAAATTCAACGTGGAGATTTTAACGGAAATATACGTTTCAGCTATCGCTGAATCCGAAAAAGTGGTTTTTGCAATGCCGTATGTCTGTCAGTCTGTCTGTTAACTTTAACAAAAATTGGATTTTCTAAAAACAGGCTCATACGATTTTCATTTTCTAAAGATAATTAAACGACGGATTAGTATATGAGAAAGTTTGTACAATGTATGTTGTACCTATTTTTGACTTTCTTATATACGAAGTATATTGAGCAAGTATTGTAATCGCGAAAAAATTCGACCTGGAGATTTTTACGGAAATATACGTTTTTTGTGTAGCCGAGTTCGAAAAAGTGGTTTCCGCAATGCCGTCTGTCTGTCTGTTACTGGCTCTGTAGCCAAAACGGTAAAGCGAAAATGGATGAAATCTCGTACTTAGGCATTTTACCATACTGAGCAGAGTATATGAATAAATAGACGACAATGCTCAATAATTAAGGAAAGTTTATTCTACGCATTTTTAACAACAAACTTATTTTCTCAAAAACGGCTAGAACGATTTTGATCAAATTTCTTACAGTTACTTGAGATTACGTCTTCAATAATACTGTATAGTTCATATTTCTCAAAAATGAATATAAGGCTTGTTTATTCTAGGCAACTTTAACAATAATTTGATTTTCTCAAAAACGGCTATAATGATTTTGATAAAATTTCGTACAGTTTCTTGAGTATACGTCTGCAATATTACTCTATATTTCATTTTTCTCAATGAATGAATATAAGGCCGGTTTATTCTTGGGCAACATTAACAAAAATAGGATTTTCTGAAATCCGGCTGATACGATTTTTATTTCCTAAAGATAAATAGACGACGCATTAGTTTATGAGAAAGTTTATACAATGTATGTTGTACCGATTTTTTATTGGAATATGATGAAATTAGCAAAATTTCGTGCGATTTATTCCAAACCTCTTAATGTATGAAATTTAAATATCTGGTATTCAGGCGAATACCAACAACAACAGCTTAACGATCTTTATACCTCAAAACGTATTTTCCACAAGTATACCGATTTAATCGAATACGGCAGAATTGTTTCGCGTAATATGTTGTACACACCGATGACTCAAACTCCCACCAAGAAAACTAAACAAGCTTCCCATAAACAACGGTGAGAAAATTTCTAAGCCACGAGGAATTCGGTTCATTTGTTCCGACGAATATATATACACGCACGCGCGCGCGCACACCAGCTTTCGACGTAAAAAAAAACACTTAGCGAGCATGTCGTAAAGATTTAAGAGTCGGTACGTAGCGGCAACAGGGGAATGGGTGGGGGGAATAAGGGGATGGGGTAGGCTGGAACCTACAGGAGTAATGGGGTGGAAGTTTTACAGCTTCCTGGAGATAAACAGTTCAAGACCCGAAGAGTCGCTCCTACGCTTATTTATGTACCCGAGGGCAAGCAAAGCTCCCGATATGACTGTCGTTTCCCAGAGTCAGGGAAGTAAGCGACTAGCGGAAATTACGCTAAGGGAATGGTTTATCAGATAAATAACGACAAGTTCGAAATGCATGATATAGGTGAAAAAATAAAGATGTTTCGAGAGGATTTTTTTGAGTAGATCACCGCTTGGTGTGTTGTCGTCGCGGACGAAAAAAATATTACATGTTTATTCCGTATGTAAATAACCGTTCCGAATGTTTCATGGAAATGAAGATATCGATAACATTTTAGCACGACTTCAGACGGCGAATCGCTATTTTTGGGCAAGAGAATATAAAAAAAATCGGTACAACATAGATTGTACAAACTTTCTCATATACTAATGCGTCGTTTAGTTATCTTTAGAAAATGAAAATCGTATGAGACTGTTTTTAGAAAATCCAATTTTTGTTAATGTTACCCTAGAACAGTGGTCTTCAAGGTGGGCGATAGCGCCCACCAGTGGGCGTTTTTGGATTTTTGGTGGGCGTTTTTGGATTTTTGGTGGGCGTTAAAGAACTCATCAAATGCTATTCTAAGTTTTACACTGAAAAATAAAATTATATAAAAAAGCTTAATGATACGCATACATATTCTGTACAACTATTTTATGTAAAACTATTACAGTTCGTTTGTCGTTGACTATAGTATCATATCATACTATACTATTTTTTTATAGCGACAATGTATCCATGCTGCGGTAAAATCGAAAGGCCCATGAGGGTGGTCGGTGTCTCTCGCAGAAGTAGCGAAGCGTTTAAGTTTAATTTTATCAAATATATAAAATCAAATTTTTAAACACTGTTATTACCACTGAGACCGTATTCGGTAATCTCATCTACCGACAATCCCACTAGTATTAGGGTTACCATACGTCCGGATTTTCTTAAAATTTACCGAGATGTTACCAAATAAAACCCATTTTTTTCTGGTTATGCCCATCAAAATCTTAACACTATAGACAAGCAATTAGATACCTTGTTTTTTAAAAAAATATACTAAATTTTAGGTTTAAAATTAAATTTGTCCGGGTTTTATTATCAGAATATGGCAACCTTAACTAGTCTGTGCCATTTAGGAAAGAAAGTATGATCGAATTTTTCACCAGCTATGCCAAGATAATGGTGAGCAGTTTGTTCGCTTGTTGCTACATACTGAAGTTCGTTGGTTCTCGAAAGGGAATTGTTTGACACGTTTTATAGAATTATACGATAGCGTGTTGTTATTTTACCTTAATGAAAACAAAATCGACATTTGCAATGATTTAAAGTCAGTGAAAAAGGATGCTTTTTACTTGGCTGGAATATTTAAAAAATGTAGTGAAGTTAACTTACGACTTCAAGGAAAGCAAGTGACACTCATAGATTGCAAGAATGTTATTTCAGTATTCATTGACAAATTGGATTTATTCAGAAAAAACATCCTGCAAAAAGAATTTTACCAGTTCCCGGAACTACAGAACAAAGATAATCTTACAACCGAAGACATAAGACTAGTTTGCAGATCACCTTTCTGTCATTAGAATTGATATGATGACTCGTTTTCGCGATGTAATAGACTTGAAAGTGGATGCCTGGATGGTGACTCCATTCATCACAAATGTGTGTGATGTGGATATTGAATACCAAGAGGAGATAATAGTATTAATTGATGATGATGAGTGTAAAGCCAATTTCAACCAAGGTGGATATGTACAACTTTGGCAGAACAAGAAAATGCCCTCTCTGTATCCACGCTTGTGAAAGAAAATATCGTTGCTCTTGTTAGCTTTCCCAACTTCATATCTAGTTGAGAAGGGATTCAGTGCAGTCGACAATCTCCTGTCCAAAAAAAGAAACCGCTTACAAATAACAGAAAGAGGAGATCTTCGAATAACCCTTACAGACTTTAAGCCAGACATCGATTCCCTGGTTTGTAGGCACCAAGCACAAAGTACGCATTGAAATGTATGCCAAATGCTTATTTTAACATTGTTTTGGGGTTTAACAAACAATTAAATTTTGTCTTTTTAAACATTTATTTTATTAAAAACTTTATTGTTAAGTTGATACGGTAGGTGAGCTTAGTGGCGTAGTGAAGGGGGGCAGGGGGGTGCATTTGCCCGGCCGCCGAGTTCAGGGGGGCGCAAAAATATCAAATTAGCACCCGTCGGGTCGAGATCCCCCCGTAAATCGCTCTGCTACTGGGGTCGCAAAAGTAGTCTTTGCCCCGGGCGCCAGAAACCCTCACTACGCCACTGGGTGGGCGGTGAACTTATTTCAAAGGACAACATATGGTAAAAGTGGGCGGTGACTCAAAAAAGGTTGAAGACCACTGCCCTAGAATATACTAGCCTTATATTCATTCATTAGAAAAATGAAATAGGTAGTATTATTACAGACGTATATTCAAGTAACTGGATGAAATTTTATAAATATCGTTATAGCCGTTTTTCAGAAAATCAAATTGTTGTTAAAAATGTGTAGAGTAAACTTCCCTTAATTATCGAGCAATATCAACAATTTTTTCAAAGCTTCTTCTCTGTAAGATAAAATGCTGAAATACGAGATTATATTCATTTTCGCTCTACCGTTTAGGCTCTAGCGCAAGTAACAATCAGACAGACAGCAGACAGCATTGCGAAAACCACTTTTTCGGACTCAGGTACACCTAAAACGTATATTTCCGTCAAAATCACGAGGTCGATTTTTTTGCGATTACAATACTTTCTCAATATACTTCGTAAATGAGAAAGTAATAAATGACCGGGTATGCTTTCTTATTAATTTAAAATCACTTTAGCAAATAGTGTTATGCAGTAGCATTGATAAAAAATATTACCACGTATACCACCGCGATTACGCCAAATGTCCACTTTATTTTTTACATTACATTCGCAGGACTGCCATTAAAACACATAGGTACTACCAAATATAGGACAAGTGTACCCTGATATCATGCCACCCAACTTGCACCATTTACCCCTGCAACATATACTACCAAACTAACATAATTTTCCCCCTGCTGTTATGCCACCAAAAACTCACACTCCGCTTACCTTGCAACTTATACCACCAAACTTATAGCAATTGATGCCTGCTGTTATGCAACCAGTTTACGCCATGCTGCCTTTGCATCGTATATAACCCAACTTATACAAATTTTCCTATTATGTTATTGCAACTCAGCTTACAATCTGGTGCTCCTCCAACATATACTGTCAAACATACGCTATACCCCAAGATACTACGCCACCCAACGTACTTGATTCTCTCTAAATCAGTAGTTTCCAACACTTTTTAGAGAAACCCTAATGTGGTCGTCAATAAAACCTCACAAGTCGTACATCTAATTGAACAATGATTGAGAAAATGGTAAAAATATAGCGTGAAACCAATTTTTTCGGGTGTGCGGTTTATCAAGTATTTCTAGTATTCCACTATTTCTCTAGTAATCACGCTTGTTTCCTTCCACTTTGGCACATAGTTGCTAAAAGTTTCAAATTGCACGTATTAAGACATGCCCACGACTGATAGAGTACAGGCAGTCTTCCAATATTGTATAGATAAAAAGTTACAGTCGGGAAAGTCTTCTATTGATCGCCCTTCACGACCCGACTGAGAACCCTTCTTCGCGGCCTAGAATTGAGTCTAGATGTTGGAAACCACTGTCTTAAACCGTATACCACCAAACACTCTCCATACCTCAGGACTTCATGCCTTCCGTATTATATTACTTTGCCCCTGACCCGGTATACATACACCATCGGTTCCTAAAAGTTATGCTACCGAAACTTTTGCCATGCCTACATAACAAGTAACACATATAATTAGACTAATTCGAGATCAAATGATTTTGGAGAGTGTTTATATTCGTATCGAGTCGTGATTTCACCACTATAATCCTGATCTGTAGTTCCAAGGAGTCATCAACTTCTATTAACAACGCGCTGCATCTAAAGCGATTTTACAATCTATAGGATCCGCACAACGCCAGAGATGTCTAATGTCATTTCCTACTAAATATAGCGTTATATTAGGTCTAATACGTTAACATTATTCGACGTGAAATTTCTAGCATTTCACCGACTTTTATTAAAGATGTATGGAACGGAAACACTGAAATTCTTAGCAGATGATTAAAAAGGAAATTTTATTAATGAATGGGGAAAGAACATAATTATTTTTTAATACTAGCCAAGAAACATTTTAATTTGAAAAATTAAATTAATTTAAATATACTTTATGGCGGTTGATTGACGTCGCATGGGAAAAAATGTCAGATATGCGTACAAATTGATATTTTTATACCGCGTTGTGTGAATGTGAATGGAGAAAATGGTTATCAAAGATAAAGAAAAAGGGTTGCTACGATTATAGCTTGTGAGGAACGAGAAAGACGTGTGAGGTTGTGTGAGATCGGAGCACGAGATGGCTGGAGCCGATACCAAAGGGCAAAGCTTCGCTGTAATAGAATACTGAGTCAATTGCACCAGGAAATGAAGAGAAAATCTGCTCGAAGTGATCTCTGGTCTGAAATACAGAATATAGCAAAATTCTAAATATTCGACGTAGTGGAAACATTTAGCAGACCGGAATCGTGGGAAAATACAAAACTCATGAATAAACTGAATATGTCAAAAGATTTTCAACTTCCAGTAAGTGAACGCGCATTGTAATAAGTGGTCCTGTTTCCTTATATCAATATATAGCTAAGAATAGTGGGACAATGACATATTACATTCACAGACGTATTATTCAAATTTATTTGCGGGGTTTTTAGGCGAAATTCCTGGAAGGGATTTGAAGAGCAAACGGTGAAATCATTATTTTAATTAAATCCGTTTTATATTTCCTAGTGGAAGATATTAAGCACTGTGAAAAACAGAAATACATTTTCGAAGAGAATGAAAAATATTACACCTGGAGGCTATGCAACAAAAAATCTATAGAAACATAGAATAGAACAAATATTTTGGTTGAATAGCGAACATTTTCAGCGAGGAAATGTCATCGATTTTGTTTATCGTAGCGTATGAATGCCATCTGCATGAGTAAAAACAAACATTTTCGAGTTTTTAATGGAAAAATATCAACCGTTTTGAAGGAGGGCACCACTCAACCGATACAAAAGAAACTTTTTACTCCCGCGAAAATTTGAAGAGATAATTAAATCTAGTTAGAAATTTTTAATAAAGACACATGTGCAGCGTCCATTAAAAGGAGGAAACCGTAAAATGGCAACTCCTTATTCCAGACGGGGAAATATCCACCTTAACGCGATACCGAGATCCCTTCTAATTTCAAAGAGTCGGATGCTAGACACGTAGAAACAGAACGGTACCAAAATGACCCTCTATGCCAAGTGCCTCCTATCTGCCGTTATGACAATTTCAAAAAATAAAAGCGCAGCGATATGAAACTGTCGGACATAAAAGTACGGGTGTTCCGTTTGGATGGAGAAGCGGCGAGAAAGAGAGGGGGGGGGGGGGAATACGAGAGAGGAAACGGGCGGTGCCATGCGGGTGACAGAGGAACATCGACGGCCGTGTATTGTCGATAAAGGGTCAACGAAAATAGCCACGCGGCGCGAACTATTGAAAAATGGAAAAGGCGAATCCAGCTGTTGGGCGTAAATTTAGAATCTTTTGGAGGGATAAAAGGGAGGTTTCCGTTTTCTGTGGCATTGAGAGTCAAAAAGCAAAATTAAGGGATGTGATTCGGCAGAGATAGTTCCATAGCTTGAGATAAAATGTAATAATTTTGTGAATAGGGTGCATAGGTAAACTCTTTGGCCACATCGTGTCTAATCATACTTTAATGGGACTTTAACTATAAGAAATATATAGATTCATGAACAGTAACATACAAAATTTTCAAACTAAATTTTTCCCATTAATATCTAAGATTATCTTGCTACTTAAAAAGAATTTGTAAAATTATTTAATCGCTGCTATTAGTAGGTTTCATTTTCGTTATTCTCGCATATTACAATAAAGTTGAAACGATACAACTTTGAAAAATATAAATGAATTGTCGAATAGCAAACCTGGAAAAGGTTTATAATTTCATTTATAAAATTCTTTAACTGCACAAATTAAGCTAGTTAATTAAGTCCGTATTTTATTTCGATTATTTTACAGATTTAGGGTGTTTCTTCTATGAGTCCAAAAGTGTGTCAGATGAGTATTTTTAAAGATTACCTCAGAAAGCAAATAAATTATAAAAGTACATGTATATACGCTCACACACAAAATATATACCAACATATATATCTTGAAAATTCATCACTTTAGTTCTTTGCATCAAACAGATATAGAAGGCGCGATATCTTTTTTAATTTCCCTTTCGAAATTAAGGATTCGTAACTTAATTTTCCATTTTAAGTGCCCGTATCAAATTAGCCCAATTATCGCATGGTCCGACGAAGAAGGTCTTTAGGAAAAAAAACACCCCCCCCCCCCCCCCCTCACCGCCCCAATACCCAGCTCACCTCCGGCTCATTAATCCGGAGCGACGGGATAATTTGGACGAAGATCAATCATTTTATCTCCAAAAAGGATAACCGTGAGTTAACGTTTTAATTTCTCCCATGGATTCACAAAGGAGGGTACCGGCTGAAGGGCCATGGGGGAGGTGCAAGGAAAATATGGGAATGAGGTGAGAATTCAGTAAACATTTTTCAGAGGCGGGGGAGGCAGGATTTAAGAGGAAGATCACTCGAGTCATGATCACGCGCAGCATGCTGGGATTAGCGAGGAAGAGAGTGAGGACCTGTTCTAAGTTATACGGGTTGAGAAGAGTGACAGGTGGGTGATTGATTAAGCGAAATCTTTTCAACGGGTCAAGGCCAGCGATGGTCCTGAGTGGACAAGCCGGCGTGGAAAAGAGAGAGAGAGTGAGAGAGAGAGAGAGAGAGTGAGAGAGAGTGAGAGAGAGAGAGAGTGAAAGAGACAGAGAGAGAGAGACTGTTAGAGGAGATGGGTGAAGCCAGTGCTTTTTATAGGGGGAACGCGGGAGCACGACGTACTCCCACTTTTTTATATAGATAAAAATTGTAGTACTATTGCTATGGCAATTCCAAAGTGTTAAGAGCAATCTTTAGAAATGGAAAGGAGTTTGTTAATCATTATTACGTCAAAATCCCGCAACTACTCAGAGGTAGGAAGTTTGCAAACGAATCGTTCAAGTCGAACAACTTTATATCGTTCACTTGAGATTTATGATTCAATTGCTCACTGAAATAAAGGATCTAAAGATTGAAATCAAAGGTGAATCGATTTAGTTGCTTATGCATTAGGACACTAGGCGTTCTCCGTTGAAATTTCAAGTCCATTAAATGGACGATATTTTTTTTTGTCGATCAATCGTCTCAAAGGATTCGATTGTTCTTTCTTCCGCCATCACTGTGATTCATTGTCTCAGTTTGTTTACATTTGCAGTGTAAATTTGGCTGTCAGCATCCCCCCCCCCCCACGCTCACATAAATTGTTGACAGCAAGAAAAAAAGGGTACTCATCCACAACAGAGTACCCCCACTTTTTTCCCAGAAAATAGCGCTGGGAATAGAAAAGAGAGTGAGACTCAATGGAGAGGAATGCGATAGAGAACTTTAATGAAAGAGGAGAACGTTGTAAGAGGAGGAGAGAAAGAGGGTTAAGAAATGGGATTTTGGATGTTGGCGGGGAGTGAGAAATTGAACGAGAGTAAAATTATGAGAGACAAGGGTGGTGATGTGAGGTCTTCTTCTCTCACTCTCTTTCTCTCTCTCTCCTTCCATTCCGAAATGCCGCTGGAAAGTATGGCGTCAATATTCTGGTAATACCAGAAAAGCATGAGTTATCGCGTTATTTTTGTGTGCCTATGTTGGATTTTATGAGTGAGACTGGTGCCTGTTAAAAAATTTAGCTTTTGTTAACGAACCGTCAATTCAAGTTCACAAGTATTGGCTGTTAAATTTGGATTAAGTAATTTTTGCTGTCAAATTTAAAATGTATCAGGACCCTGCATTATTAGGCTCTCCCCTCCCTGTTTGAGAACCACTGGTCAATAGTAGAAAGTCTGTTAACATCAGTTATATCTCTGGATTCACACATGGCATACAAATATATAATTATTTAAATTATTAGAATAGTGAAATATGGAAAACTCATTGAATGTATGATTCATGGAATAATTTGATCAATTTTTCTTTGTATTGTTCAATGCAAGCGAAAAGTAACATACTTGTATTCGACATTTATCTAACCAAATAATAAAGGGACTAAAACTTATAAAATACTTTGAAAATCGCGACATTCCGCAGAAAAAATTAATTACTACTGTCATTTATGTGGAAATTCTTTTATGAAACCAAGTTCTCTGCATTGGCTAACATTTCGAATGCTGTACAGAGAGAAAACTCTTGTAGAAATTTTTTGCGTTTTGAATGTGCTTTTAAAATTCATATCGAGTATTGCATATTGCACATGACGGCGTATGGATTATTAACGAATATCATCTCTTTCACGAATTCCATTCGCTATAAAGTAACATCTGTCTAAAACACTAGGGAACGAATAGATAAAAATCCCGGCAGAAACGCGTATATTTAGCAAGAAAGAATTTTTACCACGAAAAAAATTACCATTTTAATGGATTGGTACACATAAAAACATTATAGATTCTTTGTATCGCAGCGCGTGTAGCAAACGCTCTTTTCCCCTAACTACAACGAAAAACAAACAAAGAAACACCGTTGAAATTCACGGTCATTAGAAGATATATATAGGAAACAAACCGCTATCAAGGCATCCTCGCATTTATCGCGAAAAAATTATAAAAGTTCCCATCCTTGACGGCCAGGTCCAGCGCAGGGGGAAAAATAAGTAAACATAAAGTTAAAAATAAATACGCGGAGGCACTTCCTTTTAAATACCTTTCCTCCGACTCCTACTCCTGTCCGAATAGCACCTGGGCTGGAAAAAGCAAGAGAATGACGTTCGCCCTCAATCCAGACCAAGCGAAATAAAAATAAAGAGAAACGGAGGACAGAAGAGTCAGCGAGCGCATCGTGGAGAAAAAGAAAAACGGAACACGAGGTAAAAAAACAAAACTAGTGAGATACAAACAAAAAAACGCGCGAGGAAAAAAAATCCTTCGACGTCCACTTTTTCCCTCGCCTTCAAACGACCGGACAGTTGACCAAACAGCGTCCGATGCGTGCTGTTTTTTTCTCTTCCCCCCTCCGAGAGTTTTATTTTTAATTTTTTCCCTTCAAAACTTCCCAGAAACCCCTCTCTCCCCCCGCCCTCCCAAACGGAGAGAACAGAAAGGGAGTACAAGAAAAAAGATAATGGGACGATGGACGAAAAAAAGTGATAGACCGTGGCCTTTGAGAGGAGGAGAGAGAAAAACGTAAATAACAAAACAAGAAAAGAATTGGTGAATCACATAATACGAGCGAGTTAAAAAATATCGGTTTACGTCACAATGCCACAAAATGTACTTTTTCTTTTATCTTAAAACTAAGGGATTATTTAAACTAATCAAACATTCGTATATTATACTAAATCAATAGGATTTATAACTGTCACCAGCCAAAAATATCCTGAAAGTTTAAAATAAAATTTAAGGATTTTGGCTAAACTTTGTGGCAATTGATACTCATATTAACGAAGAAAATAATAATAATAAATTAAATTAATTAATTTGTTAAATTAAATTTAGTGAAAAAGGTCATAATATGAAAAATTGTGGAATTTAACAAAGTTATTGTTTTCTTCATTAATATCCTGAAAGTTAGTTTTCTAAAATTTCCACTGTGGAAGAGGATTTTATTCATTCCATGATTTATTGTTCATCGTGACCCCCCATGACACCCCTTAAGCTGCCCCTTGAGTCTCAACATTTCAACCGCAGGAAGAACTTATGGTCATGAACAATCCCTCAAATTTTGGTCGCTCTAACTTGAATGGTATAGAATTAGTTCACCGAGCATGGAAGTGTGACGGACGAACAGAAGGACAAAAAGATTAAAATGGTGGATTTAAAAACAGCCTGGTAAAAAAAAAAATCTGATGTGGCCAACACATGACTTTCTCCATATTTGGGATATAGATATTTAAATTATTATGAATAGCATTATAAGGAAAAATTATTATTTCGTATCGTAAAAGAATACAGTCGTCCTTATTGCAGTAAATTACGTATATTTTGAATATGTTTACAGAATTCACCGCTACATGGTGTTGGTGCTGTATACAGGAAATTAAGAAAAAAGATGAATAACTCCGAAATGGATGGTTCTATGAAAATTTGTTTCAAACACAACTTGGAAGAAATATTATTCTCTACAACTTAGGTCCTCGCGAAGATTACCAATAACGATGTTTTTAAGGAGATAATTGACGGAAACCGAAAACACCGATTATTTATTAATATTCCTAAAAAATAACTGCTATGGAAAATTGTTTCAAATGAAAGTTGTAGGAAATTACATTCTCTATAACATTTGTATCGAATTGTATATACAATAATGATGTTTTAAGGGAGAAATATCGCAAAAACCGAATCGGGTTTCGAATAAACCTCGACTTTCGTTTAACCGTTATTGTCCAAAAACTAATCAGTTTTTTTGTCCATACCAAAGTGTTATATATGAAATTTGGTAATGATATGGCAAGTACGTTTTGAGTTAGAGCGCCCACAATCACATATACACACACGCGCACACACACAGACACAACACAGACATCATTCCGAAAATAGTCTAAACGTGATCTAGGGACCTCAAAACGTGTATTTCCGTTGCAATCTCGAAGTCGATTTTTTTTCGTGATCACAATACTTTCCCATACTACGTATGGAGAAAGTAAAAATGGGAATGGTTTCCTATTTCACGCTGATATCTACTCGTGCGACATGCAAATTGTAGTCGGGGAAAATTCCCTCTCCTCTTCCCACGATCCCTGCCTAAAAGTATTCCTTCCATCATTCCACTCCCTCACTCTTCTTCCCTGCGGTGCCTGACCGACTACTACCTACATTTCCCACCCTACTCTCCTCCTATCCACCCTCACTCTCGCCCATACCCGGCCGCAGATCCCATTGTACGCGACCACACCAACGCATGGTCCCTCGGAGACGGTTGCTAACCAAAGGCTCTCTCTCTCTCCCCCTTTTAAAACCCTTGGGTATGGAAAATCCTCTTGAAAGATATTTGAGCTAACCTACCTCTCCCTATACCATCCTCTCTGGTTGGTCCGCAGAGTATTAAGCCTTTTAGCTCGGCGGAGGAATATTTCGCGCCGTAAGCGTAAATAATTTAATGGGGTTTGTTCTTGCAATCAACTAGCTCAAGTCTGGGCACATCAAGTTTTATCAGTCAAGAAGTAATAGTTTAGCACGGATATCTATTACGCTTAAAGTGAACCGAGATCAATGGTCTGAAATTGACCTTTTTAGTCGCCGCTTTTTAATTTAACGTAGTAAGCAAGTTCACCCAAAAATAATAAACTAGTATGATATGGCGCTGGCTTGTGAACCTTTTTCCATGCTAACACATACATACCTATGTAGTGACCTAAACGTGATCTTATAACGGATACAAATTAAAAATGAATAGTGATACTTTGCTGTTCATTAGTTAGCATATAAATACTTTAAATGTAGAGAATAAAATTTTGGAATACAAATTTTCCTTCCTAAAATATCACGGAAGAGATTAAATACAGTAACCTGTAAAACCTTTAATAATATTAGCAGAAAATCCCGTCCTTTTCCGAGGGTATTTGCTATAAGTATCTTGAAAAGCTTCCAATGATCGTTCATGATTTCGAGTCCTCTTTGACCCCCATCGTTTTGAAAAACTCTTGAAAAACTTTTTATAATATTTTCACATAGACTATGTTTGCGGTATTTACACTTTCCAAAAGAATATACAAATTAATTTGAATACCCAATCTTGAACGTGCTACATAATACTGATCCTGAGAAAAGCAATGTGCAAGTACGTCGGAACCGACATCATTCAGTGATTGACCTTGGGCCTTATTAATAGTCAAAACCTTTACAAGAAATTAAAGGCACTATAATAGAAAAGCGTATACACTAAAATAATGGGGTAAGGTGGTATAAAAGCATTAAGTTATTTTGAAAATCCTGTCAAAATAACCACTCCAATAACAAACGACTCCCAATGCAACGTTTGAAGTATCTAAATTCCGCAGCGATATAAATGATGCGCCAACCTTTAACAGTAATGTATGAGGAAGTATCTCTGAAGGATTCTTTGAATTTAAAAACTTAACCGTGTAATTTACTTCTTCGCACATTGTGATGATATCCACTATGTTATAAAGTACTTCTTCAGCAACAAATTTCTTAATAAAATTACCAATGAATGAAGCCACCATTTCATTTTTTCCTGGCGAGAATAGCTCTTTTATACAACAATGAAACCGAATTTTCATTCAAATGAGTAATTTCCGGGTAAACTTCCGATTCCTTTCCATTTCATCACATTTTCTGGTATTTCTATTTCACCATTTATATTGAGAATATTTTCACAACTTATTTGAAACAAAATTCTTCAATTTTACCAGCTGTACTATCCCCTATTAAATATACTGTCATGATTGCTGTTGGGCTTAATATTTCCACTTTCCACCATATAAATGGTGATATTACATAAAAACTCTTTAGAGTATGCAAATATGGGTGACCGTAAACATTAATACCAGATAATCACACCCAACTTTTCTTTTAAACTTCAGCAGAACCTACTTAATTTTGCTTATAACAACCAGTGTCATTATCAGTTACAGAAAAAGGCAACATCAACATCACTCGATAAAACATGAAAAGAGTCATTAAATTCGATTACATTTTCCCTAATTGAAATCGAACCGTTTTGCGGGCATTCAACGCTCCCATATTTAACGTTAGATCTCTTGATATTTTTCGCCATTCATCGCAAATGACGGAAAATTCGAACTTCGAATAAAAGGGAGCCGAATCAGGTCGGAGGAAAAGGAAGCCATATGGAGTAGGATTCGCAATATAGAAATCCTTGAAAGAAGTATCAGCAAAATGGTGAAATTAGCGGAGGCGGGGACCTTGTGGTTCTTTCAGATATTCTATATGAGAGGCATCAGGAGGATTGAAGCCGCAATAGGTGGGAGTTAGGCCATAAGAAATTGATATTTTCATGGATCCTGTTGGTGATTATAATTTCTTCACCCGCCTTCACATTAAAACGACCGTTAATTTAATACTGTTTAATAAATAGCGCGGGGCAATTAAAAATTTCCAGTTTAAATTAAAATGTGAGATAAGCCTAAGGAATATATGAATCTGATTAAAAAGTCATATGAAGGAAACTCATTAAAGATAAATATATTTGTCATAAATAACTCAATCATCGCTGCCGCATTGTTTATCTTACTAAATAATTTTATCTGAAAATTCGAATTAATAAATTCCAAGATTTTGTAGATATATATAAATCATACGAATTATTAATTTTAAATTGCAGGAAAATGAATCAGTCCTATCATTTGACGTTGGAGCTTTTGGGATGATCCCTTCGTCAGCACAAGATAGACACAACTGATATATATATATACATATATATATATTCTTCCAAAAATCTTATTATATCTATTGAATTGAATTTAAATTTTATATCATTATTTCAAAGCAACTTCAAATAACATGCGTCTACATCATCGACTTCACATCCTAACGCATATCTAAAATTTTCATCATACTTCATATTTGAAAAAACTATTATAACAATACTCCAATATATTTCACTCACTTGCAAATAAATATTATTTATTCAAAACCACCTCTTTCGGACGTAGATTAAAAATTTATAGAGGAAGCATATTTCCATATTTCGAACCAATTTACATTCATCATTCAGGAGTTGCGTTCGAAACAAAGGGACAAGGAACGCTACTTCCATTAACAGAATATGGGTACTTTTCATGAGACTGCACTGGTTCGACGAACCGTTCGGGAAAGTTAGTGCCATTATTAATCCAAAACGAAAAGAGTTGTTTTCCCCGAATGAGGAAGTTATCGCCGAAACTTGTCGACGTCGATTAAAATATTTGGATCGAAGAACACTACTGAGGAATCCTTAAACAACTCTCTGTTTACTAAATGTTGAGAAGATGAAGGTTCACAGAAAACAAGTAAGGGAAAAATTGCAGAGCAAATTACATAAGGAGCCTTTTCTCACCGAATGCTATCTTTCCATCGGAGTAAAGCATCGCAGATGTGATGTTTAGTTGCTTGCTTACATTTGCATCAGCAGGTAATTTTTAGACGTTTTCCATGTTACATCCCAGCAGCTGATTATAGATTCACTATATTTATATCATATATAGTTCTAATTTAAAACTATCTTGGAATTAAAATTTTTAAGTTTAAGTCATTACTGAGTTAATTTTAAAAAGAACAGACGGAAAAGATTAACCGAACGCATGAGTAATTAAAAATACACTAAAAACGCATAGTATGCATTTATAGATGTCTTTCTATTACAATATGTTTACATTAAAAATGTAAATAAATGAATAAATCTAAGCAAGCGAGATTAACTTCTACCATGGTCTATAATTATAATACGGCTTCCTTAACATAAAAATCATCATTGTTAACAAGTGATAACAGAATAAAATAACAATTTTATTAGAATTATCAGCAGAAAGATATAGAAAAATTTGAAAGCGCGGAGACTAGCCAATTCTTAAAATCATTCCTAAATTATACGGTATCAAATGAGAAACGTAAATGATGAGCCAATATAAATACAATCAAGCCAATGCTTTACGTATCAGCGTCGAATTTACCTTAGGCTTTAAGAGTATTATTACTCGCAACACAGGTCGAATTAACACATCCGATAACGAGCATTGAAATCTCCCCAAAACCACCCTTCATTTTTGCATAAAGCTAACTCCTCTCTTAAAGAAAAACTCATACCTCCGCACGTCGTCCTATCTACCCCTCCTCTGTAGCCAAAATCCCTATCTCCAAACATCTCTCTCTCTCTCTCCCTCTCTTCCCTTTTTCCTCCTCCTAATTATTCAATAAACGGTCTTTTTTCCGATTCCTTGCACGTTGAGGATCTATAATCGCTCCTAGGATTTCGAGGGATGGAGAGGATGAGAACTTGTGAGGCGGGGGTGAGATGTGCTAATGAAGCCACGCCCGGTAAGTTGTACAAGTTTGCACAGGCGCCACCTTCCCTCGCTCCAACCCAACCCAACTCCAACCAGACTCTCTCCTTCTTCTCTCAGCTCTCAACCCCTTCATACCTCTCTTATTTTTTCGTCTCTCTCCCTATCCCTCTCTTTCACTCACCACGTCGAGTTCAAGCGATTAGCGATATAAGTTCGTAATTGGCTAGCAACGTGTAGAGTACGAGAGTTAAAGAGGATCTGTAGAGGGAAGGAAGAAGGGGATATTAATTGTGGGGGAAAAGAGTGTGGAGGGCGAGAGAGTAGAAATGTGTTACGACGTATAAGGAAGGCGTTTTCGGCAAACGAAAAATCGTAATCATTTATTAGATACTCGATCCTGAATCCAAAATATTACCTATATGAATAAGGATAAATTGCCTTCTTGGTTCCCACAATTACGGGAGTAAAAGACATTTGGCAGCCTCTTTTGTATAGCAAGGCTATATCCAATTTTTATTCGGTTGTCCTTGATGAAAATAAACCACAATATTTTATGTTATTATCTAAGACCAAAAGCGGATCCTTCAGCGTTGGCTCCAGGGTATTTCCGGTGTTCAATCATTTCAGGTGATGGGTAATGGGATGATCGATCAATATACACGTTGGACTCAATTATTCAAAAGACGTATATTGATCGATGCCATCTTAATTTAATGATAAAAAATATAATTATATGTAATATACTACCTACGTCGCCGGAAAAATGACTTAATAATAAAAAAGTAGCATGTATTTTACAACCATTCACTCTAGATAATGATAGACTCAAAACATCATTAGAAGGCTGTAATATTTAATTGTGATTACCGAAATAGAAAGCGTTGTAACTAATCAATCAGGTAAAAATTCTTTTTTAAAATGTCATGATATTTCTACGTGAACATCTATACCAACATGTTTTAAAAAAATTTCCTATAGCTATTATTCCAAGAGAAAAGTTTGGATGGGACTTACGTCATTATTGACAAACAAAAAGGTTTTGCCAATGTTTCCGTCTACCTAGGCTTCGATTATTTGCTGTTGTATGAATGAATGTGTTATTGAAATTAATATTCCATATCGAATATTTACGTCTCCTATCGTTTCTATTAGATATTCTAAATAGATCTAGTACTTTAAAATGTCTGAATGAGGATTCACGTCGCATTATCGTAAACCTTAGTCCAGGGTTTCTTTAAAAGCTAGCCTCGTTAATCCATCTAAGTTGACGGCAGAATTTTCCCGGGAAGATATAAAAATAACTTTCCCTTCTCGCCATTATGTCGGCTCAATTAGATCCCCGGACATTTTTATCTCCTCCCTTATTTTTTTTTTCCACCCGGCAGGAATTTTCCGGCCCATCTCCCCTTCTGCTACCTGCCAGATTCTTTCTCTCCTAATCCCTTTCAATAAACCGCCATCATCCCATCACCTAGTCCGACTTCCCGGATATTCCCCAGTTTCCTCTCCCATCCCATCCCGTCGACGGTTCGATCTTCTCCGTTATCCCATGCCCCTTTTCACTCTACCTTCCCGGTCTGATTCCCACCCCTCTTCCCCCTCACCTCCTCCGCGCGCGCACACACGCACACACACACGCACACTCCCAACCAAACCGACCAGCTACGCCCAGATAGCGATCAAAGATCCCTACCTCCTCCACCTACGGTTAATGACTGGACGACACGGCGCTTCGCGTAATTAGAACACCCGCCAACCATGGCCTCAATGTCACAGGATAATTAGCGCGTTTCTACCTCCCTTCCCCCTTTCCTTCCTCCCTCCTCACTCTCCAAACTTCAAACATTTTTACTTCCCTCCTCAATCCCTCCGAATCAATCCACCTCCAATCTACCGCATACCCGACGTACCCATGCACATTCAAATAATGACAATGAACGTAAACCTCCCCTCACTTTCGTGCCCAGAGAATTACACGGAGAGGGAGAAAATGGAAGGGGTTCGGATGGTTGAAAGATAAAGAGGGATGAGTTCTTTATTTCCTTTACCCATGGTAACTTTGGAGGAACGAGGGCTTCAAAGAGGGGGGAAAAGACGCGGAATCGTGTGGGTTGGAGAGGTTGGTGAGGAGATCCACGAAGATTCCCCCCCCCCTCCTGAAAGTAGGAGGAGAGAACGGAGAGAGGAAGGGAAGACAGAGAGTGAAGGAGAAATGAGGATAGGTAGGAGCTGGGAGGAAAAAGTGGGCGGTGGGATATTAGAGTCGAATTCTGCGTCGTGTGCAGATCTAAGGGGTGGCAGAGAAGAGATGAGGGGAGAAGGGGAAGAGGGGAAGAGAAGAAGTGGATGGACTCGAGGATGGGGGGGAGGGGGGGGGTGGAGAAAGAGGTCCTATCCGATGAAATTAAAGGGGTTCGTCGTGTTGGCAACAGAGTTCGATGAGATACCAACGGTTTTTTTCTCTGGGCGGGAAATTCAAAAAGTTAAATCGTTGAAATGTAAAAGGAAGGGATTATTATCTTGGAAAGAGCGAGTAAAGGTTGACTCGCATATTTTGAGAATTACGAGGAGATGTAAATTTTCCAATTTCACGTTTTAGATCGCCTTTTCGTTATAATACGTAGCGAATTAATGGTGATGTTCTCCCGTATGATTAATCCGTAATTAAAAATCGCGTGGCGGGATTCGGAAAACGCGTCTTTTTCTTTACTGTCGGACTCGAAAAGATACGTTTTTTTTGTCGACGAATCAATAATAACTACCAATGAAGAGTGCTTTAAGAATTTAAACATAACGAAGAATTAAAACAACCTGACCAACCTGATGATGACGAAACACGTCGAAACCATGGTTTTGAATTTATAATAAAATATTGGAAAATTACAGAGTATCAAATTTATTTCGGATCAAGAATTAAAACGATAAATACGTCCTTATGTTACAAATATGTCAACAAAATATGATCGCTACATTTAAAATATATTTAAACACTCATACATATGTACGTACGCCCAAAATTTTGTATAGGATCGTGAGAATAACAAAAAAGAGATATGATTTCTTGAAATGGCACAAAATGATATTGGCTAATCGACTGATACCTATGATTACAAATAAACCAAACCGTATATCAACTTTAGGCGTCCAGATGCATGCGAACAAAGTAAGAAAAACTTAACCTGAATAGTTGAAGAAGTGTAGTAAATAAATTTTAATGAATAAAAATTTAGTAATAATAAAAAATGCAACTTCTTACCGTTTTACGCAGTTCCTCGAACTTCAATTCCTCGACTGTATTTCCAGGGTCGAATTTTCGGGAGAAAACCACTTTGCATCTGGAAAAATTGAAATTTTTTATTAGCCCAATTATGATAATTATAATAACTTTATGATAATTAAACGATTACTATATTTCCCCTGAGACCATGCGGAATATTTTTATTTCTCACATAATGATATATTTCAGCTTCCATTTAATAAAAATTAGTTACAAGCTATGATCCTAAATAAACTAGACGGAATACTCTTTTTACATTACCTTAATTAATTTGTTGATATCCTAGTAATTTAAATTACCCATTCCAATGTTCTTTGCGAAATGATGCAATTAATAATACGAATAGGTACAGTTAAGCAACATTTATAGAGAAGTAATTTAGCACTACTTATATAAATACAGTAACCTTTTAAGTAAATTTTTGATAGGTTATGAAGCAGAAAACAAGTTAGGGAAGACATGCAGAACAAATTAGTTAAAGCCCCTTTTTCACCGAACGCCATCTTTCCATCGGAGTAAAGAATCGCATGTGCGATGTATTATTGGTTGCCTACATTTGTAGAGCATGCATGTTTACCGATTTTTTCCAGTTACTTCTTCTAACCAGCTAACTTTTTATCCCAAAATTCTTACCGTATTTAGGTATTATGAAGTGCAGCATGTTGAAAAAATTAGGTTTTTCAGATTCAGTGCTCCAGAGATAACGTTCGTAGAGGCAGACGAATGGACAGAAAAAGCAAATACCGTACATAGCGATTTTTGCGTTAAAAATATTCGATATTATTTCTTAATTTTAATACTAAAAATTTCACTGATTACCAACTATCACAAATAACTTGAAATGCCATAATATGAGAACAAATCCCTACTGTTCGAAATCTCGAATTTATTCATCGAAATTAAGAGGGCCAAACAAGCTCGTTTCCAGGATCCAAAATTCAACTTCGCGTTAATTGACAGTGCCAATGATAAATGACATAATGCTTGACAGCCTTAAAAAAAATTAAAAATCCAACTATTTCAACATTTGAGAAAAAATATCAAAGAGAAAAATATGGGATTTTATTCGTAATACGCACAACCGGTCGTGTGTGCACCAGATTCCGCCGAGAAACAAAAAAAAACGACTCGAAGGAAGAAAAGAGCACAATTCCATCAAAAGACGCCGAGATTGCATTAAGATGGTCCTCTCTGAATGGCGAGGAAGATAAACTCATTCCCTTTATCGAGAAAGGATATGCATAAACGAGCCTTATGAATATTTAACACGCGACTTCTAGAGTGGAAAAAAGGATACATAACGAATTCTCAAAGACGACGCCACTCTTTCCCTCTCTCTCACTCTCCTCGTCTCCTAATCCCGGAATGATAAAAAAAAAAGAAAAACGATATATAAATTAATTCCTCGGGAAGAGGAAAAAAAATAAATGCATACGTAAACCTCCACCTCAAGAATGAACAGTCGCAATTTCTTTGACGAGTAAAGTCGCTTCCCGTCTCTATATACTCCCTCTTTCGGAAGGAGTGTTTTTCTTTAATTTTTTTATCGCGATTCCAATCTCCCCTAACCGGGTACTCCTTGCTAGATTCATCATTCACCCTCTCGTCGATAAAAAAAATTAAATTCCTCTCTCCCGACCTCTTCCTCCCCTTCCACTCAGGACCATATACTTCCCGGCCCATCTACTTTCGCCTATCCCTCATCCTCATCCACTCCGCCCTCCTCCCCTCTTACGCTAAGGCAAACCGTAGCTATTTAAATTTTAGAGCATTTTCTTTTTGGGAGGAGTGGCTCCCCATCAATTCCTTCCCCTCTACCCTGTCCCTCTGCTCGATCCCGCCCCCAGAACCAACAAATCCCCCTCCCCCCTTACCCTACCACCCACCAAAACCTTAAGGGACACCCAGACTCTTTAGAGGAAAGAACTGGCGAAGAAGACTGGATGAGAGGGAGAAGGGTGGAAAATTTTTAATGGAGAGGGTTGAGGAAGAGGGAGAGGAAAATAGGAGAGTGGAAGGGAGGAAAAGTAAGGGGGAGGGTGAAAGGAGGGAGAAGAAGAACGAAAGGGTGGAGAGGGAGAAGGGGAGGGAGAAGGGGAGGGAGAAGGAGAGGGAGAAAGAGAGGCAGAAGGAGAGGGAGAAGGAGAAGACGAGGGAGAAGGAGATGGAGAAGGAAAGGAAGAAGGAGAGGGAGACGGAGAGGGCGAAGGAGGAGACGACGGAGGACAGGAAAAAGGATATGATGAGGGAGAGAAAAAGAGAAGGGGAGGAATGGAAGGTGGATCGGAGGGAAGGTGGGATAGAAAGGCATGGAGAGAGCAGGAAGAGGAGGTCGTGGAGGGGAGAAAATATGGGAAGGGGAAAGAGGAGAAAAGGGAGGAGAGAGGAGTTAGGAGAGGAATGAGAAGAAAAGAGGTGAGATGGGATGAAGGAGAATAGGAGGGAAGAGAGGAGAGGAGGTGGGGGGAGAGAGGAAAGAGACGGAGAAGGGAGGGAGGGGGGAATAGGAGAAGATAGAGGAGGGAGGGGATCTGGGGAAAGAGTGAAGAGAGGAATTTAGGAGCTAGTGAAAAGGTGGAAGATGAGGGAGAGAGAGGGGGGGGCAGATACGTCGGGAGTGGAAGAGAAGAAAATGGAGGGAGGAAATACGATAAGGTTCGGTGGCTAAAGGTTGAGAAAAAGTGGAAAAGGAGTTTCTGGGACGAAGAATTAGGGTGGAGTGATGAAGGGGAGGGGTAGGCAGCGGTGATTGAAAACTCTCCTCATTAGAATTCTCTCAGACTCGAAATCGGCCTGATTTTATTTCCTTTTCTTTATCTTTAGCCAAACTCTTCTCTCCCAACCTACAACGCTCTCCCTCCCCCCTCTCTCACTCATCCACTACCTATTCTTCTCTCCCTCCCCGTATTTCTCTCTCTCTCTGTTCATTTATTTCGGGGCCATTTAAATGAAAAATTTGGAGACTCGGATAGTGGGTTTTTTTGTATTTTTTTTTGCTCCCCTCTCTCCCTTCCCAGCGCTTGCGGGTTTTTTTTTAATTCTTGGCCAGCCAAAAAAAAAAATGGATGATTCGCTACTTTTTATTTTTTAGCTTGATGTACCATTCCCCTTCTATCTCTGTTGGCATCTTTTTGCTATCCTTTTTTCCGAAATCTTTTCGTATTAATACTACTCCACTTTTTCTCTCGCTATTCCTTAACCTATTCATTCCATTCTCTCCTTGTACGTATTATACTTCCTCTTTTAAAAAATATTTTTAATATTTGTTTATTTAAAAACTATTACCTCCTGTTCCCTTCCCCCCCCCCCTTTTGTGTATGTTTTTATTGTTTGTTTTCTTTTTGGTTCTGAAACTTAATTTTCCTTAGCTCTTTTCTCAGACAACCTCTACTTTACTTGATTTTAATGCATCAGGATTATTGTACAATGTGTTGGACATAAAAACTACATAGAAAAACACACTGCCCTCTTATTATTTCCCATATAATAACATATATCTATCTACGGCATTTTTTTACACCAATCTCTCCTCTCTCTTGATCTTTTTTATCCTCTCTCCTTCTTTCTCCCACCCCCTCCTATCTCTTACCCCCAACGTTTTCGCTTCCTCCTCAACTTTCCCTCATCCTTCTTTTTATTCTCTCACACCAACAATTTTACTTTCCTACTCCATCCGCCCTTTTTTCCTCTTCATTAGATTCTCTATATTTTCTTTTAACCATTTCCTCGCGTCTTATTTTTCCTGTTCAAATTTTCTTCATCCTTGCAAAATACATTCAACACACTGTCCTTATCTTCCGCAAATTTTTCTTCAAACCTTTATCTCATCTAACGTTCACAACCGGCTCGCGTTAAAGAGTTGTGAAATACTGAATCTATCCGAAATATTACTTTTTTTAAATCTGAAATATCATCATCCGCGGGTGCGCGCACTAGGCGGATCTGTAATTTCACGTATAAAATACGGTTTGGCACAATCCCTGAGTATCGGTAAGAGGGAAATTCCTTTTAGCGGATAAGGATCCGGACGAAGGTGAGAGAGAGAGAGAGAGAGAGAGAATGCAGAAAGGGAAGATTTTAAAATGCAAATCGAAGGACGCATGAATTCCAAAGTGTCGTCTGGAGTTACGCCACCGAATCCATTTGCAATAGTTCCGAGTAAGAGGCCGTTATTGACTAGCAGTAGTTTGCTAATCTGTTAAAAAATTTACCGTAAACACAAATAGCGATAATTAAACTTTGCCGATAAGATAAAAAACAAGTTGAATCTGAATGTTTAACGATCTTATCCGACTGGAGTCTAACTACCGATTATTATGCTTAATTTTGTTGTATGACCACATTATAGACGCAAATATGTTGACTGCCCTTCATTCAAGAGATTAATACAATTTCAACTGTCTAACTGTCTAAATCAGCGGTGGTTAGTGCATTATTATTATTATGTTGTAATAAGAACATCTTAAGACATAGTTTTACGGTTACAAATATGTAGTAGATGTACAAGGAATGTGAAGGTATAAAACTGTACGGACGTTTTTCTCATTAAAAATATCCTTTTATACGATGCGGCAAGAAAAATAGAACAGGAAAATGAAATCACTATCCACATTATATTTCCGGACCATAGATTTTTTCAAGTTAGCCAAAATTCCGAGAGGTTCCCTTATCAGATACTTTTCCAGAATAACTAGATTCATCTGTGTATCATTTTATTTTAACTCCATAAATTATTATTATGCATTTGAGCTAACGTCAACACTAGCATGCTAATATTCAATCACCAAATCTGGGCATTGAATCCGATGCTTTATCATTCCAACATAAAACCATAATATTTTGTCTCATTCTATCAATATATTATTTATCAATGACTTTACGACCTATAAAGTTTGGAAAATTTCCAAATAAAAAAATATTTCTGCAATACATTATAATCTAGTTCCTCTTACGACTGCAAATTTTCCTAAATACGCACGTGTCAACAATTTAAAAAAAGTTAAATTCATATAATGTAAATCCAGTATCTAGGTTATAAAAACCATAATTGTGGCTATTAGAAATATCTAATACGAGAAATTTAGTTTTCAATTTTTTATAACAAGCGCTTATTCTGGAATAAAAATTACTAAATTAAAAAAAAAATAAACATTTGAAATTAAGATATTATCAAGTTACGACTTTAAAATGCTAAAATAATATCTTATTTAAGACAGAAAGCGAACTGCAACTGCTTTAGTAACTGATCCATAAAAAAATCAAAGGAATTATTGTTTCCAAGGATATTATTAACGTGAATCAATAATCTTTAATAATATTTCCGGATTATATGTTATTAAGTATATCAAGCCGGAGTCAGAAATCATGTTCGCATTTTTCCACATTCACTTTGTTTGTGTCTTTATAGCTTCTATACCAGATGCGCCAGCATATAAAGCCGCTTATCCGCTACTTTTTGAATAGCGTACATTTTTTTATACAAACTAATGCGGAATGCAAATATTTTGCAATGAAGAACTACGAAAAATTCAAAATAAACACTACGACTATTCTCAAATTTCAATAGAAAATAAATCAATACGGATATTATTTTCCCAGATGTTTTATCAATGAAAAATGGTTTTAATTTCTGGGCCATAAAGCGCAAAGGCACCCTGTTATTTGCATTTGGAATGCAAACGAAAATACATTTTAATAAAAGTCATCCAGGGAAATTAATACGCAAGCCATAAGCCTCATTGTAGTATCAATAGAGCAGAAATTAATAATATTTAAGAATTCCAGGGTTAGTAGTTAAAATATCAAGAATATAAAAATAAAGTATTTTTCTTAGGTACCTCCAATAGCCAGAAGAGGAATATATTTTCGGCCATAAGACGAGTTCGATAATTCTCTTGTGATTATTAAAGAAATTTGAGAGTTAAAATAATATTTTTAAAACATAAGTTTCTATTATTATACTAAAGTACAAAGATTAAAACCGCAATTATCCGAAAACATAGCATATAAAATTCCATTAACAGAATTCGTGAGTTGCGGCAAACAAATTCGGCGCCGGAATTGTTCTGTGAGTAACCACTCTGTTTCGGTAGCTAAATCCACGCTTATCAGTTTTCTATGCGATTCGGCTGTTTGGGGTTGCATCGCGTCATACACATCGAATTGTAAATTTTTCTGTGTAAGGATATTTAACATATCGAATATGGAGAGTTGTTTTGCAAATAAAAGTCACCATTCTCGATCTCTTACAAATAATTTCTATAGATTGCTGCGAAAGTTAGCTATCGTGCGGTGAGTATGGTGTTCGTAACTCGAGTCATCTTAAGAAAATATTGGTGTTTTTTCCACGGCAATTATAAGGCAATATCACTGATTTCATAATATCTACGTATCAACTTTAATAAAATCTCCGACCGCCTCATTAAAACCGCTATTTCTCAAACTATATTTCAACTTTCTTGTTTTTCTATTACCATTGGTAAATATTATTTTTTGATTTTTGGATCTAACGCGAGAATTTAAGGTCATATTTTATATTGTCATTAAGAACATAAAAGTTCTTCGAGTTTACCTTAAATACCGTTTTTCTATATATTTCGATTGAAGTTCTAGCTCTGTTAATTTGTGAATTTTAGCATAATCGATATCTTATCGTTTTCTGCCAATTCATTTAAGAAAATATAAAGTTGGCTATCTCGTGTATCTGCATAAATATTATCGTGAATATATTGTTAACCTTTTGGTTATTATTAATCTCTAATCCAGAATTGAGGAAATATTCCATCCCGCCTTTAGCTCATTTTCATTCTTATCAATTAAACCCATCCATCGCCTTCGCCTTCTCGTCGTATTATTCTTACAGCTAACAGTTTACAATCATTTTCTCTTTAAAAAAACTTTGTCCACACCCTAATAGTCTCTTTGCTTCTTCCTCCCATCTTTATCCCTTACCCTCCCAAGACCTCCGCCACCCTCCCCTATTCCTCACTATCTCTCCTTCCTCTGTCCGTTAAATTCCGGACGGTTACCTCGTTACTTACGCTCCCACGCCCTCTCCAACCTTTTCTCCACTCCACACTTCTTCTTCCTCTTTTCCCACTCCATATTCTCTCCCTTCCTCCCCCCCCCCTCCACCGCGTCTTATCCCTCCCCTGCATCCTCTCCACTTCTTCCCTTTTAATTAAGACCTGTCTCTAAAGAGAGTTTCTTCGCCTCATCAGTTTTTCCTTTTTTAGCCCATCTTTCCTCCTCCTTCATTCTCACTCCACTCTGCCTCCCTTCTTATTTCCTACCCCTCATTTTCTCTTCCAGTCCCTCCCAATTTTCGTCAATCTTCATCGAAACTTGGATCAAAGAATGTATCTTTTTGCTTTCTTATATAATCGTACTATATAGCGACACCATCTTTATCGCGAACAAGTAATGAGTATAAAAATAAATTTTTATAAATAACTTTTATATTTTAACATTTATTACGCTCGTTACTTCAAATTTGGTGAAATTACCTGCATAAGTTGTCTTTTCCTGGTGGAGGCGGTGTTATATTCAATTAATCTGGATATCAAGGCTGCAGACATTTCTTATCGTATAAAAATCAACGAAGCACAACACGAGTAATATCAAAGGTAAGTAATCGGTACTATTACACAATCATTATGGGTGTAAACGTTCTTTGATTGCTTTTAATACGAGAGAGAGAGAGAGAGGGAGTGGACAAAGGGAGGGAGGGTGAGAGAGGGAAATGACTTTCAATACAATTAATGTTTCTCATGCCAATTTGATCTCCATAAATAGCTTGAACGATCGAATCTTTACTCCCGTTGATATTTCAATGGGCATTACGCTAGTAAGGTTTTAAAGGAGAAATATAAGACTCTGATTCCCATTAAAAGCTTACCCATATGAAAGCATTAAACCTGTTGCCTAGGTAGCTGATTGTTGGACCCAGAAAAATAGCCACTTTTTTCCGATAAAAACTATAAATTTACGCTAATTCTACTCGGATTTGAATTGAGCCTCTCAAAGTGGGAATTTCGAAAGTTTCGGATTTTTTCCTTCGGCTGTGACCAAAAACCTATAATCCTACCAAATTTCAAGTTTCTAGCACATCTGGAAGTGCCTCAATTTTGTATCTTGCCAAAGTGCTTACAAACCGCTATACATACCTCTATATATATATATATATAGTGAGGATAATATAAAAGTTATTTTTAAAAAAATCGAATTTTTGATCGAAATGTTGTGGTAAATTCACGTTTTAGATGTTCCTTGATTCAAAAATTGTTTCTATTTCTGTGCGTGGCTCTAGAGCATGGGTTCTCAAAGGGGGGTACGCGTACCCCTGGGGGTACTTTTAAAGGCGCTACGGGGTACTTGAGAAAATTTACATAATGGCTGACGTTATCATACTCGACACTTCAAATAAACTTTTTTCATTTTGATGCTTTGACACAATAGCGATAAAATAGAATAATTTTGTCTCTAAAATGCATTCATGAAGTACATTCAAAATCAAGTTATAAAATATGTACCCTTGTAATCTCATACAAAAGAGCACATATAATGTTATTGTTAAATACGAGCTTAAATGTGTCAATAGAAAGGCTTAAGACTACATTGTCACAGCAGCCGCGCGAACTACCGAAGAACTTTCACGTGACCGCCCGAGCACCACTAATAACACTCCACCAATACAAATGTGTTATTCGTCAGTTTGAATTTGTCAAGTGTCAAAGATAGTTTGTGTGTCAAGTGCTTAGTGCTTCTGTGGAAGAATCATTTACGATTTTGAATAATACTCTCCTAGGTATGTTCAATAAATTTATAAAGTAACTTATTGAAGTACCTATTCAGCTTAAATCCTAACTATTTTGCTATTAACTTGGTAACTATTACCGATTTTTGATTAAATAAATATTAAATTAGCAAAAAAACAATTTTATTTAAAATTATATCAAATAAGTAACAAGAAAATTATGAAATTCTTTTGATAAATTTGTCTGCGATCGTTTTCTAAATTAAATAATTATATTTAATCACAGCCCTCTTTTATCCGGGAAACTTATTAAAACAACCGATGCTCCACCTGAATCTGGGGAGTGTGGAAACATTGACCAAGAAACAACCCCACAATCATCTTCCAGAATTTTACAAAGAAAACATGGAGTAACACAATTAGAGATATACAAGGAGTTAAAAGACGTAAATACGACGAGAGCTATATTGAATTTGGATTTACATTTTCAGGAGATCATCCTCAACTATTGTGTGTGTTGTGAAGTGTTATCCAATAATTGTCTCAAGCCATCCTTATTATGTCGTCATTTAATGACTAAACATAGTCAGTATGTAGGAAAACCTCTTGAGTTTTTTGTACGCAAAGCTGAACAATTGAAAATGAGCCAAAACAATATGCAATCTATTGCTGTTAAAGAAAATAAAAATGCCTTTAAAGCCTCGTACCTTGTGAGCTACAGGAAAACCTCACACCATAGCCGAAAATTTAATTTTACCCGCAGCAAAAGATAAGATAAGATGCGTACTTGATGAAAAATCCGCGAAGAAACTAGACAGTATACCGCTTTCCAATGATACTGTGTCCCGCCGCATACTGGAAATGGCAGAAATTGTTCTTTTGCAGCTTTTGGATCGTGTTAAGAAGAGCATTTTCTATTCTTTGCAACTAGACGAAACTATAGATATAACTGGTTTTGCCCAAGTTTTAGTGTATGTAAGATACATACATGATTGTGACGCCCACGAAGATATTTTGTTTTGCCGTTCATTACCAACACGAACCACAGGAGAAGAAACATTCTCGTTAATTGATACTTTCATGCGAGAACATAATATTGACTGGTCTAATTGTGCAGGAATTTGTACGGACGGAGCAAAATCAATGACAGGGAAAAACAGTGGATTAGTACCTCGTATAAAAGCCGTTGCACCAGATGCAGAATGGACTCAATGTTGTATTCATCGTGAGACTCTTGCTGCTAAAACAATGCCATCTAAGTTGCGATCAGTATTAGATGAATCGGTGAAAATTATTAATTTCATCAAAGCTCGACCGTTAAATGCGAGAATTTTTTCATCCCCATGTAATGAAATGGGTAGCGAGCACAAAATACTTCTACTTCATACTAAAGTCATATGGCTATCCCGGGGATACGTGCTGATGAGAATTTTTGAGGTACCTGATGAACTACGTAATTTTTTTTAGGAATAACCCATTCCAACTCTCTTCTCTTCCGGATGATAATATTTGGACTCAAAGACTGGCATATTTGTACGATATATTTAGCCATTTGAACAAATTAAACTTGAGCCTTCAAGGTCATAATACGACCATTTTTAATACAAAGGGCAAAATAAAGTCCATGATAAAAAAATTAACATTTTGGGCAACTTGTTCGGAAAGAGATTGGATATCATATGAAATACTGATGGACGAATTGGTGAAGTCATATATAAAGGAACATTTGGAAGGACTCGTAGCGCAACATAGGGAATATTTTCCAGAGACTGACGAATGTAATAACTGGGTGCGCAGTGCATTTGATGTTGATTTTCCGATTCCAAATTTAACAGGGAAAGAACAAGAAAACCTCCTGGACATTTCTACAGACCGAGATTTAAAAACCAACTTCACGAAAATGTCTTTGATTGGTTTCTGGGCACAGTTATTAAACGAATACGAGGCCGTGGCTAAGAAAGCAGTCAAAACATTGATGCCCTTTCCCGCAACATACCTGCGCGAAACCGGATTTTCATCTCTAAGTTTAATTAAGTCAAAAAATCGCAATAAATTGCATGTGGAACCTGATCTAAGATTGAGGTTTTCCTCAATCGAACCGATGATAAACTATTTATGTTGTCTAAAATTGACAAATTAATATGTAAATATTAATTTTAAAATAAATCTATTTTTCATTATTTTTGGAGCGTTATCTTATAATAGAAAACGCTTATTAATTATATGTAAACTCGTAAATTTTTAAGTATGTCTACTTTGTACGAACTAACTCAACTACCAGAATTATTTTATAAGGGGTACTTTAATTGATTGTTTGAATTCAAAGGGGTACGCGGCCAAAAAAGTTTGAGGACCTCTGCTCTAGGGCAATGATTCTCAACCGGGGTGACATGACAATTCAGGTTAAGGCGACGGTTATTGAGGGGTGACGCGAATATTTGATAAATTCACAGTGTTTCGTATTCTGGATTATAAACAAAGATAAAACCAAGATAATAAACACTCGTACTTATTTGAATTACAGCATTTTATCTTTACGTGGTAGGGAAAGCCCAATTCATCTTTAAAGGTGGCTTGAAGGTAATGGAAATGTAAACGGGGTGACGCATAAATGAATTAACTAAACATAGGGAGACGCAGACAAAAAATATTGAGAACCACTGCCCTAGAGCCTAAATGATTGAACGAAATCAGGTGACATTTCGTATTTTGGGTTAAGTACGTTTAGAATAGAAACCATGTATATGAACGATATAACGCAAAATAAAGAGTAGTCTATTCTTGTTGAGCTCTCCACAGCGCATTTGTGCTTTTGCCACTCAAGATACTGCTTCAAATTGATAAATGATAGAGCTGTTTGTCAAGTTTGATTTCCACATATACAGGGTTACCAATATATTGATGCAATTTATGTGTAGAAAACATTTTCCGCGGTTTCGTTCCATATGATGATGAAATACATTTCTGGCTCGCTCAAGGGTCCACATTTGCTGTAATTATTATCAACCGTTAGTTACTATACATTACAGGAAATCAAACGAAATTTCTTTAAATGTACAATTACGTGAAAACCTCATACCCTTTTATGTAAACTTGGATATTTATGTCGAAAAAGTAGATTTTTTACTTAGTTTATAATCGTACAGACGATATGAAATATAAGAATTATATTTTACAAAATTTTATTATAAAACGATTTGTAGAAACTATTTATAATTTATGTAAACTTCTTTGAAAGCCGCAGAAAAAAAATATTTTTAGAACTTCAAAGTATAACAAGTTAGGAAAGTGTACAACGTATCACAAATGGTCGCGTTTCGTGCAATGGAGTAGTAGAAAGAAATTATATACCTGTACGTAAGGGAAATAGCGTTTTAAAGTTCTTTTCTTCATCATAAATAAACCATTTTTTCCTATTTAAAAATATTGCATGCAAACGTAAGTAAATTAAACGTTTGTTTGTGAGACTGTTTATGTTAGCAACAATGAAGAAGTAACCATGCAAGAAATTTTCTTAGTTCAACTCGAATGAAGACGTTTTTGTTTGATTTTCTCGATAACGGCTACTCCTACGATAAAAATGTATAGGAAAGGAAATACTCTTCTTTACCAGTTCTACAACTTTTATTTGAAAAATATTTTGATATAAGCAATATTTTACGAGATATGACGAAAATTTCATTTTTTGTCACCAGTAAAGTGGTACCCCTGATTTGCGTACGTGATTCATTTTTGCGATTTTCTTATTATATTTGATTGTAAGTCCTTAATATAAAATTTCATGAAAATCCGTTCAGTAGAAGCCGAGAACGAACATGCGGACTGACGGACGGACAGACAGACGGACCGACCGACGATAATAGGCGCTCACGCTGTAAGCGAAACGCGCCTAAAAATGGAATCAAGTTATATTCGTTCGATAAGATGTGATTCGTCTAATTAATTTGTGGAAGGAAATTTATCGCGAAATGGAATTTTGTCCCAAGATTTTGATTTATTTCTATATTTATTTAGAAGTTTTCTAAAGTAACAGTTTTACAAAGCATCAATTAAATTCCGTTTAAGCATTAACATTATTTTCAATTTTTCGAATGATACTCCGCCTCGTGCCAAAGGAAAATTAATATATCCTAGCTCACGTATATGAAAACATTTCGGAAAAGTCTAAAAACTTACGCCACCTTTTATGTCTGAGCGTCTTTCGATATGATGTTCGACATGTATATTTCATAAATTCATAAAAAATATTTTATTTCGGATATTACTCAATAAATGCCTCGCAAAACAAAACCTTGAATAAGAAAAAGTGAATACCACAGGCAAGAAGTTTTCTATCAATATCCCTGAAGACCACGCATTAAAAGCGAATACAGATGTCGAAACAATTGAGAAAAACGTAACAAAGAATTGCAAAATATAAACTGAACAGTTGTTTAATAACGCTAAGAAAATTATTATATGACTATCATTTATTATATATATCCATTATTTATTAACTCATCGAGGAATGACATATGTGGAAATATTACCCAGTGCATCCGCTTGAAAATTTTTCCAAGAATAAAAATTTTGACAGACCGAACCAGGTGTCATGTTATTTCACTTGAGAGCACGAAAAAAACAAAGCGGAAAAGAGCGGAAAATAGGACCGAAAATATTAAATAAAAAGAATAAACCATCAGCGAATCCGAAATTCACAATTTTATTTTCCGCGCCGCTTATCTTTCACAGGTCAATTAATCCCCTCTACTTCCTTTCCTTCCCTCCAGAAAAACGTTACTTTAAAATCCGCTCCTTTCCATAATCGCTCTTGCAAGAGACTCCGTCAGTTGTTTTTCGCCCCAGTCGATAACAATCAAGACCCCGGTGTCATACGTACGAACGGGAATTCTCTGCGTGTGTAATCACCCTTGCGAAATTCTCCTCCGTTGTAAAAAAAAAAAAACCGTCGCTATAGGTCCATGCCGTACTCCCCCTCTTTTTCCCTTCAGCCACCCGATGCGAGCATGGTACATAGAAAGAAGGGTACGGGGAGAAAGGGTTTCGAGTAAGGGTAAAGGAGGTAGAGAGGGAGCAGAATATATAAAGGGTGGAGCAGGAATAATCCAGCTGCCGGACGGAACGAACTGAAATTCCTCTCCCACATCAGCCTGCAGGGAAATTCCGTCCGGCCTTAATTAACAGAGATCTTCCCACCCTTCCCCATCCCATTTCTTCCCCTTACGTCTACTCTTCCCCTCCCTCTCCCTCCATCCTCCCTGAAACGCACCAGCCATTTCCCCACAACCCGAAATACCCGTCTCCATATACTACCAAAAACCTTTCTATCCCCCTCTACTCATCCGCTACACAAAAATCTCGCATCACTTTCACGTTGAGATGAAAGAAGTGTGGCGAAGCACAGAGAAATATCCTCTCCCCACTCCAATTTCCGGGACGTTCCTATTCCTCCTCAACCCCTTCTCTCTCTATTTTCTTATATATATAAATACTTAAGGAAAAGGAAAAGTAATAATAAGGGTAGCAACAAGGTGTTGGAGGAAGCCCAGTGGACACTTACCTAGAATGAAGAGCCGCTGGGGGTGCTGAGGACACCTTGTTGCTACCCTTATATATATATATATATATATATATATATATGTATGTGTATGTGTATGTGTATGTGTATGTATATGTATATGTGTGTGTGTATAAAAGCTTAGAGAAAAGGAAAGGTAATAATAAAGGTGTCAACAAGGTGCTGGAGGAAGCCCAGTGAACACATACCTAGATTGGAGAGTCGCTGGGGGTGCTAAAGACACACGAAAAACACAAAAAACAACACAAATATGGATCTTTCGGGTTACCGCCCTTCCTCAGCGACGGAGAGACGTGTGTGTATATATATATATGTGTGTGCGTGTGTGTGTATAATATTACTAATTTCCTTTGTGATCGATTGATTGAGTTAACAATTTTGTTAACATGTCGTTCCATAGAAATAAACAAAATAAATTTTACATTTAAATATTAAATATTGTTGTATTCTAATACTAAATTAATTTCTCAATGCCTATCGGGTATGCCACAAAATCATCTTCGTCTCAAAGTTGGAGCATTCATCTTATTACTTAGGAATTTAGATAAACAAAGGACTTCTTAATGGTACCCGATTGGTTGCAAAAAATTCTAAAATAACTTTATCGACGCATAAATTATTACGGGAAGTAACAAAGGAGAACGACTATTTATTCCACGCATTAATTTGATAGCAAGCGACATTATTGGTAATCTTCGTGAGAACCAAAGTTGTAGAGAATAATATTTTTTCCACCTTTTGTTGGACACAAATTTTGTAGAACCATCCACTTCGGAGATATTCATCTTCTTTCGTAATTTTCAGTATACAGCGCCAACACCATGTAGCGGTGAATTCTGAAAACATATTCAAAAAATAATTTACGACTATAAGAATGACTTTATTCTTTTACGATACGAAATAATAATTCTGCCTCATAATGCTATTCATAATAATTTAAATAACTATACCCTAAATATGGAGAAAGTCATGTGTTGGCCACATCAGATTTTTTAAATTTACTCCGGTGATGGAAATGTGAGGCAATTTGATGCCATTATTGAAAATAGTTTACATGTCGCCGGAGCGAGCGAAGCGAGTGATGGCCCAGGATTGGCGAGCGACAGCGACCACGGGGCTCAGCTCACTAGTGTATATGTGTGTGTGTGTATAAAGGTGGTAACTAGGTGTTGGTGGAAGCCCAGTGGACACTTACCAAAACTGGAGAGCCGCTGAGGGTGCTGAAGACACAAAAAAACAACACAAATTTGAAAGGTTTTCGGGCCGAAGCCCTTCGTCAGCAACGGAGAGAGAAATGTGAGAGTATGGTCGTATGTTGATGGACTGTTTTATTATTACGTTTATTACAAAAATCCTGTAACGGATGTTTATTAACTATTTAAAAAAACAAAAGAGCACAAATTAGTTGCTAGGCTGTTTAAGAGAATCATCCATAGTTTGAAAAAAATCCTCTTAGTATCGTCGTCCTATGTCAACCCGATAAATTGATGTTATTAATATATATATTTCAATATCTTAATTAATGGTCTATGCACCTTTCTAGAATATGACCAAAGGTTCTGATTTTTTATTCTCATTTTTAGTTGTTTTTTTCAAATAAAATATAACACTAATTAATATTACAGTGCATCAATTAACTCGTTTAGTTATTATGAACTGAATGATATTTATATATACCCCCCAACTCACACTAATCACGACCTTTTATCCCGGCATCCGCGATACCCTAAAAAATATCTTAAAGGCAGCCCACCCAATCCTCACTTCCTCCACCAACCAGGTCTCCTTACCCTCACCCCCAATCCTTTCCTTCCGCAGACCTCCCAACCTAGCCAACATCTTGTGGAGAAAAGAACCCCCATCACCCACTCTTCTACACCCTGCAGGGTTTTACCCCTGTCGCAGATCCCGATGCCTAACATGCCCTATAAACCCACCCTCCAACTCATTCTCAAACCCCACCACTAAAATCACCTACCCCATAACTTCCCTACCAACTGCACTACCCGCATGTCATCTACCTACTAACCTGCACCCAATGCCCCGCCTTTTACGTCGGCGTCACCAACAATCCCCTCAACATCCGCATTAACGGCCATCGCAAGAGCGTTAATCTTAAACGGCCGCTACCCGTGGCCGTTCATGCGAATGTTCATAATCTTAAATTCAATATTTGATTCACGGTGAGGGCCATTCGCGCTCACCCGGACGACGCTTCCGCCCCCTAACTACGTCAATGGAAATTGGCCCACATCCACATCTTAAGCTCTATCTCTCCTCCTAGCCTCAACCTCCGTTAATATTTCCTTCTTTCCCCCTCTGCGTCCTCCAATCCCCGACCTTTCCACGCTCCCTTCCCTTCCACCCCCATACCTTCACCCCAGTGTCACTGCCATATCAGTTTTATCTCTCTTGTGCTGAAGAAGGGATCATCCCTAAAGCTCCAACAACGTCTACAAATGTCTCTCTCCGACACCCCTGCGGCTCTCCTTCCGGTACGTACTCACTGGGTTTCCTTCAACACCTAGTCGCCCTAAATAATCTCATTTACCTTTCCTCTTCCGCAAGTATATATATATCTACTATTAAGGAATATCCTTCTCTCTTCGGCTAGCATTAATGACGAGAAATACACTGAACGCTAGACGTGTTTTTTCTCACTTTTTTTAAGAGAACCCGACGCTTGCTGAACGAGTAAATTAGCAGAGAAGAGCGGAAGCGTTTTTGGTGGGTCTCTGGTGTCTTTTTCTTAAGTAGAATAAAGAGAGAGAAAAGGATACGCTACTTACTTCCATTCCTTATATTTCTTCCACTTTCCTTCTCTTTCTCTCTCTCTCTTTCTCTCTCACGTGCGCTCTTCTCACGCGAATTTCAGATTAAATGGATTGTAAATAACCAAAAGAGGTGCGGCAATAATTTTCATTTCTTCTTCTCGTATTCGTCTTCCTTGCTGGGCCCAAAGAAGAAGAACGATATAAAGAAAACAAAAGAACAGCCCGTTTCGTTCTTTTGACGGAAGATATTTTTTATACGAAAAAAAATTCGACTATAAATAAAATACAAAGAGGAATTCTAATGATTTCGGGCAACAACAGCTGAGGAAGCTAATTATTTTCCCTTTTGAAATTCCTCTGGGAATAATTAGGCGGGAAATCTGCATAAAATTATACTAATTGAGTGAGACTTTCGTATTAGCCACGTTTAAAATAACGCTCCCTCTTTTAAAGACTAACTTTACGGAGCCGAATTTCTTTGAGAAAGATAATTCGCCGCGAGGAGAGTTCTATGACAACGTATTTCTTTTGAAAATCATTAAAGTATAATTTAATGGAATTAGAAAAATTTCGCCCGCCAGTCATATTCTGACTACTTGGAAGCCCTTAAGTAAGATGTGGAAATAATTCTCCAAAAAAAAAAACAAAGATCAAACAAGGAAAATGCGTCTGTTTAAAACTGTATAGTAAGAAAAAGCATTGAAATTATTAATAAGTCTCAAGTCGAATTAGGATAAGACTAAAAATACAACAAACATTTATTTTTGTAATTACTCTGCTGATAAAGAAATTTTGAATGTCGTTAAATAGTCTGTGATTATCCTAAATAAATGGAAATTATACAATTTTATATCAAACGTTAGCCTTTTCCCAACAAAATCCGAAAAGGACCACTACTGTTAATATATAATATCTTTAGTAATCTTATGTTAATGTATGACCTTATCTCTTCTATTTGGATAACAGAAACGTTCACAAAACAAAGTAGTTCCTTGCTTTGAACTGCATCTGGTGCATGGACACATCTGCTGTTTATGAACGGATTTTGGTAGGAATTCTTTCTACTTAAATTTTCATAGTTTCCCATCAATTGGCTAATTTGGTTAAAATGGTCACATATTTTATCCCGTATGCTGTAATTTAGTGATACATAAACGTGTTTTGGGTTGCTTAGAAACAAAAAGTATATTTGAAAAAACATTAGCTTAAACATGCCTTATTTACCTCTTCTTTAAAAAGAACAGAGCAAAAAATCAAGACTGAAGGCAGAACAAACGAAATCTGTAAAGACTGTTTGCGTTATTGTATCCCCACATTAAATCAGTCATAATTACAACACACTAAATTTGTTAAGTATTATCCGCTAAGAGTTCCTCGCACACGCCCTTGGCAGTTTTGATAAAGAACGCTTTAATGTCCACGCATCTGTCACTTCGTTTGGGAACTCCACCGTCTGCTGGGCACTTTATGAGTGATTATCCCCATCCTTTAACTCCCCTTTCTACTTTACTATCCTTCAACCCCTCTCTCCCCCGCCTCCTCCCAACCCCCATCCACTCCCCACGTCTCCGTAGAGACGAGACGAGACTTCGACGCTTAAAAGGTCGTCATAGTTCGTATCCGTGACTACGCCGACCGCACGCCTACCCCACGTGCCCGCCTTCCCCAACACCCACGCCACCCATCTCTCTTCCCTTCCACTACGTATCCTTAATTATTCACCGCTTCCCTTCCCTACTCTTTCTCTCCCACGCCTCTCCCAACGGCATCTCCCTCTGCTCTCTACCCCTCCCACTCTTTCGGTCAACCCTCTTCCTCCCCTCACCCCTCCCCCACGGGGAGCCTCCGGAGCGGATTCCGTGCCTTGGAGATTGTTCCCTAAGGGATAGAGGGTTTAGGACGGAGTAACGAAGATGGGGAGGGACCACTGTGGTCAACTATCCCCTCCCCTTAGCCTCCCTTACTCTTCCAACCTCCACGCGGCCGTGCTGGAAAGTCCTGTAAAGACCTCTTTCACTCTCTTTCCCAATTTCTTCCTCTCTCTCTCCCTCCCTATCTTGCTGCTACCTCTACTACGTCTCTCTCACTCCCTTATCCCATTCCGTCTCTCTCTCCCATTTTTTCTATTCCCTTCTCTTTCCACTCCCCATTTCTTCGTCCCTCTCTCTCTCTTCCTCCTTCTTTATCATCCCCTCTCCGTCTCTCTTCCTCCCCCTCTTCCTTCCTCTACCAAGAACCCCTAATGTCCTTCTCTCTCTTTGCACATCCTGCAAAAACCCTTCTCTCCTAACCATATCCCGACCTCGCTAACCCGTCCTCATCCCACTTACCCCGTCGCTGCTTCACGCTTACGGTTCCTTCACCCAAAATTGATAAAAAGCGCTGAAAATTCGCTGCAGTAACATTTCTGGACAGTGATATAGTATGGTTTTGGTTATCATGGAAAGGGACGCTTAAAGTTTGCATCACGATCCGATCCAACAGCGAGGGATTGTCTCTATAAAGTTTTGACGATGAGTTTGTTTTTGGGATAATTGAGCATATGCGACGAACGCTCCGTGGATACGGATTTTGTGGTTCAATTTGACCGTGTTCTTAAAAAAACTTTGGATTGTTAATCTGGGCTTTTATTTTAATTTACAAGCTTTATTTACACTTTAAATTATTATTTAAATTATTATTCAACAGTAGCTACAAATGACTCCCAAATCTATGAAACCGATTTAATGAATAAATGCCCTTGCATAGTTCGGGTTTACAATGATAATGAGAGAGTTTCGATTATTTCTTAAGTTATTCCATTTATTTTATTCTACCGGAAATAATAAGATATATTAGCGACATTCTTACAAAATCCTATTAAGTCAAGGCGGCGAAAAACCAGGCTATGTTAGTAGTAAAAAATTACAAGATATAAGCTCTCCTAAAACAAAGATTTAAGTATTATGTAGTAATTTATTATTCCGATGCTGAAGTTCTTACGTTACCACGCCATTCCTGCGTGTTTGTTAACGCACCTTTCGCGTGTTATTACAGATATAGTACAGGCGCCGATAAATTCATGCCGTAATCGTGCCGTATTTTCCTCAGGCTAAGGTGTTTTTTGTAAAAATGATAGAATACACAGATAACAACTTGAACTAGAAACGCTTTACTTAAGCAAAGTTTTCGAAAAAAAATCCTTCTTTCGCCAAAACTTTGTTATCAGACTACTCTGGGTAAGTTTTAAGGAGCAGTTTATAATGAAACGAGGAGATCGAGACTTTTTCTTAATTGTGCTCTCGCGCGATAAATAGCGATCGAAAAAAACATCCAGGAACCAAACTCTGTATAAATACGGGATATTCTCCTCCCGTATCGCAAACAGCCCACTCCATCGACGAATTTTTAATCCAGGATAGAAGAAATAAATATTTTTTATTTTGGTTGGTAACAATCAAACCCAGAGAACGGCTCTGCGGACGTTCGATCATGTCAAGACGCGATTAACCGATTTAAAAAAAAATGCGAAGGTTTGAGTTGGAAAAATCGAAGTTATTTTCCCCGTTGTGACGCACATAAGGGTACAAAAAGGAAGGGCGAGGGTACAAGGGAAAAGTAAGGCGTGGCAAAAAGATGAAATACGTTTGAAATAATGGTATATTTTGGTGGTACACCTTTTTCTTAATTTAAATGCACTAACTTTTTAAAAGTAAAGATTTTAGTATTCTTTCTGAAAACACCATTTTGCGGTTAACGCATTCCGTCGTACCGCAACCCATACCTCTCATAACATTCACAAAAACGTCAGAATAACCTGAACATATAATGTTTTATTTCAATTCGTCGAACGTTGTCTTTATTTCAAATCTTCTTCCATGATATAAACGGAAAGATGATACAATAATCACCTTACGTTATCATAGAATTATTCCACACTTAAATCGGTCCCATCACTTTGTCACACCCTGTAGAATGAGAATAGCAGAAAGAGAAAAGTCGTAGTGGTTAGGAGGGAAAAGGATTACATGACGAGCAGAGAAATTTTGGAGGAAAATGCGAGAGAATGAGAGAAATGTGATTTGGATATAGTCGGTGCGGTACACTGAAAAACCCTGCACTTTTTGATTGGAATATGCCACTTGGTGTGCGGATAGGTATGTGCAAAAGTAAATTTTTCAGATAGGGAGCCACCTCAAATTCCGTGTAGAACACCGTAATGGCGGCCATTGAAAATGGCGGCGGAGGCTTTATTAAAATCGTTAATATCTCGGCTATCTTTCATCCGATTGTAATTTTAGTTTCTTTATCTGAAAGCTTGTAAGTTATGTTATATTTTTTATAATTAGCATTTTTTCTGTAAACCTTACGGTTTTCCCGGAAATTGCGGAAAACTGAAAATTTCTCAATTTATCTCAGATTTTTTGCTTCATTACTTCCATATAACGCAAAATTCCACTTTTTTGTTTTATAACAAAGAAAAAGAAAATTCTTTAAGCTTTTCATTGATATCACCTGTGCGCTGCTACCATGAAAACTGCCGCGGTAATTAAAGTAAAACCAGCGGAAGAGCGTATTTCTGGACTCGGGCAAGAGCCACCTACACAAACCAGGTTGTCATTCTTAAGGTCATAATACTGGGAATTTATTCATTCTTAAATACTCTGTTACTAATATGTTTAGTGGATTTTAAAAACCATTATCTACGTAAGAAATCAGCAGCTGTCAAGTGAAGTCGACTCTCGCTCTTAACCATGGCCAATGAATGCATTTCTCCTGGAGAATTCCACGGAGAACAAAATAAAGCACCAGTGAGAAGCATTGAGGAAGGCACATTACCACAAAGGTGCTAAAAGCACATTTGGAGCCTACGACAATATAGACCACAACTATAGCAGCACCACAGGACAGTCATCTTTCCATGGAACAGGTATTTCCTTGTTTCAAATACCTATCGAAGGCCAAACGGGAGATCCTCGAAACTTTCTTACTAATTTCTGCCCTGTTAGCCAAAGGAGTCGTACAGTTCCTCAGCTTCCTGACAGTTAAGGTGTCGTAAAGGCAGTAACCTTTCACACCAAGCAGCCATCTGCGCCAACAGCCTGTGAGCTCATTTATGACAAAATGTTACCTTCTGTCATAGGTTTGGAATGGAAAAATGAAAGAGAGTGGCTAGATCATGTACTCACTGACGGAAAGGATGGCCCTTTAAATCTCACCTGGGCTGCTTTCCATGCCACAAATCAGGCCGATTGCTCCTTCGACGTAGCCCTTACTTCTCTTCTGCGCCTATTTAATGAAGACTCATCTTCAGCATCGATGCTCAAACACGCAATGGACCATATCAGGAAGTTAACAAATTTTCTGAATCCGGGGCAAGTTCCTGTCATATGTGCAGACCAACCTTTGTACGCCTTAACTAAATTAGTTCAGTGGAACTGGCCTGAGGTTTATGGGGAGTCCACCTTCGTAGCAATGTTTGCTCCTTTTCACATTGAACAGGCTTTTTTGAAAGTGCTTGGACAAATCCTCCAAAGTCGTGGCTGGGTAGGTGTGATTACCAATTCAGGCATAAATACAGAAGCGACTGCAGAAGCCAATCTTAAAGTGACTCATGTAACCAAGGCTAGAGCAATACATCAAAAAAACTGCCTCAGTTCTCTACAGTCTACTGCAAGATTCATATACAGCCGATAGCCCTGAAAAATCCTTTGAAGAATGGATTGCAGAGAAATCTTCTCAATCTACAACATTTAGATTTTGGTTTTGGTTCTCAACCTTGAGATCCTTCTTCTCTCTTTCGTTCGATCCGTTAGGGAAGGGAAATATGAACTCTTCCGGCAATCCCTGAAAAACATGATGCCTTGATTTTTCTTGCTTGACCACCAAAATTATGCACGCTGGTTATCCGTCCACATAAAAGATTTGGAGGAACTGGAACAGAAAGCACCCAGTGTACACAGGTGTTTCTGTAATGGGCAGTTTGTAATTCATAAGACAAACAGTCTGTTCTCTGCGATAGCTGTCGACCAAGCACACGAACAGCACAATGCAGTCATAAAAGGAGATGGTGGCGCTGTCGGCTTGCTGCAAGATCCTGCAATGTTAAGGAGGTGGATACTTGCAGGTCCAAAGTTGATCAGCATTCTGGATGAGTTTGAAGTTCCGAGTAAGTCAAACAAACGCCTCCATCACGAACAATATTCCGCATTCCAGGTCAAGTTCCAGGAAAAAAAGCAAGCTCTCACAGATAGTTTTCTTGAATTCGGAAATCCTTTCAGAGAATCCTCCTCCGATCTTATTGTTTGGGATACGAAGGTTGTAATTGACAAGGAACGTGTGAGTGCATTAGTCAATGCCGAGGAAAGGGGCTTAGGCCTATACCGTAACTTTGTGAGAGAGCGCTTGATCCAGGGAGCGAAAACCTGCTTGTTTTCTCCATTACGGAAAACAGGAACTAAATTCACAACGATAACTTTGTATGCATGCCATGGTTGAATCTCTGGGTCTAGATAAATCCAATGCCTTGAGAAGCTTTCACTCTTTCACTGGATCCGATACTACCTCATCATTTTCAATGAAAGGAAAAATGAGTGCATGACATGTATGGAAATCCTTCCCTGAAGTTACAGCTGCTATTGAAGCTATTTCTCGTCCTCTACCCTCCATTCCTGATGAGTTATTTCAAGTATTAGAGAAGTATGTAGTTCTCCTATACTACAAAGGTGGCGAAGAGTATTCCCTGAATGAAGTGCGAAAAGTTCTCTTCACATCTAAGAGTCCTACTTTGAATAACTTGCCACCCACATCAGCGGCGTTGGTGCAGCATTCTCTTCGCGCCAAATATCAAGCAGGTCAAGTTTTGGGCCGTGCCTGCTCAGTGAACGACCCAATACCAAGTCCAAATAGATGGGGCTGGACCATTATCGATAGTGTGTGGCAACCTGTCTGGTCATCTCTACCTCCGATTTGGGATACGTGCAGAGAACTAGTGAAGTGTGGCTGCTCCACTGGCTGCCAAACAAGATGCTCCTGTCGGAAGGCACAGGTGCCATGCACACTTCTTTGCACAAACTGCGCTTAAAACTGCTGCAACAAAAGGCAATTATAACAAAGTATTCTTTACTTTTAAAGAAAACATTTGAGAACACACGGTTTACTTAAGTTTATACACTTTAGAATGATTTCAATCATTTGCCCTTATTTAATGCAGTGCTGAAGCCGAAGATGAGGATGATAAGTTACCTTAGCACGCTGAAAACAGAGGCAGGGATTTTCATTATATCTACTTCCAGGCTTAAAATTATTTATGGTGATTGATTAACTTCCTTATTTTGCAATAGTATTGTAGTATAAATTTAGTAGTATTATGTAGTATTAATTTACGTTTCATGTATGTCACTCATAGTGTTTCCTCCCCCTGACTGTGAAGTCAGAGATATACAATGACCACGGGCAACTCACAATGATATTACAACAATGACAGTGTTATGCATTTTCTGGAATATCTTAAGATTAAGGATAAACTTTGCAAATAAAGTAAATATAGTTCTAAAAAATGTAAAAAACCGTCTGGTCGCCATCTTTGAACAACTGCCACCATATTTGACAGCTGCTGATTTCTTACTTAGATAATGGTTTTTAAAATCCACTAAACATATTAGTAACAGAGTATTTAAGAATGAATAAATTCCCAGTATTATGACCTTAAGAATGACAACCTGGTTTGTGTAGGTGGCTCTTGCCCGAGTCCAGAAATACGCTCTTCCGCTGGTTTTACTTTAATTACCGCGGCAGTTTTCATGGTAGCAGCGCACAGGTGATATCAATGAAAAGCTTAAAGAATTTTCTTTTTCTTTGTTATAAAACAAAAAAGTGGAATTTTGCGTTATATGGAAGTAATGAAGCAAAAAATCTGAGATAAATTGAGAAATTTTCAGTTTTCCGCAATTTCCGGGAAAACCGTAAGGTTTACAGAAAAAATGCTAATTATAAAAAATATAACATAACTTACAAGCTTTCAGATAAAGAAACTAAAATTACAATCGGATGAAAGATAGCCGAGATATTAACGATTTTAATAAAGCCTCCGCCGCCATTTTCAATGGCCGCCATTACGGTGTTCTACACGGAATTTGAGGTGGCTCCCTATCTGAAAAATTTACTTTTGCACATACCTATCCGCACACCAAGTGGCATATTCCAATCAAAAAGTGCAGGGTTCTTTCAAATTTTGGGATGTACCGCGTCCACTAATACGAAAGCTCACAGTATTCGGCTTGTCTCTCCATTTCCTCCCCTAAATAGTAAGATACCCTGCCCGGCACGATTCCAAATGACTCTCGCACATCTGGAACTCCCTAACGCACTTCCGCTTTCAACTGTTTTATTTCTCCCATCCCTCTTAACCCCAACTCCTTTATTATCGCCATCCTTTCTCTCTCTCTCTCTCTCTCTTCGCCTCTTTTATTTCCATCCATCCTTCCTCTACGAAGTTTTCCTTCGTTTATTTCGCAGAGCCGCGTTTAATATACTTCGACGCTCTGCTCGGAAAAAAATAGAAAAAAAATCACCGTGCGTCCTCTTAAATTTTATTTTAGAAGCAAGTCCTTGAGCGACTGATATCTCGCGAAGGAATATGAAGTTAGCGACGATTTTTTTACCTCCCGTAATACCTCGTAAGAGTTTTATCATTTTTTCCGTAACGAACTCGGGCCCGAGTAAATGGGAGAGATGGAGAGTAATACTCGATTTTTTCCACGATTCGTTAATGCGCTTTATATACCAAAGTTAGATGTGAATTTTTTTAAAAAGATAAGAAGTCTATAAAAATATGTAGGTGTGACGTCTAAGCATCGGAGTAGGTAACTAAGTATAACATTACGCTTGAACTGGAAATATTTTCCCGTAACGTTATCTTCGACATAAGGGAAATTGCAAAATGAATTTTAAAATTTACTAACCATTTTAAATGGGAGCCTAAAGGAAAACTTTAGATAACGCGCTTGTTCCGTTTCCGCAAACAAATCCTAAACTGGATTATAACGAATTTTGATCGTTTTATACTTTCCTCGTTGTTTACGGGAAAATGTTTGGCCAAATGAAAACTTATCTAATTTTTTATTCAACCTAGCATGAATAACGATTTCAGCATGGATGTTTGAAATTTTTTATTTGCTTTTACAATTGTAATAAAATTATTTCATTTAAACAAATCGATATCTTCAGGAATATATTAAGAGAAACGCAATCACTCTATCTAAGCATGATCCACGTGATACAGTTTCCGGTTTCAGACGTTAATGACGATTTTTCAATTACGGTGTTTACGCCGTGTTAAAACTACATTTTAATTTTCTAATTTTGAATGTGATTATCGCAGATTACTTGGTTATGATTTTTTTCCTTAATATACAATAATCAGTAATTATTATCGTCGCAAGTAAGCAATGCAGTAAGTTCTTCTTAATCTTACAAACGGTTCATTGTACTGATTTGCCTTTTTATGTTATTGGTACCTAGTGATTTTTCATTATTATCTGTCATTTCCTCTATATATTTATCCAGTAAGTAACAACATTAAGGTACTAGAAAAAGGCATTATCAAGTATAAAATGCTAAAACCGGCAAGTTTTTTTATTTTTTGTTTTTGCCGATTATTAGATAATATATACACGTACATAACAGAGGTGATCGGAATATAACAGAATTGAATTATCTTCTCCAGAAACTTCAACTCTCACGGATTAACAGCTCAGTAGGCGTCTTTCATAACCCTGTCAATATCTATACGACACTTACGGCGTGAAGTTTTGGTTAACATACCCATACAGGATTTACGAAATAATTAATATATGTAGCAATGTTTTCTGTGCGTTTGAATAAAACAAGTAGAAACGGTTTCAATGATCACAGGTGCATTCAACGTGGATTTTTAGTGATTTAAAGGAATAAATGGTTTTATGAGGTATGTGAGTGAATCGATGATGAACACTGCCGTGATCTGAATCAAAAGTAAATCAAATCGATGAATTGATAAAGCTTAACTGTCGTTACAGTGGACGATATTTATGGGGTGGTTGAGGATATTGCCTAACATGATTTAGGCAACAGGACGATGACAGCATAGTGGATACAAAAAATCACGAATTATGTACAAAAAAAAGCCCATAGAGCTCCATTACGCATTAATTCTGAGCTAAGGTCTACCTTGAGACAGTTTGATTGTGACCATAACTCCATTTGTAGACTGAAAAGTTTTGAAAATGCTTTTCAGCCTAGCACAGCACGAGTTTTTCCCTGCTGAAAGATATCCATCTAACCGAGTTTTCTCCAAAAATGTATGTCAAGAAGCGAATACCAAATATTCCATGAAATCCAGTTTTTATTTGTTACATAAATCCAAATGTTACCAGTGGAAACACCAGGAACACTTAGGAAAAGACGGAAGTTAGACAATGTGCTGGAAAAGTGAAGCTTTGACGAAACCAGGATAGATTAAGGCCACCTCGTTCCAAGAGGTCAAAGAGTATGTTTAAATGTGCTGAGAGGTCCGCTATTACTCGTAGCATAACTCAAGAAAACACGTCCTCACCTCGTTGAACAAGGTTGTACACCGTACCACGGTAACAGATCTTTGCATCGCTCTAATACTTGTGAACAAACCACCGAAGAATTGAGTTTCGAGATGATGGTTCATCCACTATTTTTACTAAAACTAACTCTGCAATTTTTTTTTCTAGCCGGAATTTAAAATTAAATTTTTGAGGAAACATTTTTGTATTCGATAACGATATTTTACAGGTGTATTCAATAAACTGCAAATGGTGGCTTTAAAAAATCTTTGATAAATGGAAAATTAGATGGGAGAGAATATGAGAATGGCATTTAGTTTAAAGGTATAATTATTAGAGAGAATTGTGAGGCATTTACGAAAATACTTAACGGGTAATTCAAACATTTTTCAGCCCAGCATAACCATGAGAATGGTGAGAATGACCGTGAAACTTTGTATAAATTACTTGGTCTTGCAAATATTAGAAATTTAAAGCTAGCTGTATAACAAATTCCGTGATAAGAAGCTAGTCCCACTATATTTTTTATAATACCACTGCGACCTTAGACAAAATATATGAACTGAAACCCATATTAATCTTGTCCTCTATCGATTCTTTCCGTAATATTATTTACATGACTCATCGCTTAGTTCTTTACGATGAGTTTTTTTGTTTGAATTCGTGGCTCTTAATAGAGCGCTAACGTCCTGATTTTAGCCTTATTTAGTATATTTTCACTAGTGCTGAGAATTTTTATTGCTGTATTATAAATATGGAAAGGAAATCATAATAAAAAATAAACTTCATACTTTTCCACATATTTCTATTCTTGCGACGAATTACGCACATGATATGCTGAATTACGAAGTTTATTATTTAATATGAATACTAATGCCTACTTTCAGGAAGTCACGGCTGATTCGATTAAAAATGTGTAGAACCTCTTTGGTCACAATTAAAGCGACGATGTTAGTCACTTTGTATAAAGGCATTAGAAAATCGCTGAAACCATACGACATAAAAACACAAACTAGTTCAATATATTTTACCCTGAATGAGCAAGAATGTACGAGACTACGAGTAAAAATTTTTCAGTAACTAATAAAAAAATCATCTTTCCAAACGCCTTTTCAAGCAACCAAAATAGCTTAAAACTTATTCTCGTAACGTTTGAAAATCGGCGGACGAGCTTAGTCTATGGCGTCTGTAACGCGCCTTATTTTAACTCGTTTTAATTTATGCAACTCGGTTTGAAGTCTTCATAGCCACGAAGCTCCCTATTTTCCCCCCTTTTTTAATCCTACAACTATTCCGCACATCTCAACTCTTTTGTTTTTCGCGTCGCTCTTCGTCACAATCATCGTCCGAAAAAATGCGCCTCACTCCCTTCAACTGTCTCTATCCCTTCCCGCGTGCCTTCCCGACACTCATTATTGAAACGCTCACTCGAACCGGGGAACAGACTCCGCTTTGACGATTATCGTGCTTAGTTGAGCATATCTTCCGCTAGAGGCGCCATTCATGCTTATTTTCCCATCGTCTGTCACTTTTTTCCGTCGCTAGAGAGATTAAAAAAAGGTAGACAATTCATGACTCCCTCTCTCTTTTTCCCTTCATCTCTCCCACTGTCTCTTTTCGAGAATTCTTTTTGATTCTCAATTCGTTCTAAAACTTACTTTTTTCGCCATTATATGTGAGGACGGCGATAAAAAGATCTATTCTGGCATAAAGGTTTTTTCGCTCTGTAGGAATCTTGCTCCGTTAAAACTCGTATCTTTGAGTCAAATCGTCCATTATAGCTCGATTTTAAATGTCGAATCACATAAAGTATTTTATGACCGCGTGTCACAAACTGAATAATGTCACTGCAAGGATCTCAAATGAGGAAAGGGAACTGTAAAATGTTAAAATGGACATGTAAATTTTATTTACCCATAAATCCATCTAGCAGTGCGGTCTATATTTTACACTATAAGATAAACATTATTTATCAGTAAATATTACTGCAAATATTCCAAACCAATGTAATTTCCAGATTAATGTGAATAATACGGTAATTACCCGACTATGAGACGAGGATATATTTCTGATTTTATTACAAACAAATGTTGGGGATGGTTCTATAATCGCGAATACAAAAAATAAATAAATAAAAATAGTGGGCATGATTACGATTAGCCTAGCACGGTATAAATCACACGTATCTTTGTCCTTATATTTCGATGAGAATTTTTAGAGATTGAAATAAAAATAACTCAAATCATTTTCTTTAATTTTTTCGATTCAGCATGCCTAATAAAACACATTTTTCTGGAAAGTAGTACTGTGAAGGTGGATTTTATTGTACCCAAGAAAATACGGCATATCTCGTTAACAATCTATTGCATGACCCAATAGATTTAAAAAAAAACAAAATATACATAGGTAACACAATTTTTTCTTCACAACGTTCCTGACATGTTTATACCTCTTTTCTTCCCGAAACGCAACTTCAGCGATATGATCCTCTATTTCTTTCATCCTAACTGTTATAGTAGCCTAAAAACTCAACCGAAGCCTCAACAAGTCACGACGCGACGCCTACCCTTGCACGCAGTTACAAGGATAAGGCGGGTTGGAGAGAGTTCCCTAACCAAACTGCAACCCTCCGTGAACGTCTTCGGCGACGTGAGTTTGTTTAAGCTACCTACTACCTCTATCACAAGACCTCGCAAACAGACATCAAACCCAGCTCGCTACGTCGGAGGAACGGGGAAGGTTGCAGCATACTGAAAGGGGAGAGGAGGTTAGGAAGATAAGTTCGCACGAGCCAAAGGGAAACGTTAAGGGAAGCAGACATGCAGAGAGACACACATACATTCAAGACGTCGTACCGTGACAAGGGCAGAACTGTCGGTGAGAGAGGGTTTTTGGAGGGAGGCCGTAGTTATATGGGTCGTCGTCGGTTATGGCGTGTTGCCCTGAGGGGACCAATGAGGCGGAGCGGGGGCGTGGAGGAAGGACGTTGAGTGTCGGGGAGTGGCGTCTTACATGCCACGTGCTCTCTCGTTGAAAACATCTCATGAAGTTTAAGGAGGTAGCTCTGTGGCGTGAACGTGACAAGACAAGATGAAGTGAGGCCTTCACGAAACACGTACGGTGATAGGGAGGATGCCGGGATAGAAATAGTGAGGTAGGAGGAGCGTAAATGCTGATGAGGAGAATGCGATTGAAGGAGGGGGGGGTGAAAAGGGGGGGAGGGAACCATTCAAGGAGAATCCGAAGGATAACGACGTTTTCTTCTGCCATCTGGTGTTATAAAAAGCGAGTAGGTGGAGGAACGAGAAGAGGGAACGTGTCGTTCCATTAGGGAGACTATAACGGAAGCTTCTCCGGAGAAGATGAATTGGAAGTTTGCTTTAAGGAGCGCCAGAGGAGGGGGTGGGGGGGGACGAGGCGAATTCGCAAGAAATTAGTTTCAAGTAAGGTGAAGTCGCGAATGAAGTGGCTACGGTTTCTAGGAAGTGTTTTTAGGAAGATTATGAGGGATAACTGGTAATGCGACGGCATCAAGACGAAATACGTTATTTTTACGTGGACGAGATGGTTTTTTAATATACAATAATAGAATATTCGTGAATTCTAACATATTGCAAATAATATTCTTACGATATACCTTATTATATTTCCTTCATTGTTTTTTAGTGCACAAATTTCCCAATAACATACATTTTAACCAGATTATACTGTCGATCAAAGATTTAGCTTGAATTGCAATGGAAAAAAGTCAAATCTTTCTTAAATTTTAAAACATTATATATATTATGACTCCTAAGAAAACATTTTAAAATAAATATTATGCCTATCTTTATTAACTCCTGCTGCTCACATTCAACTTTTACGTGATATTCGAATGTTAAAATAACAAAATCCTCTGAGAAAATGATAATTCTATCTAATTTTTCTTCACAAGGTTGAACAATTTCATAACATTTGTAACTAATGGCAGTTGCAGATGACAAATTATTTTTCTCGTCGACGTAAGGCCAATATGATCTTAATAAAAAATTTTTCAGTAAATGCAAACACGCTAAGTTTTTATTATTACAACAAAAACATGCTAATAAATATACATATAAATATACTATTAAGAGTATGGATGAAAATGTTCCTGTTTTCGCACTTCGTTTAAGAATTCAAGTTTTGAAACATTTTCACCGATCTACATATAGGCATTTGAATGCTGCAAGAAATACATTCATTAGATCGGCTTATCCTTTTTGATTTTCTGTCTCTGTAGCTTGTTGTAGACCATTTTTCCAATATAAGGAGATATGATAAAATTTTCAGTGTGGTCGTGCACAGATATAGCCCCGTGTCCATACAAAACTTCCTCGTACCCATAGCATCCTAATCCCCTGCGTAGTTTCTCTTATTCTCCAAGGACGAAAAGATAAAAAAATAGTATAAAAATAGCCTCAAAAGAGCACAAATTCCTTCACTTCTCGGAATCAAAGTGAGAGAGAGACGTTCTTATTTTCCATTCTTGGAGTTTCAGATCAGGAGGCGAATTATATACACACACATATATACACGTAAACACACAGATACATGTACATATGCATACGTGTGCGCGCGTACATATGTGTGTGTGTGGTTGTGTATGGGGATGTATGTGTGTGTGTATGTGTGTCTGTATAGATATAAATATATATATATATATATATATATATAATATATATATATATATATATATATATATATATATCCTCCTCGAAAATGTAGCAAGGCATTTTATAGGAAAAAACCGAAAAAGTGCCACGGAGATCGGATTGATTGATTGGAGAATTTATTGGATTTTGGTCTCTTGCTGTCTCCCTACCACCTCACCGCGCGAACGGGAAAATCCTTCATTTTTAGGTCTTTTATTGACAAAGTCACAAAAAAAATTTAGGCGCTGTAATTTGGGTGAAAATTTCTCTCGACCGTGTCTCCACCATGTTCGTCGTTGTAAAACGACGCAGTTCGAAGCCTGGAAAAAATGGAAAAGATTTCGGTCACATTTTACCGCGATCTGTCCAATGGACAAAGTTACGCGGTGAAATACCGACCGGTGCGCCGCGGCGTTGCAATGTAGGAACGTTTGTTAGCACGTGTTTTGTTTCGGTATTTATATTCCTCGTTTGGAAGCCCACAAGCGTAAGACGTTAAAGTAGGAGAGAAACATTTTCAGCGACAGCGAGTAAATTTTATAAATTTTATTATTGGGAAAACGGTAATTTTTTCACATGAAACTTTTTAAATTCCGTTAAAAAATTGTATTTCATTATTTACCTGCCATACATCGCGCATTACAATACTAAATCCTGTCAATTATTAACTGTAACTACGGTTAGACACAAAAAACTTATTTATTTTCGATGATAAATAAATTTCTTGTCCAACGCGGGTTACCCAAACATGGATTTCATTATAAATAGTTAAATATATACATGTATTTTTCCCAATATACATAAAATTTTATTCTACGCTTTATTGAATTGGGCATTGCATTTACGCATGGATGTGAAATGAGGAAGTCTATATACGAATGTGTAACTTTAACGTTTTGGATTGGAATTTTCGTAACGCGTTTTCCCTCAATGCGGTCTTCCTGAAGAACGTAATCCCAGCGTTTCGAAAGAGATTCATTTACTCGCCTAGGTCACAAAATCCTGTGCAATCGAATTTTTATTGTGAAAATATGTAGAAAATTTATCTAATCTATTTTCCCTGCTGCTTGAACTGCGTAGGTACTTCATTTCGGTTTGATGTTATTAAAATGAAAGGTGGCGGAAATCTCCTTATTGGCAATTATGTTTGGATTCTCCGATTAAGAAACTATAGCGACATTCTCTCATGCTGCTTTAGTAACTGCAGCCTTTATTACGACGTTATTATTTCTTTTTTAGTACCCTATTAGCTTATGTGGGATATGTATGAAGTCTAAATGATCATAATTTAATTGTTATCATTCAAGAAAATGGAATACTTTTCATACTTCAAGAATGTTATTGGAAAAAAGGTATAAGGTATATACTTGCGCAATTGCTACACTTTTTCAAAGGATCTTATTGCATTACAACAATGGTAATGCAATTACGCGGTTTTCCACTTGATAGATAGAAAGCCGTCTTTCCAGAATTAAGTATACGGGTAAAGCAATTTAAAACATTTGCTGGTATTATATACCCGCATAAAAGGTATAAAAGAACACTGTTTATTTTAAATTACCTAACGATCCTTGAGAATGTCTTCAAGCGAATCACGCTACATAAAATGTGATAACCATCGTCCCAAAGAAATGCAAGGGCATACTTGCTTCTCGTGATCTGAATTCTTTTTCTGTACGGTAAGAGTGAGGCTATAGTTTTTAAATTTGTTTAAAAATAAGATAAAAACTCGACTCTTAGACGTATGTACCGCAAAAGTAAACATCTTCTCAAAGTAAAAGGGACGAAATTGTGCGGCGCCTGAAATAATGTTTTACTTTCTTTTCATAATTCGAGTGGGACAATTATACGATGGATAAAGTAACAAATAAGGATATAAGTGAAGATGTAGCGCCATAAAATATTACCAATGAAAGTGATACCTGCATAAATAATTCGTTGGATTCATTTCCTTCGCTATAATGTGTACACGGTAACGTTTTCCGCTGGAAACTGCAAATCCTTATCAAATTTGGTGATTATGTCTCAAGACTTCTAACAATCTCCTCGCGCAAAAACGAGAACGAAGTGAAATTAGCAACAGCTTTGATATTAAAAAAGATTCTAAACAGAGAATTATCGCATGCCGACAATAAAAATAATCCTTCTGATAATTTATCAAGACGTAAGGCCCAGTATCTCATATTTTCTTCAAAGCACAATTCTCGAAAATAGGCAGCCTCAAAATGATTAGAACATTTCACTTTTTCCCCGGCTGTTATAAATTACTCGCAGAAAATAACGACCCGAAACAAAAAATAAGAATTGGCACCAAATAAAAGAAAGTGAATAAATTAATCGAAAAAATTCAATTAGAGAGAGTAGGTAGTTAAAATTACAAGCTCAGTATGATAAGAACCAGGAAAGAAGAGAATAAGACATTAGGAGAACGTGAGAAAGGATGGATTGGAAGTTGAAAAGAGAAAGGTGGAGAGAAAAAGGATAGAAAAAAGAGAGGGATAGTAAAAGGGAAACAATAAAAGAGAAGAGAAAGAAGAAAAAACAAATAAGGGAAGATGGATAAAGGGAGGAAATAGAGGAAGATCTAGACGGTACGGCAGAATTTTAAACGAGGAAAATGCCAAAAATAGGTAAAAAAGGAACGGAATAACAAGACGGAAGGAGAGAGAGAGAGACTTAAGGTTTTCCGAGGAAAATAGAAGAAAGATCTGACAAAATACGAGGAAAGAGAAACACAGATGATAGATAAAATACAATTTGTAAATTAAGAAGCAACGAAAACAAAATTTCAGTGCAGTAGCGTGGCATTAGAATGTTAAAAGAAGCACGTTAGCGCTGTTGTAAATGTATTAATTTCTATATCAAGGATATTTTCTTATAAATGCATTCAATCAGGCACTTTGGCCAAAGTGTATCACATTTAACATAATAACAACAGTGCTGATAATTAGAAACCAGTACAGTGCTGATAATTAGAAACCAGTATGCGTTATAGAGATAACGAAGAAGATATTAGAAAAATGCACATTGGATAGAAAAATTCACAGAATAAGTAAAAGGAAATAGAGGAGAAAGATAAATATGGAAAGAAATAAAAGAGACAATGCCTACTTGATAACCGAAAAGGGAAACAGAGAGATTCACAAGGAAGTAGAGGAGATGAAAAAATTACAAGCATGTGTACGAAAGAGAGAGAGAGAGAGAGAGAGAGAGAGAGAGAGAGAGAGAGAGAGAGAGAGAGAGAGAGAGAGAGAGAGAGAGAGAGAGAGAGAAAGGGATAAAGCGACGGAGGATAGGAAGAGAAACCGGGAGACATGTCGTATAGGGGGGGGGATGGGAGGAAGGGATTGTTTGCACAGCTCGTTACCATGGCTACGCGGTGAGAAAGAAGGCAAATAAAAGTTGAGTGAAGAGGCAGGAAATATTTATGACCCCCGGGCTTCTTCTAAAGAGTAGGAAGCTGTTGGATCCGCTTTCTACGGGGTTTACATGGAAGATTTTTTAGTCTCCTCACCCCCACCCACCAAAAACCCTCGTTTGGAGTAAAGGAAGAGGAAGAAGAAGAAGAAGTGAAGGATGTTTTCTCCACCCACTCCCGAGTCAAGCACTTAAATTTGATAAACTACCCCTCCTTCCATCCGCCATACTATGGTTATATAAGAGATGATGTTTGCTCCGCCTAGGAAGAAATATTTATAGAAAGAAAGGATTTAATTGAAAAACTTCCTCAGTGTGTCTTCGTATCGGGAGACCTGATGTAAGGTGCACACGTGCCCCTAAGGAAAGGAACCGTGGGGATATATATATATATATAAATAAAATATGTATATATATATGTGTGTGTGTGTGTGTGTGTTTGTATACGTGTGTGTGTGTGTATATATATATATATATATATAGGGTGAGTCTTAACTACATACCTTAAATATAAGCATCGTGTTCTTCACATACAGACAAGCAAAAAAGTTCATATAAACATATGGTCGCAACCGCTTCGTTAACTAGATATGGCAATATTATTTTTTTTTTAAACTCGATCGTTTCACCTTCTAATCCTTTCCCTTCCCCTCCCGTGCTTTGTCGGAAACAATAGCAACAATGGCAACAGCGAGGCAGTGCCGTGACTCGGAGGAAGCAATCATTCAGTCACACAGGGTTACTGTTCTGGTAGACACTTTACGTATCGAAGAATGGTGCATAATGCGGACTATTCATTAGACGAATTAACAGATATGATACTGCTGTACGGAGAAGCAGAGCGGAACACAGCAGTCGCTGCATGTCCTTACGTCGAAAGTTATCCGCATGACGGCATCCAAATCGCAGGACATTTATTTCTCTGGAACGTCGTCTGAGAGAAACACGTCGTATACGGCCCATTATGAGAAACGCTGGTATACCACGAAGTCGCAGGAGTGCCGATGTGGAAGAGGATGTTCTGCATTCCGTTGAACGGTCCCCTGGTACTACATAGTACCAGGCGGTTGGCTGCTCGTCACCATATTTCCCAGCGAACAGTGGTGAGGGTGTTGCATGATTAGTTGTTGCATCCATTCCATGTACAGCGTGTTCAAGTTCTGCAACGGCCGCTGGATTATGAGCGTCGAAGAGCATTCTGCGAATGGCTACTGAAGCAGGATGCAGCATATCCGAACTTTCTCAGCCAAGTTTTGGTGATGGAATGGGAATGGGATTTTTAATAGTCGTAACCAGCACACATGGGCTGATGAAAATCCACATACATTTCAGGAAACACGATTCCAACAGCAGTTTTGCAATTGATGTTTGGGTGGGAATAATTGGCGATCTCCTCCTAGGTCCTTATGAGCTACCACCTCGATTATCAGGGTCCTCCTGTTTACAGTTTTTATCTCGACAATTACCGCAACTATTAGACGACATACCCTTGGGAACGCGGCAGACAACGTGGGTATTGCATGATGGGGCTCCTGCCCATTCTGCTTGCGATGTCAAGCGGTACTTGGACAGTCACTACCCAGGCAAAACGGACCAGTTGTGTGGTCTCCGCGATCACCCGATCTCACTCCTGCCGACTTTTACTTGTGGGGCCATCTAAAGAGCACCGTTTATGCCCAACGATGTAATACGCGTGACGAGCTATGGAATGTCATTGAAGCTGCTGGGATGACAATACGCAAAATGCCTGACGTCCTTCAGCGAGTCAAGAATTCTTGGCGCAATAGGACTCAGTTGTGCATTGACTGTAATGGTGGACAGTTTGAACATCTTTTGTATATCATGTGTAACTGACCAGATGCCGTTCTGTTCACAGCTAATAAACGTCTGATCCAAAACTATGTTATCTGTATACTTTTCTTTCCTCGTGCTTCCTGCTGCCATATCTCGCTAACGAACTTTTTTGCTTGTCTGTAGGTGTAGAACACGATGCTTATATTTAAGGTATGTAATTAAGACTCACCCTGTATATATATATATATACTACAGAAGAGGAAAGGTAAGGATATTTAGGGCAACTAGGTTTTGAAGGAAACCCAGTGAACACTTACCGGAAGTAGAGTCGCTGGGGTGTTGGAGAGACACATCTGTAGAGGTTAGAGCTTTCGGGATGATCCCTTCGTCAGCACAAGAGAGAGAGAGAGTTGTGCCTCTCTTGTGCTGACGAAGCGATCATCCCGAAAGCTCTAACCTCTACAAATGTGTCTCTCCAACACCCCAGCGGCTGAACTTCCGGTAAGTGTTCACTGGGTTTCATTCAACACCCAGTTGCCCTATATATATATATATATATCATAATCATCATCATAGGTAGTCTGTCCGTTGGCAGGTCCGTGATTATTCTAGGTTAAACTTGGTTCTCCATATACTCCAATTTTCCGCAGTTTTCTTCATGTCTTGATAGCTCTCTTTCCCTTTCAAGTCGTCTACTAGCTGAAACCTTTTCCTACCTCTTTCTCTTTTTCCATCCAGTTTTCCTTCTAGCACTTCTTTAATCATGCACTCTCTCCTCAGGTAATGCCCAATCCAGTTCACCTTCCTCTTTCTGATAGTCTGTATAATCGTTCGCTTCTCTCCTATTCTTCGTAGTACTTCCTCATTTTTCACCCTATCTGTCCATTTTATCTTCAGGATTCTTTTCCATGTCCATATTTCGAAGCTTTCCAAGTATTTAATATCATTTTTCCTTAGCGTCCATGTTATATATTTATATATATATGTGTGTGTGTGTGTGTGTGCATGTATGTATTTCTATATGTAGTCATTTCTCTTGAAGGGGATGTTAACGTCCTGAATGGGGTGGTTAAACATTTACGGCGCGCGGGATTTTAATTGAAACGTTACGAGAGAGTTTGCGCCCTTAAACGGACAAAAGTACGTTTCGCTTCCGTCTTCAGCCGTAAATTTTCTTTCCCGGAGAAATTATTAATTCTAGTTCCCTCGTCGAATCAGGAGGTGGGTTCAAGTTTGAGGAATTTAGTTTGTGATGCGTCCGGAGATAAAATTAGTTTTCGTTTTTGAAGTAGTGATTTTGAGACGTTTTTTTGGATTAGTCTCGGTGACAAAAAATTCAGGTGACGCGTCGCTGTTTTTTTTGGGAACAATAAAAATGTGCACCTCCGTTAAAGTCACGTGGTACCGTCGAGATTTGGCAATTAATGTAAAATGCCCATAAATACGGTTGATTTATTAACGGGGTGTGCAACTCGAATTGCTTGGTGGCAAAATATACGTAACTTTGAGATATATGGCGGGCCGCATACGATTAATGTTAAATGTTTCGGGGGCCACATGTCTTAATTATAGGCAGAAGCTTTTAGTTTGAACTCGAAACCACATAACTCAACTTTTTATGGTATGTTTCGATTAAAAAAGTCCGGCTTGCAATTTATAGACTTTAAACTTTTTATTTTGTTTCTCATATTTTTTTAAGTCTGCAATTGCCTAGACTGGCGATTTTCGTTACCAAATGGAATAAAATACAATTGAAAAAATATTCTCCATAATGTAAGGTTCTGAAACTTTTAATAAAAGCAACATACGTTAATAGAAATCAATTTATTTTACACTTTTGATGTACATATTTCAGCTGGCGTTGCCTTCGGTGTTTTATTTTCCATGTGAGCCTTGCGACCCAGTACTGGGTCACGGCCCGTACATTGTAACCAACGATCTAGTACGAACTATCTCTCAGCAGAATCAAGGTAATATGAGGGCATCATTTTCTGAACTGGTCGCATCAAACCCCCGATTTAATATATACCGATGTTTAACAATCCACAGGATATAAATGATAAAGATAAATCCATGAAAATCATACTGAATTTTGAGCGCAAGCTACCATTTATTGTTTAAACGACCATACTATTTTAAACTCAAATGCAAATTGAACCGAATTTAACGAGTTTCTCGGGTGATGAAAAATGATGAAATCATTTTAAAGGGCTAACTTTCTAGGGATAATTGCTCTTCTTATTTTCATCATCACTTCTATAACTGACGTGGTCGAAACTATTACTTCAATTTTAAATACAGTTAAATATGAGCTTTGTATCGAAGAGTAAGCGTCGCGGATTTTTTAATTGTTAAGTAAAAGACGCTGCTGATAACTACGCACCAATCCTCCATTTTTCGTGATGGTTAAAAATATGCCATTATATCCTTTCTTAGCAGATAACAAAGCTTTTATAAAATCGGCATTGAATTTTCTGCTAAAAATGTTTGCCGATCTCTTCTCACGTAATTTTTATGTCATTCCATTTCTTAGGATCGTCTTTGATACGAACAAGTTTCTACAGCAATATGCCTATGAGCGCCTAGCCCTTTATATATCTTGATCCCTTGACTGAAGGTCATTAATGGAGATCCACGACAGCCAAATATAGTCACACAAACTATTTTTTCCAATGAATCAAACGAAAAATTTTCAAGAAATTGATCGATTGAAGTACCTTTGATAAAAGATATAATAATTATAAATTAATGCATAAATCAACTCCCTTAGGTCTCGGATAGTTAACAGCAGGGAGGAGCTTACCTAAAAGAATAAGAAAGTAATCACTGATGCGAAGAAAATATTACTCTTTATTATTTGCATAAACTGTGTTACTTATTAAATATATTTCAGCAAATGGTGGCCAATAGGTAATTATAGGAATTTGTCCTCAAGGTACATCATTAAGTTTACTTAAAAATAAATTTGAATTTACCTCTTTAATTTTAAGGTCACCCTTTCTGGGAACGTATGTACCTACGGCAAATGGGGGAATTACTAAACACACACATACACAGTTGAACTTCTATAAGTTGAACCTCAAGGGCAACAAAATAATATCCCATTTATAGAAAATTCGAGTTATATAAAAAAAATAACATAAAAATGATTTTGTCCTGTAAAATGAATTCACTTTTACTTATGAAAAATTCGAGTTTTAGACGTTCGGCTTATAGAAGTGCGGCTGTATTTACGTATGGTATATATACTTGATACGCACATGAACACAGACGCACTCGTCCACACACAAACAGACGCAAACACTAAACATATACTACTATTTTTTGGATATCAGTTTCATAAAGGGCATAATCATTTGCGCTTCCAAAAGTCCGGAGAGTCGCCATTGGCAAAGCTAACAACAGGACTCCAACAGCAACGCAACCCCAATCTCTTGAATCAATCACCTCGCATCAACTTGTTTTGCTTAGATCAGCTCACACTTCGCTGCTCTAAGCATACAATCAAGCGCTCTCAATGACCCGATTGTGAATTCGCGGGGCGCAAAGGCCTTTGTTGGTGCCTCACAGGATGCAGACTTCCCGAATACCCTCCAGGGCGATAATTCTTTTACCGAACGCGGCTCGGCCTTTTATTTATGTAGGCGAGGCGGAAAAAATGTTCGAAATTTAAAACTAGAATCGAAACGAGGAAATCGATTAAGATCCCGCCTTTGATCTAATTATAGAGATTCTAACAACATAGACGTAATGTTCCAGGATAATACCATTTTCTCTATATTAAAACTACACCGATGACATCCTATCTCGAAATAAATATCATCATATTGTCTCGTTTTATGTATTAAAAATTGTAATTTAATGTAAAGCAGGTTTAACTTGAATTATTGTTTGATTTTTTTATTGTTAGTTAATAAGTTGGTGGCAGCATACGTGCTCTCAAAAGTGAAAGGAAAAGTCAGGAAGATGACTGAGGCACTCACCAGAGTAGGGGTCGGCAAACTTTTTTGCATGGAGGGGCTACATTTTTTGTAGTTGTCAATGCTTCAGCGGGCCGGATGAGCGTTTACATCAGAAGCTACATAGAGATTATGCGGTCTCGTACTTATGATAATCGAGCCGGCCGTTTTATACTGGTAGGCAGTGTGCCTACCTTCTAATCCAAAGGTCTCGCGTTTGGATACAGCATGGATGTTGTGATTCGTCTTGGGGTTTTTCCCCTACCTGCAGACAAGTCTTTGACTTTGCGGGGAAGGCATCATTTAAATCAAATAATTTCCTAGGGTTAATAATACACTATAAAAGATTCTGAGGACATAATTTTACTGAAAATATTAAATTTTACCTACAACTTTTTGAGTATAGCTTCGAGAGCCGCATAAGGTAGTTTTTGTGGTCACATTCGGCACAAAGAGCTTGTATTAGGGATGAAAACATAATCCAGAGTAAGAACTTGGGTATAAAATATCAGGTATTTATCTCAGGTATCTCTAATAGCCACAACCTAGCTATGGAAAACCTGTTATGTATTTTGACTACAATGCAAACGTCTCAGATACCTGAGAAAAGCACTTTCAATGTTTTATACTAAAGTGCTTATTCTTGAATAGCTGAGGGAGATAACTGTGAAGTTACTGTAGTTGTCAAGTGTCAAGGAAGAAGATGTGGAAAGGTGTACAATTTAGTTTTGTATGATAGTTGGCTTAATTTAAAATGCACAAAATAAATAACAAATTAGAAGGGTGTATACAAGAGGGATGACAAGGCAACAAGAAATGTAGTGTGATGGAGCATAAATCGTTTGCAAAGTGGAAGTCAAAATTGCGAATTGTGTAAGGAGCCAGCGGTAGCGAACGCCAAAACCCAAGCGCCTGCTTGTGAAAATGAGTTTAAGATCCCAAGTAAGTGTAAGCAACGAATGGGTTACATAGCAAAAAAGTGCTTGGGAGAAATAATTTGTAATGTGAAGCCGGAGAAATATGTGGAATTTCGTGTTATGGAATATACAACGCTTCCTCCATTGATTTTTTACAACGCTGATGTTTAATAGTGAAATGTGCAAAATTTTGATTTGCCAGTTGTCCAGGGATAATTTCAGAATGACTTGGATAATTGTACATATTGGAAACATGAATAAAATGAAAATTAATATAACAAAAGTAGGCACATAACGTTTTCCAGGAGGACAGAAAATAGTAGACTCTTGTTCGATATTGAAGATTGTGATTTATCCTAATTTAATGACAGGAAGTACACATCGGATAGGAAATTTTGTTTCAAGAAGTTTTAGAAGACTTTAATTTGCTTCAGGGGTGCGATAATCGCATATTTGGTATTAGTGAGACAAGTGCTACAATATACGTCAAGATTTTGGAATCCTCACCCAAGGGATCTCGCTTTGAAACTGGAAAAGGTTTTGCAGAAGGTAACGAGATTCGTACTAGGGCCATTTAGAAGGTAAAATAGCGTAGAATAAACGCTAAAGGACCTAGGATGGGGGCCATTTAAAACGAGGATGAATGCAAACAGACTGGTAGTCCTTTATAGCGCATACAAGGTAACCAGACCTAGAAAGCTCTAGGGTAAAGGCTCTGAAGCTCGAATTTTATCGAGAAAAACGATCTCGGACACAAAGTAAATTATAAATTTCAAGTAAAAAATGTGGGTAAATATTCCTTCATTAATATAACCGTGAAAGGATGCAATAAATTGTTTGAAGGGCTCTCCATTCCCAATAAATGAAGGATCTTTTAGAAGTAGGCTCAAAAACTGTTATTAAAATTGTAGAAGCATTATCATTAATATGTGTATGTATACAAATTACATTGATTAATTGTAATTGATATCCAATATGCATACGTATCGACGGGATGTGGGAGAAATAGGGGAATGCTTGGTAGGGTAATTGACGGTGCGGAATTCGTGGGCCACTGGTTCATCTCGGTGAAAAACCTTACACATTACTCAGAAAAGTTATTAGTTGGCGATTCACAGCGGTGAATGACCACTAATGACGGCTGTTTTCTAGTCTATTTTCGCCTCAGTTTAATCCAAAACTTTATATGGATATTGGCGAAGCACATCGGAATATCAAATAAAACTGAACAAGAACGAAATTTTACGTCGAATTTGTTTTGGAGAAATTCACTTACTTAAGATTGTTCGCAAAAAAAATATAGGAACGAAATGACATTATATACGCTTACACAAACGCATACATGGATACGTTTATACGTTTCCAATAATCCACTCACGAAATCCGACCATTAGAATGGGATACAGATGCCGCTACAAATCAGAACCACCCCTACACCGCCCACCCACCCCACGCGCCCAACGAAACGACAAACGCGATCCATCCGTTAATAACGGTAAAAAATAAAATAAAAACAAACTCCCACCCTCCACCCTTTCGCCGCGCTCCATTTAGCCTCGCAAACTACGAAAACCGTATCCCCGCGAAATTCAACCGACATAATTCAACCCCCCCTCCCCTCACCCTCCCTCTCTCCAAAAACCCTCTGCAGACCCTTATTTCCGCATTAATATAGACTTCGCCATCTACCGCCGCAAAACCCAAAACTCTATCCGATACCCTGACTATCGGGGTCCTATAAAAGGGACCCGGGCAGTATTTACTCTCTCCGCAGCCACAAATCAGAAGGCCCGAGCGATCGAGCAAAAACCAACCGCAGAATCCGGCGACATAGGAGGCTCCCTTTACTCCTCCTCCCCTCAATCTTTCCCCCACCCCTCTCCACCCGCACCACACACACACTCGGCAAAAGCTATGGTGTGAGTAATAGCCGTGTTTCTTCTATACCCCTCATCCGAGGAAGGGTTTGGAGGGGGTGAGGAGAGCTCCTCCGCAAAGACTATCAGTCAAAAGGCCATCCAACCCATACAGCGTAGGAACGCCCACCTATGGGAGAATTGTGGATGGGTTGAAGGAATAACTCCCTCCCTTTCTTTTGCTATGACCCGAGAGAAGGTCCTAAAAAAAACCCCCTTCCTTTTCCTCCCCCTATTCCTCCTCTTTCCCTCTTTATATCCCTCCCTCATCCTCCATTCCTCCATCCCCTCCTACACCAAAAACTCCATCTTTTACAACTCCCGCTTTTTGGAACGATTCCATTAAATATAGGACACGTCTGAATCTCTCAACCCTAACCGACCCTTTTCCAGTAACCTTCCGTGACCCCTTCGCAGTAGGCCTAATGGCCTATCCCCCTATTCCTCCCTATCCTTCTCTCTCTCTCCCTCTTCCTCTCTCCCTCCACTCTTACCATGCCTTTCTAAATTTCATGCTTCTTCCATCCCTCTGCACTTCTCCTCTCTCTTTCTCCTACTCCTATATCTCTGCCATTTTCCCTTTTGACCTCCACCCCGCCCGCTCTCTTTCTCTCCCTTATCTCTCCCACTCATTATACTTTATTTCATTCCCCAAAACACTGCGTTCCCCTTTATTTTCCCTTCTTTCATACCAATTCCTTCTTTCCGCTTTCCAAACATAACGACATTCTCTCACTATTTCTCATCCTACTTTACGCACCACACTATACAACGCTTTTTATTAGGTGGAAAATGAAATTTAAAAGTTCTCACAAAAACTATTCCGTCTCTCTGTTATATCCTTCCTTCTTTATTTTATAGAGCAATTTCTTCCATCAACTATAACCTATAAATTTCCACCATATATTTTTCTAGTGTCTTTCTCTTTCTACTATTTCTCCACAATTGAAACATTTCATTATTTTTTCCTTACGTAAATCTCTCTTCCTTCTCACTCTTTCTATGCACACTAAACCCGTGATTACCCATGCGAATCCCAAATGGGATATATAAAGGGATTATAAGAAAACAAGGATAATCCAAAGCCCAAATTTTCAGTGACAAATATATTCAAAATTTCAGTAGATTACGATAAAATATTCACGTAGAATAAATATCCCCCCAATTCAACCGAATATAAAGAATGCCTTTGAAAAAAAATGCAATTAATTCTCAAGTCATTAAGATGAATATCACATATACTATACTTAGAAGAAAAATAACAAAGTTCGTCTTATTTACGACAAATGTGAATTAACGATTAAAAATAAACTAAAAATAGATAAAACATGCGTAATAAATTGAGCCTTGAATAATAATTTTAAAATTGTAACATTCGAGACGCCTACACTCCTAGTTAACCCTCACACGGATAATCGGGGATTTTCGTGTTTATGCGTGCATATGTATGGGCGTTTGCGTGCGTATTTTATCATGATATTCTCCCTCCCATATAATCCATTCTTTTTCGCTTCTTCTCCTGCTCCTCTTCTTCACCCTCCTATTCCTCCGCTTCTCTCTCTCTCTCTCTCTCTCTCTCCTTCCATCTCTCCCAGGACCCCTTTCCAAGGAATCTCAACGCACAAATCGCGGAAAGAGAGAGAGAGAGAAATTTGGGTTTGGTTATTCGGGGAGAGGGTTGGGGTTGGGGGTGGGACTCGGGCAATGGATGGGGGAGAATTAGAGCGAAGAAAAATAAGGATGATGAATTGGGTTGGGAAATTTTATTATTATTTTTATTGAGGTTTTTCTCAATCCGTAAAGGGGATCCAAAAATAAAAAGGTTTCGAGGATAAAATTTTATTACAGGAGACCGAAGGCAGTCAACAACCAAACTAATATCCTTAGATTTTAAAAGTTCTTTTCGGTTAAATCAGGGCGGATCATAATTTAGACTTGAGGTTCGATACTTAATATTACCTGTCATCTTGGAATAAAAACTCATTTAGGATAGCTGTTTTTTAAAGTGAAAACGGGAATTTTTATTTTATCCTGGAGAAAAGTAACCGAAAAACACACACCTTCCCTGTTTGATTTATATTGAAAAAACCAATTACTTATTTGTTTATAGAGATGTCAAACAATACATTAAATTTTTTTATTTATGTTAAGGTATAAAGTTGGCAGAATACGTGAATGGTGGAAGTATTAACACAGGGCCGATTGAAGTAAGAGGGAAAAGTCAATTTATTTAATTATCTTATATTATTTATGTATCTGATAGTTTCATTTCAATTTTAAGCATTACTTTGGTTCACCTATAATTATTAAGTCTTTCAAACTGGTATACTTTTAATTTGTTCAATGAATGATTATTAAAATCACTCGATAATCCCCTGTTGAAATAAAATCACTAGTTTAAATGAATGAGTGCTTATAGCTGTATAAATATAAGGGAAAATAGAAAAGCGTACCGAAATACTGAAGATATTACATAGAAAAGCGTACCGAATAAGGAATATATTGAGCGATTCAGATTTTAAATAAGCCATGCTTAATGCAGTGCAAATATGCTGCACTAATATAGTGTTCCTAGTCCATACACTAGTATAACGCCAAGCGTAGAGCTAAAGCGGTAGCGTGGTGGCGAATAATTTCCATCCCTCAACCAAACGAATGTCCTCCTCTGTTTCTGTTTACTTTCTTTTCCGAGAGGAAATTCAAGCGTGTATTGAATTAGATCCTTCGCAATAGAATCTTGCGGTCGAGCGATGTATGTCGTTCAAAAATCCGGCTAATGAGTGCATGCACGTGAGACTCCTGCACGCGGAAGCGGCTGCGAATGCATGTGTTACGACCTCCAACAAATACGCAAACATCGAATAAACTGGAAATGTATACGTAATTTTTTATTAGGTTTGTAAAAATTTTCTCGTGACATCCCATGATACGAGAAGGAAGACTGATGTTAAAACCGGTAAACGTTATAAGCGGGAAACGTTAACAAACTAAACATATTAACTTTCGAAATACATGGACTTTAAGCTCTATTGACGATAACTAATTAATATACGGTTTAATTAACAACATGGGGTATCCATACTTATAAATAGATATTTATGCGTGATATAATCAACGTAGAAAATTGCATTTTATGAGTTAAATCAGAATAAGTGATTAATTGAAATAAAAAGTTTGTTTATAGCAAAAGCAAGGTACCTCTGAATTCTGACTATTAGCAATGACTTTGTCATAATCACCAATATGAATTTATAAGTTTCAGCATAACTGAATGCTAATGTGAAAAAGTTCTTAAAAGCAATAAAAACGATAAAAATACAAGCATTCTTTCGAGTATTTGTCTGTTAACTGTATACATATCCAAACAGTTTTGTTTATACCGAAAAGTCAAGATAATTTTTCATAAAAATTATCCTGACAAATAACGTTCGAACGGATTCTCGGCAAAAAATTTATTTAAAATCGACTATTTTAGAATATGCAAAGAAAATATATGAAATTTCGTAGGAAATTATTGATTTTGTCCCAAAGCGTGGGTTGTCAAAAGTTTCGTTTTTCACGTCCATGATTTCAGAATGTGCCTTTTTCTCTCTCGCATGGGAAGAAAAGCAAAAGAATCCACCCGCTAAATACCCTCAAGTTCTGTTTTTATATCTACTTTAGAGAACAGGGCAGGACAGAAAAATCCTCCTCCAAACCTTCTCCAGAGTTTGGGAAAACATTTTTCCCGAACGAAATAGGCGAGGATGATCCCTCCACTTTCCACGAGCACTAAAAATTTCCAATTTCGAGAGAGAGAGAGAGTGAGGGAGGAAATACCTCCTGGGTATAACATTTCTACATGCACTCTCTGGACCTCTTTTCATAATCCCTCCCGCCCCCTCACCCATTCTCCAATTCTTACTCTTGTTTATCTCCCAACTCGAAATTTTTCTAGAGTATCATATTTCAGGGATCCGAAGCGCGACCCACATTCACGTCTCCCTCTCCCATCCCACGTTTTTTTTTTTTCAAAATAAAAACCGTTCCCTCCCCATTCTCCAAACAGCCTCACCCTCTCTCATTCACCCCTTTTTTTCTCCCACCCCTCGCGTCTCGCACGACCACGTCGAAGTTATTTCCAAACAACCATCCTCCCTCCCCCTTTTCCGCACGTCCCAACCCAACCCCTCCCCGACCTACCGCCGGGGCAAAAACCCATTCCACCAATGAAATCCACCAGACACATGCCATCGATTTTCCGAAACCCTCCTACTCTCTTCCCCATCCTTCACTTCTCCTACCAACCTCCTCTCACTCCGCCTCTCTCTGTCTTCCTCTCTCTCTCTCTCTCTCTTTATCCCCCCCTCTCTCTCTCTCTCTCCCGCCCTCCTTCTAACACCTCGTTATAAGCCGGGAGAAAAGTTTTCAAACCCACTCTCTCCTTCTCTCTCTCTCTCTCTCTCTCTCTCTCTCTCTCTCTCTCTCTCTCTCTCTCTCTCTCTCTCTCTCTCTCTCTCTCTCTCTCTCTCCCTCTCTCCCCCTCTCTCTCTCTCGCTCTCTCTCTCTCTCTCTCTCTTTCTCTCTCTCACTATCTCTCTCTCTCCATCCATCCGATCTCTCTCTTCTATCATATCCATACATTCCCCATACTACCCGATTCATAGAGAAGAAACGCTTCAAGTTCTAAAGCATTTTAACAATGCCCAGAGGCTGAAAACCCTCCTTTTCCTCCACCCCTGCCCCCTTCCTCCTCCCCATCTACACGAATTTCTTTAATTAGGGTGATAATTAATACTCTCGCGAGGCGGATGGGTATCGGGGCGGAAGTGCGCGGCTGTTGCTAAGCGATGAAAGATTTCGGCGTGTTATCGTATACGGGAGGGTTTTTGGGAAGCGTGGGCAGAAGAGGAGTGGGTGATGGAGGGAGAGACAGAAAGGAGGATGTTCCGGTAAGAGACGCCGAATTTCTAACAGACGGGATCTCGTGAACGGATTGGTTGAAATTTCCATCCGTCACATCGTTTTCGAAACGTATTTTTGACGTAAATCGACTCCGTTTTTTTTTCGCGGAGAACAATCGTTCGCTCGGAAAAATTAAATTATCGGGAAAATGGATACCTCCTTTGTAAATCTTACTTAAACCCAGAAAAATGGCCCTAATATCCTTGATGTCATGGGTGTCGAATAAAGTTTCGAAAGCTCCCTCGCTGAAAAGAGTGATTAGTTGCATGTACATCTAGTTGATGTAAAGGGAAATACTTGAGTACATAATTATAATCTTATTTTCTTATATCAATAGATTTCATCGTGGCTTGTTTAAATTATCTATTCAATGTTGAAATTACTTGCCTTGTATACAATTCTTCATCGAAACACGTTTATTCTCATTTCTTTCAGGAATATTTGAACAAGTGCGGTTATTTTCAAGCCTTTGGAATAAATTGATCTCATACACGCCACTAGTTTAAAGTCCTGAGGTAAACGAATTCACCGCATTTCGCATCCATCAGAACCTAACTTTCTAACTTCCTTTTATGTTTCCCGTCAATTAAACTTACTGCATTTCTGGTGCATGTGGAGGAGAGAACACATGCATGCAAACTAAATGGCATAATTCGATGGTGCAGCGCATTTGAAAAAAGGTCATTCAAAATTGTACTTCGACATGGCATTATGTAAGTGCATGTAAAACATGGTGGGAAAGCACTAATATAACTCCGTCAATCTTCCTAAATGAAAAGTGACGGAATTAATGTAAACTATTAAATTTTCAAGTTTATTTAAAGGCTATCGATGATTATGTTCCATTTAAAAGTTTTAGTGCAGTAAAATATTTGGAAGAAACAAAATGCAATGTGACTTTATAATGCACTATATTACATATACAATATATATATATATATATATATATATCATACCATATAATGCATATACTTTTTATTTGGACGAACTTTTGCATCGATTGAGATATTCAGGAAAATAAATTAACTATTACTTAAATTAGGTGTTACTTTCATGCCTTTTGAAAGAAAATAAAAATAATATATGTCATGTCAATATAATGATTTTACCAACGTATTCCCGAGTTTAAACCTATTCAAACAAGCCAAGTCTCAAAAGAAGTATTTGCCGTGTTTCCTTTTAACGGTACAACAAACTTCAGTCAAAGGAGCGAATTAATTGGCTTTTTAAAAGGCCAGATACTAAAATAGGTCGTTTTTTTTCGTTAGCCTTGGAATCATTTCCGTGTACGCTGGAGTAGATGAAGCCAAAAGGCATCAAAGGAGAGAGATATCAAACTTCGAAAGAAGCTGCCAAGTGCAAGCAGATATCTGCGAAAGAAATGAGTCCCTTAAGAGGTTCCATTTTACTAAAGGTTTTAACCGCTTCACGTGAATCGCAATGGATACACCGCCCGCCGAATGCGGATCCGGAGAATGTTCTGGATTCGAATAATTCGAAAGCATCAGAATCTCATTCAAGGACGTTTCAAATGTCTCCATGGCAACTTAAACTGCATTTTGAGTGAGTCGGAAACCCGAATCTGAAAGCTTAGCGATGCCTTAACAAGATTCGGACAAAAATAAGGATTTTATTCTACTTCGTTTCTGTTCGGATTTTAGGTCATTTAAACTCTTTAACTTTCTGCCATCTCCACTAGCGTTTTATTTTTCACCACTCGAGACTAGCATGCCTAAATGCCACTCTGGAAGGAACTGTAGAGAATGCACTCGGTTACAAAACTTCTACGAAGTTTTCGACCACTAAACAGACCTTCAGAATAGTAAATTTTCTCCTGTAAAAGATTTGGGACCAATTGTTAACGTAAACAAAATAATGTATGTGCTGTGGTGATTGTATTGTTAACATTTTATATTAATGTTATGATAAAAGGAGCCAATACTCATAGCTCAAAATGACTGAGAAGTGGGTAATATATCTTATTTAAAACAAGCAAGATTATTAAAAATGTAATTTTGTATGTGTGTGTGTGACATACACGGCTCGTTTCTTTCTTTGCACTGAAAAGTGATTACCAAAAATCAGACAAAAACGCTGTATATTATTATGCTATGCAGATTAAAAGGGGAATTTAATGTTTCAGTAAGATCAGACATAATATTATAAGTTAATAACTTATATACTTCAAAGCTACATTTTACCTGTTACCTACATTTTAATTATAATGAACCCCACCACTACATATTAAGCCTCAAATTTAAGAGACGAAAATTTAAAACTGACAATGTAATTAGTAATTATTGTTTTTCGACTTGTAATTTTCTTACCAACGCAACACGCCAACCGCACTATAGTAATCAATCAAGTTTTAAGTAATATTGATGAACAAGCACTTTTAAAATGTACTTATCTCGGGTATCTCCAACAGCCACAACACGTTTCAAAAAAAAAAACAGACGCGCAATTCGGTTAAAACCTATTTTCGGTGAATTACCACCGAAGACGAAATGAGCACCTGATCACCCGAGATTAGTATAATATTTTTTAAAGTGCTTGTTCTTCAATTTTTTTCGGCCATAAAACGAGCTCATTAATTCTCTGTTGAATTCAAGTAACATGAAAACAATCACATTTGCTAAAAATTATAGATACACTACGTAGAAAATGGCATTTTTTGCGTCCTCGCCTTCACAAAAAAATCTCCCAAAATTTATTACAATTTCGACCGCTAGAGCCGTCCACGTCTAGTACTTCGTCCTGATTAGCGGTACCGTCAGCGTCTTCGTTAACGAAAACAGATTCGAAGTAGGAGGCCATGTGACTGGCCTTCTCCTCGGTGGTGATCACAAGTCCGTCTGGTGTCCGCAGAGGTGGATCAAGGGATCTGTCCTTCCTGAGTGCGCGGGCCATCTTCCATATGGAACCAGTCCTTACGTCTAGGGTGGAGAGCTTCGCGTCCCAGACCTCCGCCCTGAAGGCCTGCTTGTCGTCTCGTATGTGGTACTGTACATGGTTGAGCTGGCGTTTCAAGGCCGGGTTTCCCGTAATTTGATACCACGTACGAATTCTGTTATTCTCCTTGATGGTGTCCCTAATGCGTGAAGGAAGCTCCATATATCATAGTACGAACGGTGATGTTGGCGTTCCGGAATTGCGTGATCCTCTGCCTTCTTTATGCAGAAGACGAGATGTGTGATGCAGGAGATGATTTCCTCTTTAGACGAGAGCGTCGGAGGATGTACAGGGAGAATGTCCATGAGAGCTTTTCGGTAGATCTCCCAGTTGGATTTCCGAAAGTCTTGGACATCAAATTTGTTTCCAACTCCAAAAAGAGCACAAAGCGAAGTTTTTAAATTAATCTGGTTCGTCGTCACCTTACCAGGTAGTGGTTTCCAACGAAGTTGAAAAACGCCTGTAAGTCGATTTACGTTACGATTTACAGAAACTATCAAGTGATTTTTTTACTTCGATAAGGAGCACTCTTTGCTTCAAGAGAGAATGGGAGAGATATATCTATGGAATAACAAGTAAAGTAGCGGAAGCAATTTCATAGGACTTTTCACGTGCGCGGTTATACGCACACATATATATTTCCGTCATTTTCGGTGACTCGCAAAGCCAGGATAGCGCAATTTTTAATGCGCATCATAAACTTGCGTTTCCAGCCAACCAAATGTTTAATCCCGCTATTCTTTCGCGACGTACTGGAGAACAATGTTAATTTAAAAGAATAAAGGTCTCGTTTTTCTAAAGCCGGCGGTTTTCTTTTTTTTTTGACGATACGCCACCATATGGAGATCATCGACGATTCACATGGTAACAAACGGCATGCTTTTCAAAAATGCAAGTGGACGAGAAAGGCATGTCCGTGTAATTATTTACTCGAATATTTTTTTTTACATGTTAAGTGCCAGTAGGGGGTAAAGCGCGCTTATCTTTGGATGATATGAAAATTTTAATTAACGTTTTTTTTACAAGTGGGATCTCTCTTTACACGGCTGGAGCTTTTATATCCTGCGGCAATGCTCTCTAACGCAGGATTTTCTTTTTGAATACTCTGCGCTTATATAAAAAGAATAAATATGATTTGCCTACATGCATTTAGGAATTGGGTTAAATCATAAAGTAACGAGCAATATTTTTTTCGGCATATCAAAGGTATAACATGGAATTGCGGCATTATAATGAGGAACTTGAACAAAACAACATGAAATCCAAATCTAATAGATATTTCTGTATGCAGTTTCGTCAACCAAGTGAATGCAGAAAGAAAATATCACTATTAAGTTCCATCACCTGATAAGCTAATAAACTATTGAGAAAATAGTTAATTTCTGTAAAAAGAAACACCCGGATGATTTAAAGGTAAAATAAACCAATTATAAATATTGCATATTAGACGTATTTGATTAAAATAACATCCGATTTAACCCTGCTAAGCTGTAAGAAGAATTTACTACATTCATAATTTCATAGCATGTTTGTACTTTTAAGTTAAACCAAGCTAAGTAAAATGAAAAATCCAATATTATTCCTTTATGTACGGGGTTCGTATATTTGCCTACTTTATTTTTACTAAGACTGAAGATTTAATAAAGTACATCTAAAGTACACACAATGGATGTGATTCATAATTTTGACGGGTTAATTCGCAGAAATTCACGAGCTTCCAGCATTTACGCAATTGCGGAGTTAGTTCCTTGCACCCATTTTCCGCTGGATATGTATATAATGAAGTCGTATATATATCCCATAGCGAAAATTCTGCATTCAACGCAACGCCATAATCCTCGTTCCTATTCTAACAGCAGCTTTATGTAATACAGGAACTTCCCTATGGTGTATTCATTCACACTCTAGCCCGCAAAAATAAAATTGCGCGAAAATTCTATAAAAAAAAACGAAACAAATCCTAGGCAAGGGGTAATTATTTTCGACTTTTTTTCACTCACTGCCCCGCTACGATGAAAAAGATTCAGGAAAAAAATAATAATATCCGACTCTGGGAAGTGTTACTGCCTCTCGAAAAATAAAAGAAGAAACATTATTTTTTGTTTGCACAATACCGAACCAGGTGTATACACACTGCAACAGGTCTCCCTTTAATTAGGACGTACAAAAATGGGACGGATGCATTATGCACCTTGTTCATACACGGCGTCCCCCCCCCTCCACTTCTCCCTCTCGACTCCTCTCCCCTCCCCTCCACCTTCCCCTCCTCACTCCCTCTCTCTCTATGCAACGTGGAGGAAACCCATTGGCGGATCGATTCTCCGCAGTATGAATAGGGAAAGGGGTGGGAGAGAGGATGGAAAGGGAGAAGGTGGGACGGGATGGGCTGGGTTTACGTACTTTTATTTATTTTTTTTTTTAACCCCTCGGGTTAATTTGTAAATTTAGGACCTCGCATTGCGTCGGTTGTTTCCCACGAAACACCTGGGATTTCGAAGTTCACTCAATACGGATTTTGAGAAGAGCGGAGATTTATTATTGTTGTTCGCGGTGCAACAAATCTCATTTAAATAAACAGGGGGGGAGAAAATCTGGAGGGGTGGGAGAATGAGAGAGAGAGAGAAATGGATGGGGAGGGAGATGATGCATTGAACTCACGCGAGAAAATAAAATGATAAACAAACTGCAAACGCGAGAGCGCAATTTTCAACGGCCATAAATATATGGAGTGCAACTCTGCAGATCGGCGGCGAAAAACAAAAATCGAACGAATATTCATAAATCACCTTTCGAAAATCCCGTTAACTAATGCAAGGTGAACTGAGTCGGGAAAAAAAATCCGCATAGGAGATGATTCATTGGGAGAGGTAGAAGCGGTTTAAATGGCGTGACGAAAACGGGTCTCATTATCCAAACGAGTCGATTCAGTTGGGGACGGTCGAGGAGGAAACATTTTGAGAAGGAAAATACGCCGAATTATTAAGGATCGGAGTCAGTACTAGGGCGATGAAGGGGACAAATAGACATGAAACTCAATAATTAGAAAAAATTAGAACGGATGAGCGTACTGACCTTCTTTATTATGCAAGTAGACCCATAAAGTCGAAGACGTTGAGCTTTGTTACCAAAATTATCTGGCATGTCAATGCGTGAAATGTAAAATTCCACATCGTTCCTCTAACTTTCGTCAAATGGAATGTTTAGATCAACATGAAAAACATGTGTGATCGTGAAATATTATCGCTAAATTTAAATAGAGTTCCCTTTTTATTTTTACCCTAGAATGAATAGGGAGTACTGGTACACCCTAAGCAATTAATATTTTCAAAATAATTAAAAATATTTTTCCATTAAAAAGCATTATTTGCTTCTATGCAAGAGATGTCAGGTAATAACGTTCCCACTTGAAAATACACCACATATGCAGACATGACTGACAACCAACACATTAGTCTTAATTTTAAATGATTTAATCGACATATATCTCTGCAATTCCACTTTTTCACATCTAAGCGGTATAATTAGTAGTGGAATTTTGTCAAGTAAAACTAGTTGAATATCGAAGTATTTTCGTAATTTTTACAATAATAATCGTTACAAAATAACTTATGCTCCGTTAATATTATACTTTGCAGTTTTTATATCATATAGCCTCAGTAACATGAGAACTCTTGATTTTTGCTTATTATGTTCACGCCCAAAATTAGCGAAAAACTCAACGAAAAGTATTTATTTTCCATAAAAACTACTTTTCTATAGAAGGAAATTAAAGCAATACCGTTTTATATTTCCGCAAGCTTCCTATATATATTTCAACCGGAACAATGCCACGTTTTTACTGGCATTCATGGGAAAGTTATTTCGCAAACATTTTAAGCCTTATTATTTCGCGAACGCTTTTAGAGAAGAGTTGAATAAATGAATGTGTTTCTGCTACACGAACTAAACAATGTTTTCATGCACTGAAGCAGGAATGTTCAGTTTTATTCGTTACAAATGCAATCGCCAAAGTAGTACAAAACAAAAAATAGTCCTTGAAAAAGTATTGAGGTTAGATACTATTCAGTATTATACTCTTTTATCCTCGCGATACCATAGAGAATGTGAGCAGTATTTTTGAAGATACACTAAAATTATTTCAATTAAAATTAAAACATTTGGCGAGTTTGGAAATGGAAGCAATTTTTCGAATATTCTCCCTTCGATATATGATCTGCATAAAAAATATTGATGCCATATACAGTAAAACCTGGTTAATTCGAACCTCTATATTTCGAAATTCGACGTAATTCGAAATTTTTTAACACTTGAAAGACCGAAAAAGCCAATTTCATACAAATGTGTTTCAATAATTCGAAAATCTCTATAATTCGTAATTCGAAAAAAATTTTTGCCCAATTCTCGGAATATCAACGCATTTTTGTCGACATAATTCGAAATAAAACTTACCAAAAAGAAACTAAATGAAATTTACTAAAATATTTCTGGCACCGTGTCGCCTGGTTTACATACATTGTGCGATCGTGATCATACCGACTGGGCGTTGGGTATTGTCACAAGATTCGGTCCATCCCCTCAATTTATCTACTGTTTTGCGAGTTTGAGTTCCAATATTCCTTTGGTTCGTTGTTTGTTTCGTATTAGATTGTATTTTTCATCATTGTTAGTTACTTGTTTAAATAATATTCTTAGTTTAATAACTGCAAGAGACTATTTAAATTTATTGCTATAAAATATTTTTTAAAATATACCCTCCAATGGCTCCGGTTCGTGGTGCATATAAGACTTACTCTTGCTGAAAAAATGTCTTTGCTGCAAGAAGTTAGGATCGAAAGGAAAGCTAGTCTCAAACTATGGGATTCCGAACTCGTCTTTATCTACAATTTTAAAGAATCGGGCGAAGATTGAAGAAAGCTTTTATAAATTTAAATGGAACGCTACACGTCGGCGTTCACGGCCTGCGAAAAACGAAGACCTCGAAGAAGAACTGTCCGATTTTTTTTCACAAGTACGAGCGGCGAATTTACCTGTGACAAGCCCGATGCTCATTGAAAAATCAAGAAGTCTTGCGAACGCTTTGAACATTGAAGATTTTAAAGCGTCCAATGGGTGGTTGGATGGTTTTAAAGACGCCACAATATTGTTTGTCTCGCAGTATGTGGTGATGCCCAAAAAATTAACGAAGAGGAAGTGACGACCTGGCTGCAAAGTTATAAACATGTTTTGGAGAAGTACGCGCTCAAGGACATTTTTAATATGGGTGAAACGCATTATTTTTCAACATGTTGCCCGATCGTACTTTGGCTCTCCGAGGCGAAAAATGTCACGGCAGAAAACGTAGTAAGGAGCGCCTCACCGCCGCGCCGTGCTCTGCACAAATATGGATGGGTCGAATAAAGAAAAACTGGTAATCATCGGAAAATATGGCAACCCACGCTGTTTCAAAGGTATTAATCGTTATTATTTGCCGATAATTTACGAGCATAACACATATTCAAAAGTTTTTTAATAAAAATGCAAAAACGTGGGGCGGTGCAAAATCGTAAAATTTTGTTGACACTAGACAACTGTTCTGCTCACCATGTGGCTCAGATAAATACGCCCAATGTTAAGTTGCTGTATTTTCCGCCGAACACAGCCAGTGTTCTGCTGCCACTCGACCAGGGCATCATTCAAAATTTAGAGTGTCATTACAGAAAAAAAACTATTGTCGTCATACTTGGTGCAAATTACAAATGGATGTTCGCAGGATAATTTACGAAAATGGACGATTTTAGACGCGTGCCGGGCGTTGTCATCGGCGTGGCAATTGGTGACTTCTGAAACCATCGCCAACTGTTTTAAGAAAACCGGGCTATCTTCGCAGCCGGCAGAAGTGTTCCAAGGTACAGAAGTGGAGGAAGTAATCGACAGTAATGTATTGGGGCCTGTCAGTTTCGGAGACTGTTTCCTTTGATAATGACTTAGCTACGTCGGTTGTGTATGACCCCACGATCGACGAATCGAAAACCGTTGCGAGTGATAACGAGGAAGAAGACGATGTGGATAACGTCGATCCTAGGTTGGATGTGCCATTGCCATCTAAGGAGGATGCTTTAAAAGCTTAAGATACCTGGGATGCCAGACGTGCCGATGAATATCTGTGAAAAAGTTGATGCCATTATGCAACACATTGCGCTAGGGAGTGCCCTGAAATTGAAACGGGAAAATAACCAACTTTTTAAAATAAATTTAAATTAATATTTTATTACACACTTTTGTTTATTTACTTTTAAGTTGAAATAAATGAAAGACATTATTAACATTTTAGTGGTTTAATTATATGTCCATATATGTTTCAATGTTTAAATGATTAATCCTAAATTTGACTTTTATTCATCGACATCATATTTTGAGGAATGCATGTGTAGTACATCCTTTTTTTCTGTATTTTAATATCGTGTCATTCTTTTGTTTTTCTGTAATTTATGTTTGCATTTTTTAAATTTGGTAAATCACGCTTTTTTGTAAATTTCGAATTATAGAGGTTCGTCGTAATTCGAAATGATTTTTCTTTGGTCCCGTGAATTTCGAATTAACCAGGTTTTACTGTATTAATTAACCGCTTTTCTCTAAAATTCGAGTAAAATTAAAATTACGTTAGTTTATTGTTTGTTTATTCGAAATCGAAGCATTTTCGTCCAAATATTTCGTGCTCTTTAAATCTAAATATCCAAAACCTGAAAGTTTCATGGTATTTGCTGGAAACGAATATTTATTTATTTTTATACTTATTTTTCATCGATAATTAACTAAATGTTGAACGTGACTGATAGAAAGAAGGATAAAATACATAAATAACGATTTAAGTCACCAAGTGTAATTTCAGAAACTACTTTTAGGTGCTCCAAATTCATAGAAAATTATATAAATATACTTAGGTCAACCAAATTTACATAAAAAGGAATCTTTATAGATGATATGCTGTTTCTGAAAACTCCTACCGATAAATTTATTTTTTTAAACATCTGCTTATGACATTTTACAAATCCTAATTTATTTCCGAGAATATTATTACTTTTGTAAATGGTATTCATCAGGTATAAGTGTGTTACAGGAGGAAGAAATTCCCGACGACCTTGTAAATCGCTCTTTCATCCCGACAGCTAAAGCGCCGATGAATGACTTGTTAAAACCAAATCACTTCCACGACATCACAAGGAAACTGCTTCCACCAAATCGAGGAAACGTTCCCATGTTTGCGCATCAAAAATGCACGGCGAAGTCTCGCCTTAACAGAGAAGTCTTCCACGGAATGATTTTCATCAAATATTCCGTATTCGCCGCTTTCAAGTTCATTTGAGAAATTTTCACATCTTCTTCTTCCTCATCCCCCTCGTTCACTCGAACCGAGTCTCTTGAAGGGAAAAGAGGAGGCGTACCCATCACAGAAAGCAGTGTTGTGTGTGTGTGTGTGTGAAGATAGTAGTGGGAGCGGGAGGGGTGGGAGTGGAAGGACGGGAGTGGGAGGGTGGGAGTGGGGGGAAATCTCTTCCGACGACAGCAAATTCACTCGCTTCCCCCTAGAAAAATTTCTCACCTTCATTCAAAACCTCCCCTCTCGACCTAAAGGGCATTTCATTCCTGGGCAAGAGAAGGACCTCTTTTCACTTCCACGCCATCTATTCATGTTCCGCTCCCTCTTTCTCTCTCTCTCTTCCCAAAAACTCCCTCCCATAGCCTGACTCCTTCTCCTCCTACTCCACCCCTCACACACTCCATCTTCCCGTTCCTTCGTCTTCTTTCCCTCGCTTCCGTAGTCGTCGCATGCCTTTCCTTTTCCGTCTCTCCTCCCCAAACCGTTTCGTTCGCATCCGCTTCCGTTCCGTACTTCACGTCGCGTTATTTTTTTTGTTCCAACCGTTCCCGTTCCATTGGTTACTTCTCCAACCGTGACAGATGCAAGCATCGAAAAAAAATCGGTTAAAACCCCCTTCCCGTCAAGTTCAAGTTCCGCCGTTTCCCGTTTCTTTTCCATCCGTTCTCGTTCAGTCTGGTTTCTTTCTATCCGATGGAGTTCCATACGGTCACGTCCCTACCTTTCACGTTCCACCCGTTCATATTCCACCCGTTTCCGTTCCACCCGTTCTCGTTCCACCCGTTCCCGTTCCACCCGTTCTATCCGTTCCCGTTCCACCCGTTCTATCCGTTCCCGTTCCATCCATTTCTGTTACAACCTCTTCAACTCCACCCGTTTCATTCCTATATGTACTTTTTCCACTCTCGCAAATCCACCTATTCAAATACCACCCGCCCTAGTCCTACCTGTTACCGTTCCACACGTTCCAGTTCCACCCGTTCACGTTCCATCCCTTTCCTATCTCGATCCATTTGCTCCAGTTCCTCCTTTCCATTAAATTCCTTTCCGTTCCTCCATAAGTTACCTTTGAACCGTCGTCCATCTTCCCGGTCTTCCATTCCTCCCTTTCTCACCCTCCCTCTCTCTCCTACCTCCAACCAATTTCTCTCGCTCCCTCCTTCCTCTATCATCCCACCATTTTCCACATATTTTCCATCTCCTTCCTCTGTTCCATCTACTTCTTCCCATCTCGTATCTTCCGCCGTCTTCACCTTACTCTCTCTCTCTTCCATCTCCTTGCCTCTTACGTCTTCCGGTTTTACGTCGAGGTATTTCTGTTTCCAATCTCTCCCCCCCCCCTCTCTATCCCTTTTCCTCTTTCTCTATCTCTCTCCTTCCTCTGTCTCCCCTTCCTGTATTCAAGTCTTCGCGTATCCGCCATTATCTTATCTTATGCTCCTTCTCTGGTTCCTCTCTGCGTGCTTTTTAAGCGCTCAAGTTTTCTTATCTTCCACCGAAACGTGCGTGCTTTTTCCAGGCGTCTGCTCCTCCACCGATGATCACAGTCCAGTGATCTATAAATTAATTATCGATGACTTGGTGTAACACAAATAATTTCTTGAATTTTCTTGTGTAATTCAATCTGAGATGTTAGTATTTAAAACGAATAATTTATTTGAAGACTTATAGATGAGAAATATTTAATGTATAGGTTATATGGCTGGTATTTGGAACTCTCGTTTCTTAGCGTTTTTTTTAATTCGCCAATGTCATCGTTTTTCTCTCAGTCATTCCGTACTCTTCCATGTCCGGTGAAATACTTCTTCACCGTAGAAGTTAGAGCAATCAAATTTTGAGGAATTGTTTATGGCCATCATTTCTTACCGCGGTTGAAATTTATAAACTTCAGAAGCAGCCTAAAGGGTGTAAATACATAGATAATCGTCTTATTATTAGTGTAGTTGGGGGCACAATGTAAAACTAAACAATAAATTAGAGAACTACTTCTAACCCGTTCACGTTAAAGCAATCAAATTTTAGAATTATTTCTGCTGGTAACACGTTATGACACCTACTGATTTAGGGGATCCGTCCGCCTGTACGCTAGCCTTTTATTTACAACCCCATATAAACTATCGATCCATGTCCGTTACTACGATAACTTCTGTTTTTTTTACGTTAAAGCAATAAAAAAACCTCACTAATATCTGATTCATCATTCTATCCTTACATGTTTTCACTTCACATGTCAAAGTGGGTATATCGCAGGACATTTTATTCCCTCTTTCCGGACAAATACAAACTTTTAGAGCGCGCGGCGCTTCATACGGTGAATTTAAATGAATCATTAAGGAGTTTTACGTACGATTTGAGAATCTTATCCATCCGTTGGCTGCCGGAGAGAGATGTACATTTATGAGAACCGCTTTAAGGAGAAAAGGATTCGATACTTAAAAGAAGAAAAAAGAGATCCCTGTAAAACATTACACAATTATTTTGCTGAATAATTGAAAGAGTTGTTTATGTATTATTTTAAAGATGAGCATAGCATATTTTCAAAATAAAGGTTCGGTAAATAAAAAAATACGATGAAAATAGTCTTGATTGGACACGAAATCTATCGAGTAAAAAAAACCCCGTTAAAACAATTCCAATGTTCCTATTTATTTTTTAGATATCCTTAATGTATTTCCTACAATTGCTGAAACAAATTTAAAATCATTCGAATACAATAAAAAGAAAAAAATAAGGGATAAAACAATAAAATAAATGATGCTGAAAGGTCTTAATATTCACCATACACTTCTAAGAGGATACAAAACAAAATTTTTGTAAATGCTATCATGCCAATACTGATGGCATTCAATAAATTATTCGACATCTTAAACGTTTTCCATAATTTATAACAACAATCCCAACTGTTAATTTGTCATTTTGGTAACAAAAGTTCGTTTCAATAAAAATCTGTAACGGGTTTTTATATAACAGTCGTGAAATTTTTCAATAAAGCAACCGATGAATAAACCATCTCTCGAAAAACCTAAATTCGCGTTTAGGAAGAAAGAAAAGTTCGTTCCTATCAATACTTCTCTCTGTCACCGCCTACTTCTTCCGTTTTCTTATTTTCACTCTCCAAGTTTGTCTCTCGCGCAATCTTGCTTTCTCCTTTCTACAGCACACAAAATTTACTCCCGAAGAGAGAAAAAAGAATAAGGAAAGGCGGTCACCACCCACCCACGCCCACATGGCGACAAATCTTCATATAATCAATCAATCAAATGACCTTTTATTATCTTTTCTTCCACTCTATCTTCAGTCGCGCATGTGTGTGTATCAACTCCCTATACGTACGTGTAAACTCCCTCACAAACTAAACAAGCTATATTTACTTGGGTCAGCTCATCACCACAGATGGACCGCTTCTTGGAGAAATCGCCAGGGAAGTGGAGATGGCATGGAGTGCTTTTGGGAAGAATGCAAACATCTTCAAATCAGATATCCCAGTCTTCTTAAAAAGGAGATTGTATGACCAACATGTTCTGCCTATTTTGACATATGGACGATGAACAACAGAATGATCCAGCGCCTGCAAACAACACAGAGGAGCATGGAGAGACGCATGTTAGGGATCAACCGAAGAGACCGCAAAAGGAACGACTGGGTAAGAAAGAAGACGGGAGTCTGTGACGTGATTAGAAGAGTCAAGACTCCAAAAGGGGAATGGGTGGCTCATATTGCTAGAAGAAATGGCCACCGTTGGACGTCCAGCGTCATCGAATGGATTCCAAGAAACATCAAGAAACCGAAAGACAGGTGAAACAGAGAGCATGTTAAGGTCTTGGAACAACTTGGATGAGGGAGGCAGTTGACAGGGAAAACTGAAGAATTCTGGGGGAGGCCTTCATCCGTCAATGGATTGAAAAAATATACATACACACACGCATGCGTGTATGTAAAAATGTAAAATACTTATTTATCTTCTGAGTTAAATATATATATATATATATATATATATATATATATATAGAGAGAGAGAGAGAGAGAGAGAGAGAGAGAGAGAGAGAGAGAGAGAGAGAGAGAGAGAGAGGAGAAAACTTTTTCACTTCACCATCGCAGCCGCTTTCGCCCTTTAAAAATAAAAATAAATCCCTTTCATGCACACGTTCACCAATTTCTCCCTTCTTTTCCATATATTTCATCCCCCACCCACTCTCCCTTCACCTCACCACTACTCCTCTCCCTCTTCCTCTAGATCGCCGCCCATCTCTTTCAGGCTCTGTCGCCCCCTTCCCTCCTCCTCCCTCTCAGCCACCCACTCCATCCAACTCACCAGCAAAGAAAAAAGGAACCAATCCTTTCCCTCCGAGTTCCAATCCACCTAGCAATGACTTACCCACACGACTGCGTTCCCTTCCCTCCATTTTTTTTCCTCGCGCCAAACCACCTTTTTCTTCTTCTTCCTTTTCCCTCCTCCCTCCTTTTCTCTCCCCTTCCCCCTCCTCCCCTTAACACCGTTTCCGCCTCATATAATTCCGATGTGGGGCCGTGGGGTATGGCAGTCTTCCACGGATGGGGTGGTTAAGGGAAGGGGAGGTTAGAGGAATTGCGAGTCTTTTTTTTTTTTAGGGAGTGAGGGAAGACTCTGTGTGTGGAAAAATAAGTATCGGGGAGTTTTTTTACGGTGCTATAGGTGATTGGTGCGCTTGTGTGTGTTCGTTTACGTGCGTGTTTGCGTATTTACGTTAGCAAGTTTATTTTTATGCGAATAACTTCGCCTTTGTCCCTTTATGTGGTTGTGTATGAGTGAGGTTTCTTTATGTGCATGCGTGTGTTTATATGCTTATGTCTGTGTATTCAAGTGTTTCCATGGTTGTTTATATGTTGTTGTATGGGTGCGCCATTTAACATGTGATGAGAAATAACATATTAATAGGCAATTAAAGTTTGATAGGTTAATTCTAACAGAACGTAACGGAATTACTTCATACTTTTTATAAGATATTCTTTTGTGAAACTGAAAGCTTTTAAACACGGAAAATTTATTGTTATTATATTAAAATCATGTATTTAGACGTGACCTCGCAATGTTATGATGGTAGCTTTGACTGAAAGCTCACGATCGACAACATAATCTAGAAAATATGAAATATCTACAATGAATATTACAGGATTACAATTTGATTATTCAACCTCTTAAAACTGCCTCAGCGACGGATGGACTGTTCTATTATCCATAACTAATACAAATTTTCTAGTTACTACTTCAAACAAAAGTCTATTTAAATATTATTGAAATAACAAAACAAAAACTCATAAAAATATGCATTATTAAAGCAATATGAAATTGGTTTAAAATGTTTCCGATGAAAAGGTGGAACGCAGGATGATTTGTTTAGAGGGGGAATGGACGTAGAAGCATCTCCTATGCAAGCGCTATTTCTTCGTTGTATATTACCCATGGGATCGATTTAGCAATACTTATTGTACTCCTCTTCGGAATACATGGAAGAGATTGAAATTAATTTCTTCGTTACTTCATTAACTATAGGAAGGATATATTTTCTGAGCTGTTGACTTAAGTCAATTCAATTTTTATTGTTATCAACTGGTTTGCGATCTTGTAATGATACGAAAAAGTGAGATTCGTTGTTAAAAGGTACGAAAATGGATGATAGAGGCATGATGGATTTGTATATTTTCGTATAAAGACATTTCTATAGTATTCAACGCAAATTTTAAGGAAATTTTACCATTAAATTTTCATCTTTTGAATTACCGAGTCTCCCTATTATCCGTCTTTATCACGGTCCCAATAGGCACGGACGAACTGGGATTAAATATGATTGACATTTAAATACCTCGATAGAAATTTTTTCTTTTCAATAAACCCCACGAATGAAAAGGAAAAAAGAAACAATGTATTTTTTGCAACGAAACATAATAATAAAAATTGTATAAGTACGTGGATTGATTCCTTTTATCTTTTTCCCGGTTTTATTTCAAATAGTTCCGAAAAATAAAGGTAAATACCATCGATTTCATTAAGTTAGTTACGGTATGCAATTCAACGGCCAATTCGTAATCAAGCTATAAAACTCTAAATCATATCTCTCTTAAATCAGGTAGGATTAATTAACTGACGTCTTATCCAGTCAACGGAAAACAATGCTCCAGCGGTTAGGTTCAGCACTGCAACAGAAACAGGTTTTTAGTTATGTTAAAAACAAAAACACGACCGATTTGATGCTCGAAACTGTTTACTATCATTTTAGGATGCAACAGGAAGATTCACAACCCCACCACTACATCCGCAAAACTTCTAAAGAGAGGTAGAAGAATGTTTCAATGCGAAAACTCCTCTTTTTTAAAATTCTTCCGACTCGTTTTTTCTCATCAAATATGCATAGACGAAAATTGGGTCAAGTCATGAATTTTCATTGTCTGCTATATTCTCGCTCTTCCTATTTCGTGTTTATTTCTTCCCCGCTAACGAAAACCGCTCGACTCGTTCCTCTCGCGAGAAGAATAATAAAAAAAATAAACCGACGAAAAGACAAAAGAAAAAGCTTTAAAAAGCTCCGCGATTCAAGCTCTTCCCTTTTCCCCCCTTGTCCCCCGTCCATTTTTGCATCTCAAAAAGCCTACCGCACCCTCGCACCCCATCTTCTCCTTCCCCCTCTCTGTCTTCCCCTCCCCTTTCTCCCCTCTTTCCTCTCCTCTGACGGGAGCAGATGAGGTCGAATCGCTGCCGCACCCACTCACACTTAACGCGAACCGTAAGCGTCGGCAGCGAAACAGTTGAAGAACAAGAGGCGTCGTGCGCTAAATTAAAACCCGCAATCCTCTCCAACCCCCTCACCGCACACTTTAACTCATTCTTTCATCCTACCACCAACCCACTCTCTCTCTCTCCGAAGCCGAATTAAATACTGCCTAAGGGGTTGAGAAGAAACGAATTTCAACCGTAAATAACTCCCATGGAGTTTGCCGTCGCTTAGCAACAAATTGGGTTTCGCGGAGAGGTTCTAGGACGTGTCGAGGATTCACTGCGGTGATTTATTATTTTTTTAAAACTATCCCCGAGGTATTCCCTTATGGGTGCACGCGAAAACGTCATGAAATTGCACATACGCGTGTTTAAAACTTCTCCGTGTTTTTATTTGCGGAACGTGTTATGTGCGATTTGGAATGAGGAAGAAAAGCGCTATATATATTATTTCTAGTTGTGCGTAAACTTTTATGGGTGAAGTATGCATTTTTATGTTCTTAATTAATAAACTGTAAGGTCGTGATGTTCTACTTTGCGGAAATATTAAACTCGGTGCATGGAAAAGAAAACAATCAACTGAAACTCTTTCACACAAACCTGAGAATAATGTACTAAAGGCTAATCTACAAATTCGTGTATAAAAGAATGTTCAGTAATTTTTCCACAATTTTTAAAATTATACACACGTAAATAATATGCAAGAAATTCCAAAGATGCAATAAAGATAACAGTGAAACCCCGAAGCGCATATTAACCTAGAGATGGTGTATTAGATGAGTTTTAATTTCACCAAATTTGCTTATACATTTATTTAGAGGTAACTCTTGATGTACGAATTGTATAGTAATTTTGAATTTATATATTATTTATTATAAGCTCCTGAAAATCACACAAATGCCACAAATGCCCATCACTACGTTCTATGTATTTTGTATAATTACATTAACTACAGTCATTTTTAAGGATAATAAAATTTTACACAAAAATTCCCTCCCATTAGGTACCCACATATGACATTTAATAAAATAAACCGTACGATTTTTAACAGTTATTTTGGCGATTTCTCCTATCATCCTTCGTATAAATTCATAAATAATTCTTTCCTACACGAAACCAAATTAACGTGTATAATTCGGGTTTTACTTTTACCAGAAATCAAACTATAGCATTTCTGGCGCATACACACACACACATGCATATGTATTTATAATATACATATAACTATATCTATAATATATTGACGCTTCTTACACATGATATATTCATATAAATAACTCTATATATGTGTGTGCGTGTGTCCGTCGCTGAAAAAAGGCGTCAGCCCGAAAGCTCCAAATTTGTATTGTTTTTGTGTTTTTCATGTGTCTTCAGCACCCCCAGCGGCTCTCCAATTTAGGAGAGCCGCTGGGGGTGCTGAGGACACATGAAAAACACAAAAAAACAACACAAATTTGGAACTTTCGGGCTGACGCCCTTCTTCAGCGACGGAGAGACATGTACTGTGTGTGTGTGTGTGTGTGTGTGTGTAGTACTTTTGGTTGAGGAAGGTAGCTGAAATTTTTGAGAAAGATAGGGAATAGTAATAACATTAAAATTAAATTTATTATTGTGGGTGTTAAAAATTCATAAATTTTTAGCAATTAAATTTATATAAATGAGCTTATAGAGGTGTACATCGATTAAATTTTACAGAAATGTGAGGTATTCGTAACAAACGATGAAAAACTATAAAATTTATATAATTATATAATTTAGGGGTTGTTTTATCCCCAATACTGTACAAAGAGAAAACCACGTAAATCGGTTCAGAAAATTGAAAAATTATTTGTCGGCTCTTACTCTTTATATTAAGGTGAGCGAAATTGTAAAAATGCTTGCAGAATGGAAGCACATATTACTACGATAGTATATATAATTAGTGTAATTGCCCGTCAAATATGACGGGTATTCGTGAATTAAGTATTACGTTAAAATAAAATGAAAATTAATTGCACCAACCTTTATGTACACTAAAACGTAAAAAATTAATATAAATTCCACATACCCGAATGCTCCAGAACAGTGTTTCTCAACCTTTTTGCTTTGGCAACACACTTTTTAAATGATCCAGCTCTCGCGACGCACCATGAAATAATCGCGACACACTATGAAATAAAAAGTCAATTTTCTTGGTTAAAACTATAAAAATACTTAAAATTCATCATTTAAGAATAAAACAACATAAATATAACAAAAGATATAACAAAATGTTTATGTCTATCAACATCAAATTAGTACAAATGTGACCGAGGTCATTTCAGAGTATGTACAACGAAATATATATATGGGACCAAATCCGACGGGTTGTCGCACCCAGCACCCCTAACCTACTAAGCAACCGCCCCGCAACCCCCGACACTTCCCCCCAACTCACCCTAATCACCACCTTCTATCCCGGCATCCACGATACCCTAAAAAGCATCCTAAAGGCAGCCCACTCAATCCTCACTTCCTCCCCCAAACAGGTCTCCTTCTCCACACCCCCAATCCTCTCCATCCGCAGACTTCCCAACCTAGCTAACATCTTGTGGAGAAAAGAACCCCCATCACCCACTCCTGTGCACCCTGCAGGGTCTCACCCCTGCCGCAGACCACGATGCCAAACATGCCCTATAAACCCACCCTCCAACTCATTCTCAAACCCCACCACCAACATCCCCTACCAACTGTACCACCCGCAACGTCATCTACCTACTAACCTGCACCCAATGCCCCGCCTTTTACGTCGGACTCACCAGCAATTCCCTCAACATTCGCATGAACGGCCATCGCAACAGCGTTAGTCTTAAACGACAGCTATCCGTGGCCGTTCATGCGAATAACCACAATCTTAGTTTCAATGTTTGTTTCACGGTGAGGGCCATCCGCGCCCTCCCGGACGACGCTTCCGCCCCCCAACTCCGTCAATGAGAACTGGCCCATATCCAAATCTTAAATTCTTTCTCTCCTCCCGGCCTCAATATCCGTTAATATTTCCTTCTCTTTCCCCTCTCCCCCCTCCCCCTTCTGCATCCTCCAATCCCCGACCTTTCCACGCTCCCTTCCCTTCCACCCCCACACCTTCACCCGTGTCACTGCCAAATCAGTTGTGTCTCTCTTGTGCTGACGAAGGGATCATCCCGAAAGCTATAACCTCTATAAAGGAGTCTCTCCAACACCCCAGCGGCTCTACTCCGGTAAGTGTTCACTGGGTTTCCTTCAACATCTAGTTGCCCTAAATATATATATATATATCATCAGCCTTTTTCAGTCCACTGAAGGATGAAGGCCTCCCCCAGACCCTTCCAGTTTTCCCTGTCAACTGCCTCCCTCCTCCAATTTTGCCGCAAGAACTTAACAAGCTCTCTGTCCCACCTGTCTTTCGTTTTTCTTTTCGGTCTCTTAATGTTTCTTGGGATCCATTCGATGACCCTGGACGTCCAACGCTGGTCATTTCTTCTAGCAATATGAGCCACCCAATGCACTTTTGGACCCTTGACTTTTCTAATCACGTCACAGCCTCCCATCTTCTTTCTTACCCAGTCATTCCTCTTGCAGTCTCTTCGGGTGATCCCTAACATGCGTCTCTCCATGCTCCTCTGTGTTGTTTGCAGGCGCTGGATCATTCTGTTGTTCATCGTCCATGTTTCGCATCCATATGTCAAAATAGGCAGAACATGTTGGTCATACAATCTCCTTTTTAAGAAGACTGGGATATCCCAAAAGCACTCCATGCCATCTCCACTTCCCTGGCGATTTCTCCAAGAAGCGAACCATCAGTAGTGACGAGTTGACCTAAGTAAACATAGCTGGTTACTTCTCCAAGTTCTGCTCCGTTGATATGTATCTTCTCAGAATTTGTGAAGGAGTTGTACTTAACCTTTGTTTTATTACGATTCATCTCAAGTCCAGCTTCTCGGCTTGCTTGCTCAAGCTCTTCAGTTCTTCAAAGGAGCTCTTCTGGGCTCCCTGCGAACAGTATGATATCATCTGATAAGCGCAGGTGACTTAGATGTTCTCCATTTACCTTTATGCCTTTTTCCTACCAGTATAGCGTTTTGAATACTTCCTCTAGAGCTGCTGTAAATAACTTAGGGGACATAGTATCTCCTTGTCTCACTCTCTTTTCGGCCTTAAAGGCACTCGTTTCTTCATGCAGCTGGACAGATGTTGTCGCATTTTCGTAGATATTCTTCATCAAGATTATGTACTTTTCTTCTACTCCTTGTTTCTTTAGTGCACGTAACACCGACGAAGTTTGGACAGAGTGGAATGCTTTATCTTAGTCGATAAAGCACATACATAGAGGTAATTCATACTCGTTAGTCCGACTTATTACCTCTCTCACGACTTGGATGTGGTCCATCGTGCTATACCCACTGCGAAATCCAGCTTGCTCTCTGGGTTGGGCAGAATCAAGATGGTTTTGACGGCGCATAGTGAGTATTTTGGTGAATACTTTGTAGACTGTTGGAAGTAGACTGATCGGTCTGTAGTTATTCAAGTCTTCTTTGGAACCTTTCTTGTGCAGAAGGATATATATATTTAAAAAATAAACAAAAAGAAATAAAAATCTGTCGAATAACAATTTTTAAAAAATTAATGTGAAATTTGAGCCTTTTTCTAAATTTTCGCGACACACCTGGACCTCGTCCACGACACACTAGTGTGTCGTGACACACCGGTTGAGAACCACTGCTCCAGAAAGTAATAAGCCTTAGAACTTTTATGGGTCAACAACAAATTCCTAAATTATTCCTAAGGAAATATTTTCAAATGTTTCAATATAAGCAGATAACCCGTTTAATATGGAACCTATTGGAACAAGTTCACTACTGCGCTCCCATAACTTGCCAACAGCTAAAACTTTTCTTTATTCATTTGTTTTGTTTATTATTTCGCCTGGTAATCGAGGAATTGGCTAGCCTTCGGCTCGCTTTATTTTTATATCAGTTGTCGCCTCCGGGCGCTATCGCGCCCTTCGCCTCGCTGGAACGAAACTAACCCTCCCCGTTGTCCGATGATCGGGTTGGTAAATGTCGCGACAGGCCTGATCAGTTGTGCGTGAAAGTTATTCAATTCAAGTAAGTGACTGTGTAGGTAAATGACGCCACAGGCCGTAGTTCTCATTCTGCCCGATATGTCAGCCCCACATGTACGTCAACAACCCATCTAGAGTGGGGAGCACAACAGTGACCCTAAGCTTTTCGTCAGCAACGGATAGAGAAGTCAATATATATAATAGATATATAGGAAGATACAAATTATGATGCACTTCCAGATAGGCTAGAAAATTGAAATTAGGTACTTAGGTAGATCTCGAGGGTAAACAGACGAAAATTACAACAATGTTTCTTTTCTTGGACGTTAAAAAATTCTAAAATTTAAACAAATATTTCATGGTTTAGGTGCTTCTGAATGTGCTACAATGCTGAAATTTTTCTAACGGTGGAATTTGCCAAATATGAAAACGGGATTATAGAATTTCGAAAATGTTTACTTATTTGGCCGTTAAAAATTCATAAAAGTTAAAATAAATTGACTAATGTTTATGTACTTTGGTCGAGCCAGGGAACTGAAAATTTTAAATAGGTTAGGGAATGGTGTTCCAACGGTAATTAAAACCGAAAATTACAATAAAGTGCATTATTGTGACCATTGGAAATTCATAAATTTTAAACAATTAAATCAATATAAATGCGTTTATAGCAGTGCTATATCATTAAAATTTGGCATAAAGGAGTGGAGTTTGCAACAAACAACGGGAAAAATGTAAAATCTTTAGGGGCGGTTCTGCCCCATTATTGGCCCATAAGAGGGTAAAAGTATGACGCACTTCCAGATAACAAATGTGCTTCAAATTTGACATTATTATAAGTTTCTAGTCACATATAATGTGAAAAATTTGAAGTTCAAATTCTAATTTTTGGGGGTTGTTTTTACCCCATTATTTAAAATAGAATAATTTTTAGGGGTTGTTTTTACCCCATTATTTAAAATAGGCTGAAATGCAAGCACCGTCTACTAGTATATCAAATGGAGGATAAACTAACAATTCATGGTTCGGAAATCCTCGCAGATACAGCAAGAATGTTAACGGACGTCCGAATCCCCGGGAAAGACCAAAGACGCCGCCCTTCTTTCATCCAAAGAATTCATCTCCCGCAAGGCTAAAAAACCCTCGATCCCCCCCCCCCCCCCCCTCCCTCCCTCCCCCAAGAAAAACACCGAAAAAACCAAACCCAATTGCTTCTCTTAAGCAACCGCTTTAAGAAATGAAATAAAAAAATGAAGCTGATACGAGCAGACGTTTACATTTCGTTTCTGATCCATTCCGCCGCCCCAGAGAAGGCTGAAGCTCCCTCTCGACGAAACTTTCATTTCGCCCTTAGCAACGAGGGCGGAGGGGAAAGTGGGTTTTGGCCTCCTCCCTGCTTACCCACCCCTTACATCCCGACAAATAAAACCATCTCCTTAGCAACCCAGACGTGTGCGAACATCAACAATTGTTTGTTTTGAATCCTTGAGGCCTCCCTTTCCTTTTTTTTTCCTTTCGGTTGCTTCCCTTCAGCGGTGCGGTGGGAGGAGGGGAGATGAACCAGAGTGCGTCAATAGAAAAGGGTATAGAGCGAGAAAGAGAGGGGATTTAGAGGAAGGGGCAAAAAACCGTTGACGTCATTCCTAAGCTCCATCTTCCTCTATTGCCTACTTTTTTCTTCTTCTCGAGTCTTCCGCCTTACTCTTCCCCTCTCCCCTCTCTCTCTCTCTCTCACTTTTCCTCCTTCCCCAATTCCGCCTCACTCCACTTTTTCTCATAGATAGAAGCTTAAACCTCATCCCTTTCGACCCGACATATCGATTGAGGCTTGGTTTCTCCAAATCCCATCGTTCAATCCAACTCGTTCTTTTTCTTCCGCCTCCTCCTCCTATCTCCTCCGCAAACATCGCGCTCCCTTCCTCTTTTCTCACCCCCTTCCTCTCCCCCACACCCCTACCTCCTCCTCTCCTCTAATCTTCCTTCCTTTACTTTTTTCCTCCAAAAAATAATCCCCTGCCTCCTCGCCAATACCTCCTCTAACTCACGCCGCAGAGGTATTCCCTACCTTCTTTTCCTTAATCTTTATCCTTCATTCCGCCCCATCTCCCCCGTCCCTTTTAATACCATCTCCTCCGCATCGACTGGGAATTATCTCCTTCGACTGATATTCCGTCCGTTTGTTTCCTCCTGAATTCATAATTAAGTTACTGCGTTTGTTGGGCACGTGCCAAACCGAGTTTACATATATAAACATAAGTAGAGGGTTTTTATAAAATATCTTATGAATGTAATGTTTGCCTATATCGACTCCTGTATAAAATCCAAAAGATTCATCGACGATTTAATTTTTTTGAAACGCATACCAGACATAACCATGTTGAACAAGAGAGAGAAAACGTAACCAAGAGCGATTTAAAAATAAATGTTTGGGAGTCTACACAGTACTCGGTTTCTTGGCAATATATCTGTTCAATAATGGAATAAAACCATTACCGTGCGAGTGCAAAGTATTTCATATTAGTAGGTTGGATTTAATACTATGTATCAGTGTTATGGCTAAAAAATGATCATAAAAATATCTCTCTGTATATATATATGGGTGTTTCGTTAAAATCAAACAGAGATGTTATATTCTCTCTCGTTCTTTGCCTTTTTGTAGCATTTTTGTTCCAATGCATCTACAAAGATGCCTTTATCTCACATAAACAGTTTAAAAAATTTCTCGTCTCTTCTTTCCTCAGAACTATCATATTTCAACCTCTGGAAAAATTATAAAACGAACGAGTGAATGGAATAAATAAGGGTAAATACATACTCTAGAACGAGATTTTCAATTCCCAATCGAACGATACGTACGTCATAAATATATTTTATCTCTCATTTCTATAAAATCTTTCATATGCGTTCTTCTGATATATATTTATTTATATATATTTTTTTGGGGGAGACCATTTTTTGTTCCCTATCTCTTGAACGAATGATCGGATTGTAAAGATTGTTACATTGTTTGAAAGCTTGCAGATGATTTTTAGCCCTTTAACAATTTCGTATCTCATCTAGAAGTTAAACTGTTAATGTTCAAACTTTCCAAAAGTCTATTTGGTTGCGGTGGCTCTGCCGGTGATTCTAAAGGCGTTTTATAGTAGCAGTAAATTGGACTACTACATATTCGCAGCATTCTGTGCCTCAACGTTAGAGATGATAGCGGGTGATACGGATTTTAACGTGAGTTGTCATTGTGACCAATATATGACGAGGGAAGTTATAACGCTTACTTGCACGAAAATGTTACCTTATTTCTATTATGTCATCTTATACCTCAATAATGATCACTATTGATTTAAAAATTTTGAACTTTTTCATAAAACAATTAACAACGCATAATCAGTTGATGGTTCCTTTGGGAATGTATTTTTATTGATCACGCTGCGGTAGATAGCTTCTGTGTAGAAAATTACATTCGAAATTTCAAAACTTTCAAAATGCGATGCCGTGGCGTAGTGGCGGGCGCGGTGGCCTGCAACGCTGAGCTATTGAAAACCTGCGAAAGTTGCATTTTTTCAATAGATCTTGCGGCCGCATATTTACGTGTTTAGAGGGGAGTACGCGAATCAACGTTTCAACCTTCGCAAGGGACATATAGCTGTTTGTCCTCCATCGTGCTTTTCGAAAAGAGTATGCTAATGCCGGTACCGGGTTTCTCAAATTATTTGCTTTGTGATTTAAACTGACGAGCCTACAAGCCCTAGAGTCGTTTGAAGTCACAAAGTTCCACAAATCACGGACTTTGACTGCAATCATTGTAAGAAAGCGATTGAGATAAATTATTTTTGTTCGTTATTTTTCATTGAGTGTTATTCATTTTTGAACTTAAAAGATGTAAACAAGTAAGAATTAAAAATTTTAAAAAAATCTTTTTGTTTTATAAAATAGGTAGCCTTAAAAGGATAAAACAAGAAAATTTCATATTATTTTTTCGTTATAAAAGATTATGGTGTCATTTACTTGTCATTACTATAACTTTACATAGTATCATTTACGTAATAATCTCATTCCATAAGCTGGAGTAAATGGATTTTTAATATAAACTTAATAGCAAAACACATTTTTAAATGAAGCTCAACGATGAAAACCTCCTATCAAAGCGAAATTATTACGTAAATGATATGTAAAGCAACAGTAAACAAAATAATATGACACCATAATCTTTTATAACGAACAAATGATCCGAAACTTTTCTTGTTTTATCCGTTTAAAGCCGCCTATTTTATAAAGCAAAAAGATTTTATTTTTGATTTTTTTAAAATTCTTTCTTGTTAATTGCTTCCATTTCTCTCGGTCTTTTAAATTTTCATTAGATACATACGTTTTATGTACTTTTAAAATTATCGCGTTTTCAAAAAATATATTCTATAAAAGGAATGATGTGCTTCTCATAAAATATTTTGAATTCGATAAAGTTTAGACATTTTTGCTACTTTTTTGTTTCAATCGACGCCACTTACTCCATCTCTTTGAAAACGTACATACATTTCCTATACCTCCACTTGATCTCCATGCTTTTACTCTTCCTCCTCTCTACCCTCTACTAATACCCTCCTAAAGGTAACCGTTCCTCTCCCCGAGACTTTGGCCCTTCCATTATAATCTCCACCCACGCTTCTTTGATCCTTACACCTCTTTTTACCCAATCCCACCTGCCTTTCCCCAATAAAATCCTTCCTACAACATAAGAAGACGTATATCTCCACGAATCCATTTCTCAAATATCCATTGCATCGCTCCACGAGCCGTGTTTCTGTTGTTATGACACACGCGCGTATGTTTCGTTTCGACTTTTGCTTATACGTGTCCCACGAGTTAAAATACGGTGAAGTGACCGAACACGTCCTCACTCAATCGGTTACTACTCCATCGCGACGGAGGAAGAAGCGACGAACGGCGTTGTGTTCAGGACAAAACAAGCATTCCGTCCTCCCACCACCACCAATCCAACTTCACGCAGTAACCAGCGGCGGCGCTACTGTACGAACTTTTCAATCACACCTCGTACACGTTCGTTTCCACGTCAGATTCTCATTTACGGCTAAATCTAAAAAAAAGTAAACTCTTTCTTTCTATTGATCCTTTTTCTTGACTATTTCCAGTCGAATTTTTCGTCTGATACCGGTCATTAAGAGAAAGACGCGAACTGAATTTAATTCTTCTTTTTTTTTTAAGTGAGCGCATGAAAAAACAGTAACAGCATCAATTCGTCTGTATGAATGATATGCTTCAAAAAACAAGGATAATTCATTCGCTATGCTTATATATCGTGACTAGGTAGCTGCGAAATGTGATTAAATATTGACAATGTAAACTTTAAAAATAATAAATAATGTAAAAATCATGCCTATACGTGTTAGTTTCTAATTTTGATTGAACGATAAAGATTCTTTCTTGAAGAATTGATACTTAAATATATCAAATTGTTTTCAATTAAGTGGACAAATATAAATAAAAACCCGTTATACTTAATCCGGATAATTTGTTTTCAAACTTTCTTTAATTTTTAAAGATATTCCTTTTGGATTAGCAGTTGTCCAACTTTTCTAAAGCTCTAATTCCGTATAAACAAAATTATTTTCCATTAATTTAAAAACAAAGCCGAGTATTTTTAGACATGGTTTATTTGGATCTAATATAATACAAAAATAGATACCATCCTCGAACGTAGGTATTACAAACGCTAACTAAACCACTCCACATAAAATTCTAAGCGATCAAATTTAAATAAAGAAGGTGTTATTAACCTACTAACATTCGCCCCCTCCATAAAGTTACCTTTCGTCCATCTTAGATTAAACGGGAAAGTATTTACGACTGATTAATGAATTTCAATACCAACATGGAACGCCCGCCAAACTCGAGGACGTGAATATTCATGCTACCGGCTAGAACGCAGCAGCGTAAGTTAACCTGCAGTGGTCGTAATGGGATATGTCTGGGAGAGGAACTATAAAACGTCTCAAGACTGTTACTTAAGAGGTCCTTAAGCGTCGCGTTGAACCTAACTTCGCCTTACGTAGGTTTTTATTCCAGCGTTTTCCAAACACTTTTGCATCCAAAACCCCTTGTTTAGAATATTTTGACGCGAAATTCCTTCCAAAAATATTCTGAGAAAATCTTATGATTTATAAATTTATATTAATAACTATTTATCATACCTATAAATATTTATTAAACACTAGCAGAATTTCCCGTTGAATTTCAACGGATTTAGTGAAGCTACTACAGCACAACACACAAACTCTTTAAAATATCTATATAGTAGATACTTTTTAAATTACAATAAGCTTTTCTTAACAAATCATCGTATTTGCTCGTAACAATCCGTTTCCGAACGTATTGCCTTAAAATATAACGATAATTGTATTTCCTATAATATATATCAATTTCGCCAAATCCAGCTTCATTTCTCGTGTAATTATGCTTATGAAATGTGTACATTTATGTCTTGTAAGGAAGAAACCCGTGAAAAAGCAATGTACAATTGTCCATGATTGAACACTGACTCCGGTAAATGTACACCAGATACGTGAGCTTATTTACGTTAATAAAAATTAAAATGTAGAATATAATGATTTTACTTATAAAAAATGTAAGATTCCAGTATTCAATAGACGAAAGAAGGTTCAATTACTTTCATCAATAAACGCTTCTTGAATAATAATCAGTACCTATTTACGTTGCTATCCATATACATCGATCATTTCGTTGCTTAAACAAAAGTGCGAATCGAATAACGCTAAACTTTCGTCTATTTGTAAGCTTCATTGAAGTTAACTGAATCGGAGGTAACAATGACGGCCGCCTTGGCAACGCCCGGAAAGAGTACGAAAAATCCACAAAATATCGAATCAAATTGCGTATTTCTGAAAACTTCGACCGTGTAACATGTAAACTTCGCATGAATAAGATAGTATAGGGTTTTATTCGTCGAATAAAGCAAAAACGAAAAAAATCGGTCCGTATTTACGTATTTTTATGCTTGAAGGAAGAATACCTTGCAAGTCAAGAAATGGATTCATACGTGTTATCTTATGGAAAAATGTTAATCCCCTATATTGGCAGCAATGATTAATTCCGGTGGACCAAACCTTGACCATTCACTAAGTTAGGATGTAAGGAAGAATCGTACCAAATTTATCGTTTAGGAGAAGTTCCATGAACAAACACAAATACACAAACACACGCTTCAAAATATATTATAGTAGATTACTTATTATCCATTAACATAATAATTTCGGAGAATTTACCGAATTCACTCGGTACAGGAATATTAACGTATTTCATATGAAACAGGGAAACTATCGTCTGCACCATTTAATTATTAGTCAATCTTGAATTCAATCACAGCAAGAATAAATTTTCAAATAAACGTTTAATACTAACAATAAGCGGCTATTATCCCATTAGTTTCAACTATATGGGTTTCCTTAGCGACAAATTGGGTTTCAAGTATCACTTTCTGTTTCGCTTTTAATTCGAAATTTAAAAGACCACAATTTCAACCGAGAATAGATTTACTCCCAAGCCTTCTTCTCATTAAACAAATTATATTCTAAAATAGTTTCGAATTAAAAAATATTGTGTTCATTAATTACTACATTTTGTAATGCACCACAAACACGTCACATCGTCCTATTTCACGATATGTCAATAAGAGATACTAATGGAACAATTTACGAACATGGTTAAATAAATAGAGAAAAACTAAAATCATATTTTATACGAAATTATATCGGACGTATTTTCCAAACACCTTCAATAATACTCGAGATCAATTGTACATAACAGTAGCCTTAAATAATTTTTGTAAATAAAATGAAAATTCGAATATTTTTCTTACATTTTAGGTTTAATCCAAATACAACCACCAAACCATTCAACAATAGCAGAACATTTTTGAAAATATTAAATTTCCTCTAAATTAAATTCATTTTTCCTTAGCATTTGTCAAAATGCCTTTTTCTGCAAATAAAATAAGATTTTTACACATACTGGTATCAAAGGATAAAGAAGTGAGGTAGAAAAATTATGTTGGGAAAAGAAAGGATCAAAAAGAGGAAGGAAAATTATATATATATATATATATATATATATATATATATATATAAAGTATTGTCTTTATAAGTCTCGGAATGGCGCGACGGAGAGTAGAAGGTTGGGAGAAGGGTAGTGGGAGAGGAGTAGGGAATTTGAGGATGTATTTGGTAGGTCCTGGCGTGTGTCGCATTCATGAATATTCGTGTACCCGCAGTGCATTGTTGGGTTTACCAAGCTCCGTTCCGAGTCCTCATCCCTTCATCAACCCATTCTACTTCCCTCTCTCTTCCTCTCTCTCTCCTCCCACTCCCTCTTTTTTTCACCTCACCATGGCATCCCTTCTTCTCCCGACCCGAAACTCAGCTAAGTGAATCCGGACTAAAACAAGTGAGGACAGGAATTGTGACCGAAGTGAGTTAGGGAAAAGAGGGTCAGAATAATTTATGACAACGGCGACTTTTCTTTGTCCACTCCTCGACTGTTTAAAATGGCGCACCGCTATACTGATTTACTGAATGTGATCGATACGACGGACGAAAGTGACTTTTATGTCTACGGAATGGTTATTTCGGGCGAAGAAGCGTCCATTTCATTATTTTTCTTCGGTACATCCCTTATTTATTAAAGATGGAAAAAGGAGTTTTAACCCTTTCAATGAAAACTCATGATCGGAGAACGTTTTTTTCGAAATTTTATATTCTATAAAATATAGCGATGTTCGCTAGGTAAATCCACTCAGGAGGTTTTGATAAAACATACATTATTCATGAATGAAAACAAGTTACAAAATAAATGCCCGATAAACATTTTAAAATCTCAAAAAGTAGAAATGGTAGTATAAATTTAACTTTAATTTATAGCTGCTGTATCTCCTATAGCCGTGTAAAGTTTTTAAAAAATAAACCGGCTACCAAGATGGTATAATTAGTGTTGATTAACCGGCATAAAATTATCAAATTTATTTATTAATATACAATTGGCTTACAGTACGAGGCCAATTACAACTGCTTGATTAACAAAATAATAATTAGAGAAATGTATTTTAGTTTTTAAAAATACTATAAAACAAATCAGAATGTTTATCAAATTTATTGTGTCCACATGTCCTTACTGACCAGATAGAATCGCTAGAAAAGTATATTAATATGCTGTTTAAATAAGTTACTTAAATTAGATGAAATACTGCAATATGACAATTACCATGTGAAATTACATACCATTTGTCTCTCTGTTGCAGTCTTATTGGCTGGTTTGTTTATCAGTGTCTTTGGCTTCCGAATACAGATTGCGAGAAACTGAACAGCAGCCGAACACGCGCACGCGTTGATTGTTTATTATTAAGAGAGTTACGGCGCCATTGCTTTTAATATCATGAATTCTGATGTAAAGTGCTCAGGGAGGAGGAATGGAAACATTTAATAATGCTAATGCTTTTGATAAGAATATGTTAAAAATACTGATAACAACGAAGAATATTTAAGTACAAAATCGCTTACGTAAGTTGAAAAATACAACTCTAAAAAATTCTACATTTAAATCAAAATCGAAGACAACTACGGTTTCATTTCCTATCCAAATAGAATTCTCGGACATGCATCCATTATTGAACAATGATATTCTTTAATTCCTTCATCGTGCACATATTTTATAAATTTTACCAAGAGAAATATTTCATTTGAACAAATTAAAATAAATTATCCACGTTGAAGGGGTAATGTTAATGAAATTTCAGCCGTTAATTAAATAGATTGGATTTGTTCTATAATAGAATCCTTTTCAAGCAAAAACCATTGACACTATCTTTTAATTAATATTTGTATAAATAACTACAAGTGGAATTCATGTCACGCTTTCACGTGAACTGAATTAGGATTGCGCTTTTATGAATTGTTTTGTTTTCTCAGTTTCTCTCGCAATGATAGTGCGAGGGAGAAGGGTTATTCATTTTCACTTTCCCGTTATTCCCGTAAAGGAATGAGGGCGTGAATCTTTCATATTCTTCCGTATTTTTTTCTCCTCGCTATAATAAAATGCGCTCGAATCCCGACCTAAGAAATTTAAATTTTAAAGTCCCAAAAGGCTGGTGGGAGCTTATCCTGCCATTAAAGCACTTTGCCCGTTAATATTTGAGGCGTCTCTTTGCATTTACTATTTAGGTCGCATTTTGCGGTACTCGTGAAACATTAAGTGGCGCGACTACTAAATGGATGTACCTAGCTCGCAGAGAGAGAGAGAGAGATATAAGAGAGAAAATGTGCGCGCCTTCGAAAAAAAGAGAAAATGTTACGAGGAATGCGAAAATTACGTGGCAAGGTAGAGAAGGAGGAAAATGACCTTATTATATTCTCATCTCGAAAATTTACCTCATTTAATCCATACGAAGTTCGCAAACGGCTATTATAGTAATACATAATTCGAACGGCCATGGAGATTTGAATATGCATTTAGTGCTTTATTTTGTGAAATTAGCAATTGATAAAATCACTCCCCAATAATTAAGTTCGAAATATTTATATTCACTTTGAAGGAAAACGGATTGGGAAAATCATTTTAGTAACTGAATGAAGGGTTCGAGCTGTAACTTATTGTTAGCTGCTGGAAGTCCTCGCTTTTCGTAGTTCAGCTTATACGTCAGTTCCTAATTAACAACATTGTTTCATTCTTCCGTCCTCGTGATCAGTTTAGTCGACATATTTTTTTCGTCGTTCCGGTTTTTTTTTGTTGTTTCACTCATATATAAGTGCCTAAGTAACAAACAACATTGTTTCATTTTTAGTAATGGAAATATTTCACATATTTAACCCAGGAACAGTGACTTTTATCCCTTAATTTATTGCTGCGTCTACGGAAAATAGTGACCCGCTTTACGTCAATCCTCTTTTCGTCAATTCGCTTTTTCTCGATCCACTTTTCGCAGCAGTTTTCAGGAACGTAACCTAAAGAATAATCGGAGACTACCTTTATTGAACTTACTGCGCGTTAATAAAACAATTTCACGAATTTTTAGATGCAAACATTAAAGTAGGATAAACTCTAAATTTCACATTTAAATGTATGGCAGCTACTGTATTCTGATTAATTTTCCTCACGGGGTTTCTTTGGTGTTGTGAAAACATTTGATTTATACTCGATGTTCCAAAATGCTATACATATATTTTATATAAATGCAGAGTATAGCAAAAATGAGAGGAAATAAGATCAGTTATAAATACTTTGTACGAGAAATTGATATATACTCGAGCATTATTTTTTGAATTTTGTCACCCTAAATTTCAGAAATCGTCCGGTTGCACTGTAAATATTTTCCTTACTTCCTCTAACTAAGCTAAACACTATACATTATTTCGACGAAATTACGGCGTCCCAGAACGCATGTTTCCTTTCGTGAGGTGACGTTTACCAGCGCGCCTACTTCCCTTTTCCCTCGAGGAGATTGAGGAAATTTATCCCAGCAGAGCATTGGCATCGGTTTGGGAATGCATCTTTATTCTCTTGGACCTTATCGAAAATAAATTCGCGGTATATTTTTCTTATACTCACTTACTTGTGGGAAACGAGGAGAGAGTTTCCGAGTTTATTTTACAAGAGAGACAAAGTGATACTGATAGTTGAGTGGAATTGGTTGTTAGGTGCGTTAGAATGGCAGAGATACTGCACCTTTGTGCGTGGACCGGTGATTATGGAAAGAGATTCGCAGAAAGAGAAAGGAAGAAAACGGAAGAGAGATATCATATGAATGGGTAAGGAGGAAAATATTGAGAATAGGAAGAAAAACAGAAGAGGCAGATGGGACGAATTCTAGGTAGAAAGACGAGGAGAACATGAGCAGAAGGAAAATAGATAAAGGAAATGGCGTTTGAAAATATGGTATATAAAAGGGAAATAGGACAGAAAGATTGAATAAGACAGGAGTGAAAGACGTAAAAAGAGGAAAAGGTGTTGTAACTCAATACGGGGTTGAACTTGATAAATTACCGCCATTGTTTTCAGCGATCTACTGCAGCGAGATATGGGATTCGAAATAAATTAATTCTTGTTCGCCGCGTTGTGACTATGTCGACAGAAGAGATTTATCTTCCATAATCGGGCAAGAGGTGAGACAAAATTGATTCAATTGATGTGCCGAGATGAGTTCATCTCTATAAGTGTGAGTCTAATAAAAGAAACAGCTTTAAACGTAGAAACGATTTCGAAACACTTGAAAAACTTTTTGACAAGTCAAACCTCTAATAAAGCGTTCTGAATTATGATAAAACATTTATTTGACTTTTTGTTTTACGTTCTAGTCTTATATTCTATTGAAGAATTTTGATATTGGGTTAATTCCGTAACAAAAATGTAGAGCTATTTCAAGGTAATATGTTGTTCATAAATTTATATATTACATCACATACATTCTAGGAAAATGTTTCATTTAAGTAAAAGTTAAAAGAAAAAGATATATAGGACTGGGTAACCATTTAGCGCTGATTAAAATTTTAAGCTACATTTTCTGAAAAAGGAACATATTTCATCGGAATATTTTTTCGTATACTCAAAATTTACCACAGATCAGAGCCATCAGGCTTGAAATTTTTATTATTTTTATCGTTATTACAAATTAATTCATTTTCGTAGGGACCACGGCTGATCCGAAAGACCGAAAATATTTCCGATGCACGGATAACACGACAGCTTATTTCATTTCGCAAAATTTTACGAAAGCGTTTTCATCCGCCCGCTTTTAAACGTAAAAATAAATAAATAAAAATGCATTTGGCCGGATTTACCCCCCCCCCCCCCCTACTCTCTCTCTCTCTTTGACTGAGTCAATTCCTCTATCCTCTCATATCTAAATTAAATGGGTTTTTCAAATTTTTATTCATTTTTGCCTTTCCAAAATAATATTCTCGAAAAAAGGGGGGGGGGGGGGGTCGCAAATCATTTGATTTCATAAAATATGGCGAAATCTGAATCGCAAACATGAAAATCACGGAATCGGGAGAACGTTCCTCAAAAACTAATATTGGCGTAGTACATTGCAACGTGTAAACATGTACTATATGGTCATCAGTGTGTGCGATGCATGTACCTGCCCCCCGTCATCAAATAAGGAGTCAATGAATAATGCCTATAAAACAAACCGGGGACGGCGAGTAATTGAATCGTCCAGAACAGAAAAAAATACTTCGGTCTTTCAACTTTGATCATTAATGATCCGTTTCGCACCAACTCAAAAATTTTACAGCAAAAGGAGATGTGAATTTTAACATATCCGAATAAACTTATATAATATTTCAACTGAAAAAAATCCACACACAAAATAGTTGAATAGAAAAGCGAATGCGGCAGCCCCTTGCTCAATGCGATGGTTAAGTTCCTTGAATAGTTAAACTTTGGCATAACCGCGTTGTGAAAATTTAATATCTTATGGATAAAATGATTCCTGGTAACGATTTTTGTCACGTCATAGTCGTACATAAAATGTGGTCCCCCGCCCCCAATTCAGGACCGCATACAATTAAAGTCTATACTTATATTTTTAATAAGTGTCACATTTATTTAACTTCATATATGAACAAACCCGCCTTAGAAATTGCTAAGACAAATTAATTTAATTAAAAAACGCATAAAGAGCCTAAAAATTGTACAGAGGCAAGGCAGGCAACGTCATCAAGAAATGAAATTGTATATATCTGCAACCATGTTGTCAACATACTCGTCGGCAAAAAGAAACCTAACAAGTCGCATACTTTTCAGCATAAAGTAAGACTTTAAATGCATAAAATTCACTTATATTGGTGAATAATTTAGAACTTATATGACAGAAAATACTGAATAATTCTCATTCCTTTTAAGTATTCAAAGACACTGAAAATGTTTAAAATGCATTAAATTAATGGATATAAAACATTGCTGATCGGTAATCAATCTCGGATCCGGCTATTAGAATTGAGAATGTGATTATTCATTACATGCTAACAGTGACTGATATCAAGGTAAATATTTGATTGCGCATTCCCAGAATAAGGTATTCTCGTTAAATCTGGCGAACAAGCGAACGTGTTCCGCGAACAGAAGTGCTTTGTATCCGATTTAAAAATTTATTTTATGAGCGTCCTCGAAATTTTCTGATCACATACACTGAATAGACAAGTTACCAAAAAATAAAGCATGACCAAGAAGAAAAAATGTTATGAATTCTTTTAGTGCTTACCTAAGCATGGGACGAATAATGCTTGCTTATATATATTATCAAAAATTGTCACGTCTCTTTCGTCCACGATTTCTACTCATGATGTGATTTAACAATATTAATTATTTGAAGCCAAATGTGCGAGTTCAAATAAGTTAATGCAAAACTGTTGGTATTTATAATTTTGTTGAAACAAAAATATTTAAGGAGCAGGTAGGCGTGAACATTTTCTGGCAAATAGAAGCAAGAAACTGAAGTCTGTATAAGAAAATGCGAAGACTATTCTGTTAATTTAATTCTATACTTTCGTGGCCTAATACTGCATGTTTTGCTATTCTTAAACAAATTAAGCCTCCCGAAGCATAAACAAAAGAAAAACATGGCACGATCTTTGTCGAAATCGGAAAACAGTAGTTGTTTCTCCTCGCTTGAGAAAGGGCTGGCAAAAAAGATTTAAGTTCATTTCTCCGGTATCTCTCTACCTGGAAAAAAAATCGACGGATATTCTTGGCTCCATAAAAATCGGATGCGAATTTGAAAAAATAATAAAAACGAGATGAATAGTTGCAAGGCACTCACAGACCGGTTGCCTTGGAAACGCATTTGATCGTAAAAATCAATTGACAACGCATTGTTTGCTTCCCAGAGTGAAAGAGAAAGAGAGGAAGGTGAGCGTAGCGGCCTTCGTCAAAATCCCACCGAGTCCCACATGGTTCCATCCTCTCTCCTGCCATCCTTCCCTCGCCGATGGTAACATCCCTGTGGTTTTTGGTACCCGGCGACATGGGAGCGAACGCCGGTACGGTAACCGGGACATTGAAGTGATGCATTGCAGTTCTGATGCACACTCGGAACAAACTCCCATCCCAGAATATTTATGATTGGGAAAAGCATTCGGAGAGAATTTCAATGAAGGGATGACCCTTCCCCTTTTTTCTCTCCCCCCCTTTCTCTCTCGTCCTCTTTCTCTCACTCCCTTACTATGCCACTATAATCCATCCAACGCCCACCCCCTAACTCCCTCGTTTTTTCACATCTCGGCATCGCTACACCCGATTTCTACGTGAAAAAGATAAATATAAAAATATATATGCGCGACGACAAAAGGGAAAAATATAGTAATGACGAGCGGAATAAACGAAAAAGACTTCGAAATGTATTGATGAAAATGCAGAGGATAAAAGGTCCGGCATTTTGAAATAATATTTATAACATTTTGACAAGGTTAACGGCGCGCGTCCTGACAATTTTTGAATGAATAGAGACGGATTTTTTAAATATTTATGGACCATATGTCATTTTTTGGCTGTAGTTAGCGAGAAAAAATAATTTTTGGCAGTGTTTCTGTCCTTTCCATATGCATTTTAATATATTTCGCAAGAAATATGACCAATACGGACAAGCTTGTCTCGTTAAGCCAGGAATACAAAAGGGTGATGTTTGATTGTTTCCCGAAAATCTATGTCAGTTTAAAAATTTTTTTAATCACACAGGATAGTTATCAGCTGAATAACTAAATAGAGATATACAACATAAACGTTACCTCCTTTGTGCATATGCTAGTAAATAACGACTAATGAAAACATCTGTTCGTAGAGAGGTAATGCACATAAAATTCCTAGAGAATCCGCTTCAATATTTGATGATAATTAACAATGTTTCATTATAGAACATATTTAGTGCTTTTTTGTTAGAATAGAGCAAAATGGTAAAAATAAATAAGGTATTTCTATCTCAATTCAAGATTTAAAAAATGTACCTACTTTATTTGTTACCATTTTGTACTTCAGTATGCAGTCTTTGGTGATGTAAGCCAAGGGCTAGTTACATTTTATAATAATTAAAATCGTGCATAACACTGAAAATAGTCGAAGAAAATATTTATTTATAATTTCTAAAATAAATTTAAAATGCATAATTATTCTTTTAAAGTCAAGCATTGATTTACATAAAAAGAAAGAAAAATTCGTTATTATATAAAAATTTCATAATGAGATTGAAGTAATTCAAATTAATGTCCCAGAAAATGACAATTTGCTATATAACTGAAATAAATTTGGATGAAAAATAAACTTTCATCAGAAGATTTTTTTGTAATTATTAAATTAATTTCACACGATTTTAAAACAGATAAAAACGGCAAAAGATGCGTCATTCGTAAACGACATGTTTGTTTTTACATATTTCATTTCCATAATTTTCAAAACAAATATTTCCCGGAAATTCATTACCGAAATATTTAATTAGGACATTTTAATAAAATATAACTCGCGATTTAAAAAAGGCCAAAACTGCCATTCCAGTCACTGGTTGGGAAAAGTTCCCACGTAATGCATTCGTGGAAATCAATCGACTAATCCCAATTTCAGAAAATCAAGAAACCAACTTCCTATTTTCTATAAGGCAAATGGCTTATGGAAGGTTATTTCCCAGGAAATGCAAGTAAAGACTCGTTCCTCTTCCAAAACGACTTCCAAAAAGAGATTATAAAGTGGCTGACATATTCCTCCTAAGTGGAGTCCTCCCATTTCCCTCCAAAAATATCTCCCCACTCCTTCGCTACCATTCGAAAGCAAATCCGAAGAGAGAGGTGAATCAAGGGGCACGCACTTTAGGTGGTCACCAAAGTATATGCGGCCAATAAGCTATTCCCCTCTTTACTTCTAATTTAAGCTTTTTCCCAGCCAATTTTTTTAAATTCATCTTTTTCAAACTCTCCTGTTATTTTTTTATTCTCCTTCCACACTCCTCCCTCTTTCTCTCTTTTAAACCTTCCTCCTCCTGCCGCTTTTCCTACTTCAACTTCCTGTCCATTTACTCACTTCCCCCTGATGTTATTTTCCTCTCTATTTCTCTACCTCTCCTCCATTTTCTTCCCTTACTCCCTCCACTTCCTTCACTTTTTCACTCTTCTATCCTCTCTCTCCCTCTACTCACTTCCTCCTGAATCTCCATAAAGCTCTCAAGTACATTCACTTCTATCTCCATCCCTCATTTCTCTCTCCTTCCACTCCTCCCTCCCTCCCACCACTCCTCTCTACCTCCTCTCTTCCCTTCCTCTCTACATCCCCTTAATCCTCCATGCCTCCCCTCGCTCTCCTCCGTATCCTTTCCTCTCAACCTCTCCCTGACGCTTTCTCCCCCTCCTACTTCCCCCTTTAGTCTCCCACGCACTTTCTTTCTCCCCCCCCTCTCTCTCCATCACTCTTCACCACCCCTTCTAAACCCTTTCATTTCTCCCCCTCACTTCCCTTTTCATATCTCCCCATTCATCTAACCCTCTCGCACCTTCTCTCCCTTATCCTCCCCCCCTAAACCCCTCCGCTTCGTCTCCTTCCACGCCCTAATCTCCCACTTACTTTTCTCCCCCGCCCCTTAATCCTTATTAAAGGATCCTCCCTCCCGCAAAAATCTTTCAGTCTTATTCCATCCACTCTGTTCATACCTATATTATTCTTCCTTCCTCATCCACACTACCTCACCTCCATTCTCTAACCCTCTTTTTTTGCTCCTCTTTTTAAAAGTACTCTCCACTTCTTTTTATTTCTATCACTTAGAGCCTTGACAAGTAGAATTAAAGTGGGGCTTTCATCATAGCACGCAGTGCAGTAGCGCCCTCTGGAAGCCTACATCGCACGCGTGTAAAATGTAAATTTTCTCGAGTCCTTTATGTGGAATAATCACCCTTGACGTACCCTTCTTCTTTTCTGCTCTATGCTTTGTTATCTTTATTTTACATCTATCATCTTCGTTCCTTTCTCTCTCTCTCTCTATAACCCTATTCCTATCCTTTATCTCTCCCGCCATTAATTTTATCTTCTCCGATTCCTCGGCGCCTCTTTTCTTTCGTCCCACACGACCTACTCTTATCTCTACACGAGCCTGAAACTCGCTTACCGGAGCCTTTTGCAGCGGGCCCTTTAAGTTTCTCCTTCCGCATAATCGTCTTCGCTCAGTTCTTCTTGTGACGTTATCTCCTATACCATCTTCGAGCTCTTTCACTTCCTCCACCTCAGCCACCTTTATTAGTAGTGCCAAGGGAAATCATTTAATTTAATGATTTTTCCTCCGCAAACTCCACTACTTGGAGATTTAGTTTTTTTGACCGCTCATTGTCAAATGTTAATTTAATTTTACCTAGGAATTTTATGGTGCATAGTTTATAAATTATAATCCACATACTCACTAAGTATTTATGACGTAGTTAGGTATACCATAAATTTACTTCCGTTAGGGAAACGAATGATGATTGTTTTAAAATTTTGAAATGACAAAATTATTTAAAATACGGCGAATGGAATTTTAAAACATTTAATAGAATAATTTTGATATCAGAAGGTTGAGGTTGCTGGGTATATGAAGGGCACATTTGTGATTATACAACTCGGCCAATTTCACACAAAGAGAGTGATCGTTCGCTATCGAAAGTAACGGCAAAATTTCAACCGAAATCTCCCAAAATCTAGAAATCAGTAGGCGCACCTTACGTATTAGCGAAACGATAGTAGCGGGACGCTTTATGAGCACGTCTCAGCTGTCCTTCCCTCATTCTGTCACGACTTTTATCTCTTGAACCGCTTGACGGGTTTTAATTAAATTACATTTGTAGATTTCATCGCCGTAGCATGAACTGCATCTGTCAATTACAACTTCAACTTTACATAAGCACTTAGATAAACTTATACTCGAATGGGATCTGTCAAGCAAGAATTCAGTTCTACGTTTTTCTCCCCATAGCTCATATACGGTCAATTAAAAAATGTATTCCGATAGAGGACAACATTTTCCACAATTAAGACTTATAGATTTGGAGATAAAAATTCGAGAACCGTCCAAACATTTGATGCCGTTTTGTACGTAAATTCCATAAAAAACCCCTTTGAAATGTGCATTACATTTATAAAGTACATTTTTCCTCCTTGTTACATCGATACTTTTCCGCGCGCGTGACATTTACTTATTCCGTTCTTCCAATTACTACGAATTTATTTCTTGTAATAATTTTGTATGACTTTGTTACACTTTTAGCACCTACCTATATAATCCTTTTTTCAGCCACATTCCATAACCACACCCTCTATCACCACCTCATAAATCAATGGTTCACTGTAATATTCATCCCCTCCTCCTCTCTCTCCGGCTATAAATCCTTCATCTCGCTAACTTTGTATCATCCCCTTCGTATTTAAACCCCTCTCTTTCACCCTTTTTTCCTTCCCATCTCTCACCCCTTCCTCAACCATCCCCTATAGCCCCTCCGTAAAAAAAAAACCGTCCCTGAAAAAACACCACCCCAGTCATCTTCGCATATATTCAATTTTCCACCCCTCATTCGCTCCGTACCCCCATCCTCCCCCCCTCCCGTACCTTCCGCCGACTTTTAACCCCTAAAATGAAAAGAAGCAGGCATCAGCGTTGCCAAATAAGCAAATTTTGGGCCGAATTTAGAGGAATTTATAAATGTTATTTAGCTTTTAGACAAATGGATTTAAATGTGAAACGGTATACAGAACACGGAGGAAAGTTTGCGACTTCATAATTGTTTGCAACTAAATAAAGCCAAGTAGTCAAACTATACTGAGAAAATTTAAATTCTTACAGAAAGTTTATCAGGCCTAGGGTCAAGTGCATGCGTCAGAATATAAGAAATTTATTAAATTAAGCCCAGCAAAAAGAATTTCAATGCGTTTTTTTTTATAAGATTCAAAGACTTCGTGTACGATATGTAATAACCTTACTATCAATGGCTGTACAGTGGCACAACATTAAAAAGCCATTCCATTTAACTTTTACGATTAAAAGTTTTTTTATGTCAACCGATCGATTAGGCGTATTTGGATTCTAACGCGGTTAATCAGTAATTACAATTATTAACATCCGAATTAATTCTTGATGTAGATAAATGAGGGAAAATTTTAGTGAATGTTTTTGTTGATAAATCTTTTTATGCGACATATTAGATATCCGTGTGATAGTTTAGGCCAGTGGTGCCCAACCTTTACTACTTGGGGGGCCACATCGGTGATTCTGAATACTTCGGCCGCATTGGAAATTGATAATTCTTCCGCGGGCCGGATTAGAGTTTAAATCGGAAGTATATATATATATATATATATATATATATATATTCTTAGGAGTTATTTAAGTGAAAATATATTCTAAATGCGGTTTTTATGGTAAAATTCCGATATTAAAACTTTTGTTAGCAAAATTTTAACAAAAATATATAAATTTTTGTGTTAAAATTTTCGAACTGCTTTTTCATCATGACATTTCGGGCCACACAAAAACCCTTAGCGGGCCACATCCGGCCCGCGGGCCGTAGGTTGGGAACCACTGGTTTAGGCAACACCGTCACAATAAAGGGAAAAATAGTACCATAAGGGGACATAAACAGACAAAAACATCAGGACTGAGGAGAAACAAAGAATAGGGGGAAGGAAGAAGAGAATAGACATTTTTATTTTTCTAATAGGCAGATAGGGAACCGGAGGTCGGGAGGAGGTATATGGAATAGCGATCGAGGGATGTGGAATAAAAGTGCCACCTCGTTCAAATTTCCTTATTCCATCTCTCCATAACCCCTCAGACGAACGCCCTCCTCCTTCCATTTTCACAATTTCCCTATATTACCCTCTTTGCTCTCTACCCACACCCCCCCTCCCTCCCCCTTCGCTTCGCACTCTCCCTCGCTGTCTTAACTAGCCTTATACAACTCTTCGCCATACCCCTTCATGGAGCGATTGTGACGTCAATTAGGAAGAGCCGGCGCTCTGGGCGAGAGATGGGAGTTTGGTATGGGCGAGAGATGTTGAGTTTTGGAGAGATGAAGGGAAGGAAAGGGAAAAAGGGGCGGACGAAGGGTATTCGTCCCTCAAGGGGGTTAAAAAGAGACGGCAGAGAAGGGGGTTGGTAAAGGGGCTGCGAGAGAGAGAGAGAGTTACAGGATGAGGTGGAAACGCTTTGTGCTAGCATATATCCTACACCCGCGTCAACCTTCCCTCTAACCCATCCCTGTCTCCCCCATCCGATGCCCTCAGAATACCCTTCTACACTTCCCCCCTTCTTCTTTGCCTGGCATCCTTCCCACTCAAATAAGCGCTTTGTTTCCGCATATTCCTTCTATCTTCCTCTCCCTCTATAACTCCCTTCTTCTCTCTCTATTTAACTCTGCCCCGCTATCTCGGTCTCCTTTCCATCTCACTCGATCCTTTCCTCAGTTTCTCCCTCCTACTTTCATTCTATGACTTCCCAGCTCTCCACCCCTCCCTCTCTCTATCTCTCTCACTTCCTCTCTCTCTCCTACTTGCTTTTCTCTTCGACTCTCTTTCGCACTCTGTCCATGCCTCTCTCTCTCTCTTCATCCTCCTCCCCATTTTTCTGTCTTTTTTTTTTCGCTTTTCCTCCCACCCGTTTCCTCTACCCCCCTTTCAATTTTCCTCCATCTCTCTCCCTACATCTCTCCCCTCCCCTTTTTCTCCCTCTCCATTTCCCCCTCATTCTCCCTTTCCATTCCTCTCTTTCCTGTCTTTTTAACTCAATCTCTCTCCATCTCTTCCTCTGACTAAGCATTTGCATTCCGTTATCTTTAATATTCTCTTCCAACCTTTCATTTGGCTGCTTCCAAAGCTTCTCTTGTCCTCAGTTTTTTTCCGCGTCTTCGCTTCATCTCTATCTCGTTCTTTCCCTTCCGATCTGCATTAATTTACTATTATGCTCGTGCCATCATCTCTTTGTCCTACCTACTTATTCAAATCGCAGATTCCTGCTTACTCACTCCCGAGGAGTTGCACGCTTTCCTTTCCCGATCTTTTGCTCTCTATATCGTTTCTATTCTTATCCGCATCCGTCTCACCTCCAATATTAAACTCAGTCCCGTTTCTCACAGGCTCTGCACTCTGAATGAAATTTTAATGCGAAACTGCATAAATTAAAGGATTTAAACAATGAACTTTTTCTCTGGATAGCTAAGATGCAATTCCGATCATCGCATCATTTTCGTGCACTATAAAGATTATCAAATCATATCAGGTCTATATCTATATGAATCGTTGACAAGACGTGGGTCACGTTAAGTTTCCAGCTACCCGAATACATGGAATATTTTCTTTGATTCGTAATTTTAATTTTCAATATTTCAATCTTAAAAGAATTGAAGGTTTAACGTTTGGAACAACTTAAGAATACTACTGTTGACGGTATTAGGCATTAAAAAACGAATTCAGGCGGAGTGTGTGGGTCGTAATATTGTGTCAAACCTTAAAGGAACTTCTCAGATGCAAGAAGCTTGGGACATTATTAAGACATTAATAATAGTTAAATAAGTATCAAGCTCTTATTTGGCTGAAAATACATTGAAAAAACCTATCTTTTTTTTCAAATAATATAAAAAAATTAGAAAAACCAGATTTGCAGCAGACATCATCACTTGTGACACGTTTGTAATAAATTCTAATACCTAAAAAAAACTAAACAACTTATTTCGTAGTTGCAAATGATTTTCTTTTTCATGTACTTTTGTACTTTTTATTCCGGTTTGCCGCAAAAATGACAACACTCCAGCGGCTCTCCTTCTGGTGTGTGTGTGTGTGTATATAATAGGCAGTCTGTCCGTAGACAGGTCCATCGTTCTCCATATACTCCTATTTTCCGCAGTCTTCTTTATGTCTTGATAGCTCTCTTTACTTTTCAAGTCTTCTATCAGCTGAATCCTTTTCCTCCCTATTTCTCATTTTCCAACCAGTTTTCCTTCTAACACTTCTTCAATCATGCTTTCTCTTCTCATGTAATGCACTGGTGGTGTAGTGGTTAGCGTGTCGGCTTCCCGTTACAAAGTTCCGTGGTTCGATCCCCGCGAATTAAGGTGCCTAGCAGTATGCAGCAGTACTATCAGTATGGTAAAGAGCCGAAAACAAATTATGTTGGCTGGGTATATATCCTAAAGAACTGTAGGCGTGGTCGAGACGATTTGAACGGCTACAGTACTGCGATGCGGAAAACAAGAGGGAAATTAACTCATTAAAATTCTCTAGTAATGATTATATGGTTGGACAATATGAGTTCTCTCGATGTAAAACGTTCCGGAGGTAAAAAAGTCCCCAAATCGGATCTCAGGGCGGGGACAACCTTGAAGAAAGTATTTTTCGAAGGTAACTTACGAATAGGTATGTGGAATGTAAAAACTATGAGGAAAGAACCTGAAAGAAGAAATGAGAAGAAATAGGATTGACATCATAGGGCTGAGCGAAGCTAGATGGGAAGGAGAAGGGAAGTTCGACACGAAAGAATTCATGGTAGTTTACATTGGAGGACTACAAAGTTGTAAGTCGATGTAACTACAAAGTTAAACAAATAAGGAAAACGGGAAGAGAAAGACATACTTGGGACCTATAAAACCTATACAAAGCAAGATGCAATCAGCACGAAGTTGGAAGATCGCCTTAGTATATTAGTGATACTTCAAATTGAAAATCAATTAAGTATTACAGGCTGCGCCTAAAATTAAAGTAGACATTTCTAGTTGTAATACCTAACTCATGCGTCGTGATTTCTTCTTTTTCCATTCTCCGTTATTCACCTTTACATAAAAGCAAGGGAAAAAATTTTAATTATTTTACGATAACATTTACGCTGCATCACCTGGCTCCATTTTCCCCGCACAAATAGCAAAATAAAGAAGATTTCACGTCCTAGCCATATGAAGAGCATAGAATCGATGGAAAGGGGTATAGGATATAAAAATCCAGGTGCCTGCGCTTCTCTAGGAAAATAATCCTATAAAACCTGACAGCACGTGCAGAGAAGTAGGACGGAAGCCGTCGGTTATTATGCATGAGTCATAGGAAAACGATAGAGCAGTCATTAAAATCAAGAATAATATATTTTTAGCTTGATGTAGCTTTATGCTAAGTAATCGATTCTTTAAAGTGTATCAGAATGATGAGCAGTGCTCAAATAGTTCGGCTATATCCAAGTAACTGCCAAACAGATGTGCATTTAGGCTAATAAGCAACCTTCATCAGTGGTGGCTCACCGATTCTAGGTTACATTTGCTTCAATCTAATCGTCGATGGAACGCCACTGATGACAGCTGCATTGTAGCAGCAACGCTCATCTGGACGTGTAACATATCATTTTCGTTCAGAACATAAATGTAAAATTTTGTCAAGTTGACTTATACATCGAATAATTTTTGTATGGTTTTCATAATGTGTTGCCATTATTCAACCTTATTATAAAATAAACTATAGTATTATCTGAATAAATTAATTACAACTAAATGAAACACTCAAGAAATCCTAGCATCAAAATTTTATCGCTTAAATAAGCATTCCGAAATACATTGTTTCAAAAATTTCTAATTCAAGTTGACTGAATTCCCTTTTGTGGTCATGAACTGACCTATAAGCCGTTCTTACTCAAAGGAAATGCCAATAAAACACTATAGCCAATAAATGGTTCCATACGACGGTTAAGTGAAGCATACATGCATTTCATCCAGAAATATTTCATCCTCACTTATCGAGCGCCGATTATAAAAATAGCCCGGTGTTACTTTTTTTTCGACCGAACGTGCAATAAAAAAGGGCGCACGACGTGTTTATACCTATTTGTAAGCGTCTATCTGTAGGAATTAAGAGAGATTCACATAAAAGTTTTTTCTCTGTATAATCATGCTCCGATTTAATGTTCAACAAGTCAGCAAAGATGACGACCTAAAATCAAAGAGCGGGGAGAATTCTTCGCATCCTGAGAAGAAAGGAAGCTTCCAGGAAATGATTTGGATAGCAATTAACTCTGACTGTCAAGTTCCTCTATAACATGAAAAATTGATGAAATAGAAATTAGCCTTTTGCTGTGCTTAAAATTTATGATAGTTTCGGTTGGCTGTAATGCTATAACAACACCATAACTTTGATATGGGATGATAAATTTCATAAAAGTTACATATATATAAAACAACTTTAATGACACATGTTTACCTTGTGCAACTTGATAAATTCAAAACTGCTAACTAATAGCTATCAGAGTATGTATATGAAAATTAACTAAATAGGCAGATTAAAAAATATTGTAAGAGATAATACCAAGAGAAAAAACTTATGATTTTACTTTTATAATAAAGTTTTAATGGAGAAGAAGCATGCAGGCCAGCAATTTCAAATGCTAGGGTCGAAAAAATACCGAGAAATCCTTGGCCAACTCCAAATTAGACTTTGAAAAATTACGCCTACGGCCGCTAATATTTCTCGGCGAAAATAGATACAGCCTCAACTAATCCCACTTACTTTCATTACCTAGCGAATAAACCTTCACTTTCGCGCGCTGATTCGTTCATTCTTGAAATTCGCCGTGTCAGCCGTTATGATGCATTCTTGTCTCCCAGAGTGCCCTGGGGGCGCTAGAGTGCTTGGTGTTGGGGGCACTAAAAGGCGAAGGAGATTGCAAACGGAGAGAAGGTGACAGTGAGGGAAGGAGAGGAGGAGGAGGATGAGGTGGAAGAAGGGGAGGGGGGAAGTGTTCCATCCCCGGCATTGATCTCGTGAGAGAAGCGGACCTTTTCAGGGCCCAAGGCACCATGGGCCTTAATGGGGCAATTTATAAACAAACTTTGTTCCTGGGGCGATGGACCCGTCTATTGGAGAAGAAAGAGAGAGTGCGGAATGGGTTGGGGGATGGAGGAGGAGGTGAAGGGGAGAGGGGGAATTTGGAATGAGGTGAGTGGGAATTTGAGAGGAAAAGAGGATTGTGATGCAGGGAAAATGGAAGGGGGATGGGGAGAATTTTTGTGCGTGCGTGTCCTCTGCGTGTTTTCGCAGTGGACTTCTTTTTTCTTTTTCGAGAGATGGGGGATTAAAAAAACACGGTGGAGAACAAAGCTGAATGGACGATGAGTTTCTTTTTTTCTACTTTTCGTTTTACGAAAATTTTGAACGAATAAACGGCGGAAAAAAAGAAAGAACCTTTTTTATTCTTCTTGAAGAGGGTGAAGACGATTTCATTTGCTTCTTTGAAACACAATAACACCGAGACGAGAAAGGGAAAAGAGAAAAAGGTGATGGAAGATATAGAATGTCTCGAAAATTTTCAATGTGAGAAAGGATAGGCTCGGTTACGTTGCACGATGCATTACAAATAGTTCCGCCTGCAAGATCAATTTACGCATGCAGCGAAATAGTTTTACAAACGAACCGAAAAGATAAAGAATAGACTTTGATTTGATTGGAGGAATATTAGAATGATGCATTCCCCCCTCCCTTCCCGACACGACGGACATTTTTTTTCGAGAAACAGTTGCAATACGAGATTCGCAGTTTCGATAACACATGCGTGGATGACTTCGGCTCACCAAAGGCGCTCCTTAAAGGTCATAAATATTTACGAGAGATTATCGATAGCGAAAATGAGCTAACGAGAATTGAATTCGGGATGCAAAGATAACATTTCTCTGCGTCCGCGAGAGGATAAAAATACGACCCGTGAGTTCAATCTGAATGAAAATTGGATAATTATTCTTTCCCATCCAATGCTCGGTCAGCGTATTGTATCCGCTGCAAACGGAATCGATTTTGAGACGGAATGAATTTTTATGTGGGCAAAGAGAAATTCTCGCGACACGTCAGAAGCCCCGGTTATTTTAGTTTTAAATGTCTGTTCAAAGCAGGACATGATCCCGCATGTGTTTAAAAAAGGATGAAAGCAAAAAAAAATCTAAACATATTTATATAACAAACACAGCAAAAATAGATCGAACCAGAAAAGGATTTATTAAAAATAGGACCGGTTTTGCTAAAATCGTAGGATCATAAAATGTGACATCATCACCTGATAATAACTACTACGAACGTAGCGGTCTTCTTTTTCAAAAGGCCTTGTTATGAATTATAAATTTTATCTGTGATTATAATTAGTAAATACAACAAAGTAGATCCTGATTTCAACGGCGATAATTACATAATGTATCTGTTTTAATTAGGAAAAATGTATAAATTTATACATTTGAAACCTCCAAAAGTCCTATGATTGAGAATAAAACAAAATAATAGTGTTAAATCCACATTAAATTATTCATGAAGAAGCTTTTTAACCTATACGCATATAATACTTACAAAAAGCGACTCAGAGAATTTATGGATATGGGACAATTTTGTATAGATATAAAAACAGAAAAATCTTCAAAAAAATAAATCCTTATTGAAATCGCTATAACGAACATTTTAGTTTTAATTATAACCCCTCAAATTCTGTACCGGCAAATATATTAGTTATTTCGCATTGTTATAAAAATGAAATCTGGCTGAATCGTCTATATAATTGAAGTTATTCAACATATGGAAAAATAAACCTTATAAAAATCTGTGAAATCATAAAAAAATCGTAATCAAGCATCCTGCAGTTTAAGCAATAGCATATTTTTTTTAAAGAACCTGACCGACTGAGGAAGAATTTATCGCAGGATTTTTCATGAAAGAAAGTTCTTCTCTCACAAAACCGTCAGATTTTTTTCTTCGGTCATCACCTCTCTAGACCACGTAGGACAAACTTAAATCATCGACTCTCAAAGCCTTTAGAGGAGAAGGAATAGGACATCTCGGTCGGCATAAAAGCAAGGAATCCATAAATGACGGGAAATGAGTCCCATGATTGGAAATCAGTCACTCCTGTTCTCTCTCTCTCACTCCCGCTTTCTCTCTCTCTCTTCTCTCTCCTGAGTAAGAACGACCTTTAGCGAGGCGGGTGGTATGGGTAAAGAGGCCTGAGTCTGCAGCGGAAGGGTTATACGATGACCAAAGACTTAAAAACCACCCATGCTTTCTTTCTCTCTTCCTCTCCAATATTCCTCTATTCTCTCTCTCTCTCTCCATGCTCTGTTCTTCACACGATATCCTACAACTTCCTAATTCCTCTCTCTCATCCGTCTCAATTTCGCCCTTAATAAAGTCGTTTGTTTGTCTGCACCTCTCTCTCTCTCTCTCTCTCTTCAAGTCCTCATGCATCCTTCCGATCAACTTCATCTTCTCGTCAACCTCACAAACCTCCCCACCTCGTGTCCCTCCGGCTATTCTTCTCTTTCACCCTTTTATCTTTAATTCCATCATTTTCTCTCTTTTTAATTCTTACTACTCGTGACATTTTTTACGCCCGTCTCATATCACACCGATTTTCCTTTCCTCTCTTCATTGTATGTTTACCTAACTCTCTCTTATTTTCTGTTTAGTTTGTTTCCACTTTTTTGAAACCTCGTATTTATAAAAGAAAAAGATTGTTTTTAATGACATATTGTCTTTTTAGGAGTATTTATTCGTGTTTACTCTTCTTTATTTAATTTTTAAAAATTTCCCTAAAATATCTTTTTACTTATCGAACTGAGGAAGTTATTGTTTTTTTTCTGATATTTATTTACGTAATCCCATAGCTTATATTTCTAAAATGCCTCATAGTGGAAATATTCGAATTTTTTTTAGACGCCATTCCGCCCAAACTTCAGAACGTTTTTAGGAATTTAAGGCACGAGAAATCCTACTGATGTCAGACGCAATTTTCTTCTGTCACGGGGAATTATCCAAAGTCTGCTTAAGCTCAAAATACTTTCTACAATATAATCCTATAAAAAATTATTAATACGAACACACAAATCTTGCTAACACCTCTTCCTATCACCGAGGGCTATTCTTACATTCCATTCTCCCATCTCATATCCTCCGGACTTTTTTCCTCCTACCGCCTTCCTCTCGACCTAACCCTCCATTCTATTTCATCTTAACCTCCTCTATTCTATCATTTCATCAACCGCACCTTCCTCTTCCCCTCTTCTCCTCCCTCTTTTGTGTTCTCCAGCGTTTCGCTCCCTCTGTTCATCTATATCTCCCAGACTCTTCTTCCATACATCCCATCTTTGTTCCTCTTCGTCTTACAAAAAAAACATCCATTCCCTTCCCTCTCTTCTGCTTCAATTTTCCCGAAAAGTCAACCTCGCCGAAACCCTCCCACTCATAAATCTTTAGGTGTTCCCATCAAAGGGAAAACAAGGAAAGACTAAGAATGGTAGCCTAGAGACGAAGCCTTACGCTAGAATAAAAATATACAGGTAGCAAAACAAAACATTCTAGATTCTCCTGGGCTTCTCTCCCGGACGAGTTAACTCGTCTTCGACGGAGCGGGAACCGAAACGATTACTCCTTTCCCACCCTGCGGATTGTCAAAAAGATTCTCTCCGCACCTGTTTGTTGTCCGTGGAATGACGAAGAGGGAGGGTTGAGCGTAAAATTCCTTTTTCATTCCGTAAGATTACAGTCCCCAACGACGGAAGCGACATCTGCCTTTATTGACGGACCTTGATCAGCTATTCACCGCAGCGAGCTTGGTGGGATGAAAACCTACTCACGTAAAGCAAATACGTACGGAACCTGCGATTTCTCTCCTCCCCCGTTACGCCCCCCCCCCCAACACCACACCAATCTCCCTCCTCATGCCCACTTCTCGACACCTCCGCTCTTCCTCGCCCCGCCTCATCTGGCTTCCCACACCCACGCACCGTAGGGTAGACTTCAAAAATTGAACCCGCGCAACTCGGGGCGGAGAGAATGAGGATATTTTTTTTTACTGCTTCAGGTCAGGTTACGTCATATTTTTGAGGAAGAAGAATTCATGCCTATATTCTTTGTGGGTGCATTATAAAATCTCATTTCGTGACAATCCCCGCGTTTGTGGGAAAGAGGGTTGCTAGGAGCAATGAATGTCGGAATCAATTTCTCGAGAATATGTACTACGTGCCTTTTTTTGGGGTATAAAATAAAAACGGGGATTACTATATCTGTAAGTCACGTAATACGAGAGTAAAAGTTAAATAACTGGAGTGATGAAACATGGAAAGGTTAATGGTTCAACCGATGATATTAATTGACGCTCTTAATGGAAGAAATTTAAAGAAAAATATTTATTTCGAAATGATGAAAAATATAGGTTAAATAAAGATGAGTGCGAGCCATTTTGTTGTTAAAATATAATAGTTCAATTAATTTTTTTAAAGTCAAGAAGAACATATTTATTAATGATTTTAATCATCAATGGGCTGCATTTGAATGGAGGTTGAAAATGATAATATAAAGAATCCATTCTAACTAATATGTAAATAGAACGTTCATTTTTAAGTGAAAGATATCGAAGGCAATAGATGTATGCTAAGGGACAGATCGAATAAACAGACATTTAAAAATGTTTGCAGAAAATCCTGAAAAACAATATGTGATAATATGTTTTTTAACTATTCGACAAAAATAAAAATAGCCATAAAATTTTGCGGTGTTAAAAATTGTGTAATCCCTATTTATGTTTTCACTAAAATCATGTTGCTGCTACCAATACGTAAACACCTGATCTGTAACCGTTACTACGATTTCCAAGAATGAAATAGTCGCGCATGTTAACGCTGTACTTCACTATATCTGAAGCTGTAATAGTCTTTCATTTTTATATATTTTATTTTACAACTCAGATTCTAGGCCTGGTGACAAGGTCAGTACAACGATAGAAACTACAGGAAAGGTGATACAAAACAAGGTAGGTAATACAAGAAAATACATATCCATTTTGATTAAAAGTTTAAAACATACTAATGCTATAATAATCAGAATCATTTTGTGGACAGCCTTATTATTTATGATATTTTATTCACTGACTTTTCGATTTCAAACTTTAATTTTGAAAACGATTACGACATTAAAGCGTGAGCTCACATGAAACATACTTATAGGGGGTCCACAATGCCTTGTCAACCTCCTGTAAAGTAATTAGTTTCAGCAATACAATAACGATACAACCATTTACTGCGTAAATATCTTTACTGCAATTTTTTATTTACATTATACTTATTAATAAGTAACACAAGATTGATCACATCGTCATAACTCGAACAAATCCATTCACACACTGCCATTCTCTTTACAAAGAATGATAATCCAACATGCTCTGTGTGACATTTTACCGAGTATTTGTGAGGTTACTAGTAGAAATGAACCATTTATAGCATTTTTAGTCGTAATTAATTACCAATAAGTAATAAAAGTTGTAATTAATTATCAGCAAGCTTAAGCGGGGATGACAAGATACCACGTAAGTGTAATTGACGGGAATAATAGCAATTAAATCTTAATTACACAAAGGCGAAAAATTAACAAGAGTGTGTTAATCTCCAAATTGCCACACAGTAAAGACACCGCAACATTTTCTGCGTAAAAACACCAAATCCTCAACGTCAAAATAATAGCCGATAAAAACTCCGAGATAATGAACGACAAATACGAACGAAACGTGTCTTCAACGATTATAAGCTCCGAGAGCTGGCATGAGACATAATCCTCCATCCCATTAATATCAACCAAACCGCTCAACTGATGCCCGTTCGAACAGTTCGACAATTGAAGGCCCACGAAATCCCCACTGCCGGTGTCCTAAAGCGTCCCAGGAAAAAAAACACACCCACCCAGAACCAAACGTCATTATGACGAAAGCATTAATCCACGACCGCCATCGGACACATTCCGCCATGTTCGGAACGCGGTCCGGCCATATTTCCTCCCTCGCATCTGCGTATCAGTAAAGCGACGCCAATAAGACATCCTCTCCCTACCCTCCCCAAATTGCCTCTCTCTCTCTCTGCCACGGAAAAACACATCAAACGACGCTTACCCTCTCCTCTTCCCCCAAACCCGCAGCCGTAGATACCTCCCGAAAATAAGAGGGAGGGAGAGAAATCTCGCTGTCCGAGAGAGCGAATCTCGCAGGGGACGGGAAATAAGTCTTAGCGGAATGGAGCGGTATCCGTGGCAAATGTCCCATACGGTCGATTCACGAGGCAAACTGCGGTTGGGCACCTGAGGTCCTCCTCCCCCTTCACAAACCTACCTCCCACTCTCTTCCATCCCTTTCCTTTGAGGCTCCCTCTCCCCCTTCTTTACCCCTTCCATCCCCCCCGCGCTCTTCCAAAAAAAAACCCTTACCCACTCCTCCTCGACCGGATGGGGTTTGAGACTTGGGCGTGCGTTTCGGAGCCATAGGAACACCTGGCGTCTACCACTTTCCCTAACCGCCCCACCCCCTCCCCAAACCTCCCCCGTACCTTCGCGCCGCCTCCCATTCAGCCTTCTCCCCAATCCGCTTCTCTCTCTCCCAAAAGGCTGGACACTCCCTATTCCCCTCTCCTCCTTCTCCTCTCACATCCCCTCTACCACACTCTCTCCTTTCCAACGCGTTTCGCCCACACGACCTCCTGACTAAAAGGGGGCCGGGCCCAATGCGGCCACAGGTGCCACAACAATGACAAACTCCGATGCGTCGTTTTGGGGGATATGATGGGTGTCTCCATGCCCAGGCAACACCACAACCGTTAATCCCCTAACGCTTCAGTTTTACGTAGGGAGAGGGAGGATGAGAGAGATAGGTAGTGATAGGGAGGTGGGGGAGGAGGAAAGAAAATGGAGAAAGGATGGTTTGGTTTTTTATTTATTCGGAACGCTCTCCGGGGAGGTTTCGAAATCCGTAATCAACGTCAAATTTCTCTCCCTCTCTCTTTACAACGCAAAAAAGGGATATAAATTGCGATAAACATTGATTTTAAAGGGTAATTAATTCATTTCGAAACAAACCTCAAGCAAAAATTGCGTTACCTAACCATTATGCATATTTTTCCCAAAACATAATCTTGTTAAAGTAATATAATCAACAAACATTCACATCTACTGGAAGCCATATTAATATCCACCTAAAGAGGAAAATTTATGGTCCACAGTTAATGTGTTATGATATGTTGTATTTAAAATGATACTGAAAACCTCCATTTACGTGTTTTGCCCCTCAAAATAAAATTTTGCATCTACGCGGACATTGCTATGACATGTGTAGTACATATATCAATGGCAGGCATGTCAAACTCATGGGAGCATTGGGGCCACCATGTCCATGGCTTGAGGGTCGGAAGTTGGATTTTATTTCCTTTTTGACTAGTTTCAGGGGAAGAGTGTCTGGGATACTCAAGAACAGTAGATAAGGTTATTTATTTACAAAAATTTAGTAACAATAATTTAGTAACATTAATTCATTGTTTACAAATATAAAATGTAACTTTATCTAAATTAATGAATACGTTGTTTGTAAACTATGATAAAATTTGTTTTAAATGTCCTTTTTATTAGAGGTCTGACATCGTTTTTTCAACACAAGTTTTTCATAATCCGGACGCAGTTGTTGGGTCGAAACAACTTTCACCATTGCTGATAGATGTTCATCGGTCAACCTTGATCTTTGCAGGCTTTTATTACTTTTTATTAGAGAAAACAGTTGCTAACAAAGGTATGTGCTGCCAAACAACGATATTATTTTGGAGGAAAAATTGCGCATTTCTGCAAAAACGAATAAAATTCTAGCGCTCTCACCTCATTAAACTTATTTTTTAGAATTTAGTCGCACTGCAATTCAATCATTTCCAATTGAATGCTTTCGACTGCTTTTTCAGGATTGTAATTGAATGGAGAAGTAAACATGAAAAATTCATTTTCTTGATATTTAAAATCTCCAAATCTCTGCTCAAATTCAATTTGCAACTATTCAATTTTCACCAAGTATTTAAAAATAATCCAAATTCAAACTCGATTTCTTAATTTCAGCCACACAGTGGAAATTAGTCAAATTATTCGCTCTCAATTGAGATTCCCATAAGCGTAACTTAGTTCGAAATTCTCGCACCTGATCGTACATACTCGTTGGCAGTTGCTGTTTCCCCTGAAGTTCCAATAAAGCTCATTTAAATGTCCCGTCATGTCAACGAGAAATGCTAAATCTTGGATCCATTCCAAGTCTGCCAGCTTAGTTGCATATTGTCCCTTCATACACAAAAATAACACTTTCTTTTCGCAAAGCAAAAATCTTTGGAGAACTTTGTGATGAGATAGCCAACGAAATTCCCTATAATAAGGAAGGCCTTTCAATCTTTATTAAAAATGAGGAAAACTGACGAAGATTCATTGCACGCGTGCGAATAAAGTTAACGGTTTTTATAACTTCCCTCAAAACATGGTCCATTTTCAAAACTTTTGTACATAGTATCTCCTGATGTATGATGCAGTGAACATATTTCAGAATGGTATCGAGCTCTTTTTCTCAATAACCCCAAAACGCCGTTATTTATTCCAATCATAGCTGTGGCCCCGCCAGTAACCATACATACAAGTTTATTCAGAGGAAGATAATACAGAATTTGTTTCAATTCTATGAACATGTCCTGCCCGGTAGCGGTCTTATGCACGGGAACGAGCTCCACCAACTCTTCAGCCACTTTAAAATTTTGATCACAGCCACGAATAAAAATTTCTAATTGGCAGATACATTGAATATCGCAAGTTTCATCATTTTCGATGGAATATGATTCAAATTTAACAGATTCTGACTCTAATTGTTACCTTAAATCAGCAGCAATATCGTTAATTATTTCTGCAACAGTATTCCGGGAAAGAGAAATGTTTTCAAAAGCTCTAATGTTGTATGGACACACAATTTCCAGAGCTTTAATGGTACATTCTTTAATAAACTGACCTTCAGTAAATGGCTTTTAGCGACTTGATATTAAATGCGACTGTTCATAATTGGCCCTCACGGTTGCTTCATCTTCCCCAAATCACTGTTTAAAAGTATGTTGCCGTTTGGTAAGAACTGTTTTCAAATTTTTCCCATACACCTCTCGTAAGAAGTACGATTGAGATTGTATTCTTTCGGAACACTAATAGATTGTCTACAAATTAAATACATTATTTTCTCTTTAATTTCACAGCACATATATAATAATTCCCATTTATTTTGGAATGAACGTTTCTCCTCACAAATTTTTCGTTTTTGGGACATCTATATATGGCTATATAAAACTTAAATATTAAACAAATTTTTTAAAGTCACAATTGTGTTCATTATGAGTTAAATATAACACCACGAGAAATTTCTTCTGAAGGGTCTGAGAAGTTTTGCAAGTCGAATCTCAGAAAATCTTCTTAGAGCAGGGACAGAAAACCTTTCTTGATCTGTGTGCCAAAAAATAATAAAATGAAATATAACTTTCGTATTCAAAGAAATGTGCACAAATATAAAATGAAAAATCGTCAAGAGCGAAGAAAAAATACTAAATACGGTAAAGTATGTAAATAGGGTAACAAATACGCGTTGTCTAACATCAACTTCCACTATTAAAGGACCACAGGCCACTCCAAACGCATTACTATATTCAACGTTACATTATATTATACTAAAAATGAAAAATATCAGTGATTGAAAACGAAAAACAAGTTAAAAGTACAAAAATTAATTTTTAAAAACTAACCTTAATGTTGATCAAACGAAGGAAATCAAAAAACACTGATCTAGCACTTCTAAAACGACTCATTCTCACGCATATAAGGTAAATGTACAATTATAATCTCTCGTACCCGAGTTTTCGATAGCCGAATCGGTAAGCTGGTCGATGAGTCAGGAAAGGACCCTGTCAAAATTGTAAAGCCAAAATTTAACTATAATAATAACTTCACAAATAAATCAGTCCGATTATAATAAAAGTTAATAATAAGTAATACCTAAACATTTACCTTTGTTCTCCGGTTTCTTGGAAAAATACTGGCTTAGCTTTGATAATGTATTTACCTTTTAAGGATTAAAACTGATAGTACCAAAGCTGTTCCAAAATTCTTCAAAGTATCTTTAATATCGTCCAAACAACTGTTTTCTACAGCATAATGAAAACGAGAACACGAGAGTAAAGTCTAAATACACGTCATCAAAAGAGATAATTACGCTCGCTTTTATTGATTTTAAGTTAGAATTCCATTATAGAGTGAATTATAATTTTATATTGTTAGATTAGTAAATAAAGTACATTAAAGTTTTATATTCACAAATGTATCTCGCGTATAGTTTGAAATTGACTTAAATTAGATTAGGAAATAAAGATGAGTTAAAGCGGAATCTTCATTAATTACTCATTTTTGCGCAACTTAAATCAGCCACTTGGACTCTGTTTGTAATAAAGTATGCTGCAAATTTCCACCAGAACTATTAAAGGGCCGCATTGCATTGGATTTTAAAATCTTACCTGAGGCCGCAGAATTTCGGAGACCGGGCCGCATGTTTCACATGCCTGATCTATGATAACTTCGAACGAATGCATGTGATTAATTGCCGAGGACCGGTATGAAATAATGCTATCGCATTCAAAGCGTACGAATCCAGTTTTTTACTTGATGGTCAATTCTTCTCAAACAGAAATCGGTTTTGTGGTTTTCTTTATTTTCCTAGATCGACACAACTTCTTTATTTAACTTAAATTATAACTTTTAGTAAGAATGTGCAGTGTATGTATATAATGAATACACAATTATTATGATTACAATCTGACGGTATTTTCGCAAAATTTTAGTCTCACAAAAAATAAGCATAAAAGATTGCATTGCGTTAACTTTTATTTCAGTGTGTAAACTGATGAATGAGATAACACTTTTCGTTTTCCAAATACAATTCATTTAAAAGAATCCAACCTCATTTTAATTTCGAGTAAAATATAAAACTTCGTGTATTTTTCCGTCCCTTTGTTCCTTACGCATCCATATTATTAAAATTAAGCAATAAATAAATTTTATTAAACGTTTGAAGGTTTTTTCTAAGCTTTAATATTTTTCAGTTCCTCGAGTAATTGAAATCATCTTTTAGGAATGCATTAATATCATCCGCTTGTTTAACGTGAGTCTACAATGAAGAAAGAAAAAGACATCCCAGTATTTCCTTAAGGGCTCTTTCTTACATCGATGTACTTTCAATCAAACACGGACAACAAAACCTTTCTAACTTCTTCGATTCCCGAAAGATTTTTTGCTGCAAAGCATCAACCGTTCCTCGCCCGTCTTTTCTCTTCCACCTCTCTCTCAATATCTTCTCTCCTTCTTTCATCCTCCGTTTCCTTTGACCCCTATGCCCTACTCGCCATATTTCCCTCCCCCTATTTTCTCCCCCGTCCTTTTTCCGGAGAACCAATCCGAATCCTTCTACGTGATCGCGACCCGCCATTTCCTGCGTGTAACAGTAACCAGGTTGTCGAGCGGACTGCGCGCGTTCTTCAAGGTAGCATAACTGGACCAAAATAAATTTCTCCGTGATTTCAGTCCCTTAATACATTGCCATTGCAGGAGACTATTTTTTTCATCCGCGTGATAGAAAATAATGAAATAACCGCTGCGTAGTGGTACGCTCGAAATATTTTGCATGAATGTCTCCTTCCTATTTTTCTACTTTACCGAGCTTCCCGAGTCGGCATTCTCTACCTTCACAAGAAGGGTTTTATCGTTGGAGCCTGACCGGTCGACTAACTCAAGAAGGTCGGCTTGCTAAGGCCATAACTTTGACCCATCCACTTCCAGGCCTGCTATCCAGCCCTCTTGCCTTCCTTTCTGCTTCTACGACTCCCTCAATCCCTCTCCTCCGTCGTGACGCCGTCTCCACTGCCGACTCGCTTCTTTCTTTTCCTCCCTCGTCTAACCGCCGAATGCCTTGATCCCTTCACTGGCTTATATCAACCGTCTTCGTTGAAAAGCGGATTGACACGATATTTAACGATTTGTTTCACTTGGAAATAAAATATATATGGCCACATTAACGCGCGCATCTAAAACAGAAACTCATTATTTTCAATACAATATACGATTATGGATTAAAAATAATATATCTAGTGTTTCTGAATTTAATCACCCCTGCATGGTGAATTTTTCCAGAAACCTCACTTCCTCAGTAAGCGATTTATTGTTACAGAAAATGTGTTTAAACAATTTAATCTTGATCTTTTGGCAGTAGTGACTAGATATTGGAAGTAGTTACATTTTTAATATAGACTATGAATTGATGTACATAGTTAAAGAGCCGTCTGAAATGTTATTTTGCTTAATGGTGTTGGATATTACAGGAGAATGCTATAAAGAAAGATCAGGAATTTGGATATTTTAGAAACATTTTTCCCCTTTTTAACGAAATATATAACTCTTTCAACCATGTATGAAACCTTGAACAAGAACACAATTCTTTCAGCAAACATTTTAAGACATTAACGCCCTGACACGTTTTAGAGACTGGCATACGCGTTTTTTAGTAACACAGGAAGTAATGCAGGCAAGAATTCAAAGATGAATTATAATAGTAGTAACGAACCAATCACCTTGGCCTTATTACAAACAAGCGATAGAAGTTTAGTTTCTTCCCTGACAGATTTTAATGTAGTTCCGATTTGGCCTAAAAAGTTTTTTGATTAGAGAAAATGGAAATTTTTAACAATGGAAACGTTTATCAATCATAACTACTTGACGCAATGTTATCTTATTCGATCTGGACTTTTAACAGGGGAGTGAATCGAGACAAAGATGGACCCTGTTTGGGGATAGGGACGGGGTTCCTAAAATTATTAATTACCAGTAATTGATCTCATACCAACACGTGCTTGAAATAATCATCCTAGCACGATTTACACGTATATAAGGTGTAATTTATATAATAATACCCATACAGGTAATCAAGTTTTGTGATTAGTTCCCTCGCTTCTGACGTATTAATTGCAGCATTACCGTTGAAAATGTCCAAAAAGTCACTATAATTACATAAAAACGCAGATTTTTTCAATACATTCATATATTTACCCCAAAATGGTGGATTAAAGTAAAACCGGAAATTATGTGATATATTGGCGAGCGATATCGATTTACTGTAAGAGAAGTTGAAATGAATCAACAAAAACGTTTAACCTGCAAACAAGAGAAGTTTGGATTAATTACATAAAATAAACAAATTTTCAAATTCCCTTCTGAATTCGATGAAAATAAATACACGGAGTCAGAATAACGAATTGCTAACATTCGATGAATAATTAAATAGGTATGTAAGCGAAAAACCGTAAGTGTTGGTCAAACAAATATTTAGAATCGCAATACGTGTTTCCATAAAAATATACCAAAATTGAAATGAAACCCTCGAATGGCACTAATCATACCTTAAGTGATTAAGGAGCCGTGCCGTGCTAAGGATATATATATATATATATTTATTTATTTATTTATTTATTACATACATACACACGTTAGAGGCTCTCCCTCAGGCTCAGGATATATATATGTATGTGTGTGTGTATATATATGTGTGTATATATATATATATATATTACATACATACACACGTTAGAGGCTCTCCCTCAGGCTCAGGATATATATATATATGTATGTATATATATATATATATATATATTACATACACACACGTTAGAGGCTTCCCTCAGGCGGCGGCGGGAGAAACAAACACGTATCACAAATACTCCAGCAACGGCCTCGCTGAAAAGTGTCCCTTAAAACCATGAAGGGCAATTACCCGCCCTCCTTCACCCACTCCCACCTCCCTTCTCACTCCCATCCGCCGTCTGCCCTCCCTCCTCCCATCCTACCGCACACTCCGGTCCCGAAGTAATTTCCCTCGGAAAACGATTCAAACCCCAAAACTCCCATTCTCTGGATACGTCCCTCGCAAATGCCCCTTACGCTCCCCCTTCCCTCGCCCTCTCCTCCACTCGCCTCCACCACGCTCTCGGATATCAAACCACTTAATTAGAGAGACAGAGAGAGAGAGAGAGCGAGAGAAAGAGAGAGATGGAGAGAGTAGGAGGGAAAGAAGCAAATCCGAGAAGATAGAAAAGAGAGAGAGGAAAAGCGTTGATTGGTTAGCTTAGAACGAGGAGATAGTAATGAGAGAGAAAGAGAGAGAGAGAGGGAGAGTAACGAGAGAGTGAGAGAGGGAGGAGGGAAAAGAACTATTATAAGAGCGAGTTAGGGAGATTGCGAGGGCGGGTTGTAAGAGAAAGGAGAAGGGGTTGTAAGTTGAGAGGCAGGAGAAAAGACTGCAAAGGATCAAGGTTCAAGTGGGCTCTCTTAAGGGGGATGAAGGAGAGAGAGAGAAAAAGAAGGGGATAAAAAAGAGGGGAATAAACGAGGTTAAAAAAAAGGGAAGGGCGGGGAGTTTTGAATTACGCAGAGGGATTAAGGAGAAGGGGAATGAGGATGTATACGGAGCTCGGTGAAAGGAACGGCGTATGAACTGCGAAAAAGGGGAGGCGGGAGGAAGGGAGGCGTTCTCGAGGTATTAGTGCAATAAAACTCGCGATACGAGCATTGCGGATGAAAAGGAGGGAACAAGGATCCTGCGCGCGAAGTATGATTTTTTTTTCAGTTCGTACTCGAGTCGAGGGCGCGGATAGGAAAGAATGTAAGGGAAGGGTGATGAAAGGGGTGTATGGGTGTTGATCCGAGAGGGGAATTAAGTGGATAATTACTCACCCCCCCCCCCCCATGATTTATGAATAGTGAAAAGTATAATAAAATGATAAAAAATAACATATCGAAGAAAAATTACTTTTTAATGTATTAATTTCGTTATTCAAAATTTTATCTATTTCCTATTTACACATTAAAAAATGCATCCTTTTGAAGATATTTTCAAAGAATTTATTTCTTCCTTTTTCATTAGGTACCACAGCTCCCTCAAGGATGGAGTTTGAGTCCTTGGGAGAGAGAAAGGAAGAAAAAGGTCTTTATAGGCGAAACTGAGACAGTGAATCTCTCTTCTACCTAATCATTTCCAATTTTTTAAAAAGTGAAACGATATATATTCGCCAATTAAAGAAGTTGATATTAACATAGTACAACTTGATAACAGAATTAATAAACTAAGGTCTTGAGGAAAGCGAATTTTTTTACTGAAAGTTTTTTCCTCAAAAGGAGAAAAAATTAAAATATGTACTAGGATAAGCCGATAAATATAGTAACCAAGAGCTAAAAATCTTGTAAAACTGACATGACCTGAATATAAAACATTATTGCAAACTGTTCTATAAGCACACAAGGCAAAAAAGTTTATTTGAATATAAATCTAACTTAGAATAGAAACATTTTAGGTAAACATTAGTTACAAAAATTTATTCCAAAGTTACAGCAGAATTATATTTAAAACGGGAAAAATCTATCTATACATCTTTGTGGAGGAAACGAAGCGAAGCGAGGGAGAAAATGGAGAGGATAAGGATAGAAAAAAGGGAAAGAGAGAGAGAAATAAAGTAAGAGGGGTGAAGAGAGGGAAAAGGGGGTGGATAGGGGAAGATAGGGGAGTCATCAGAGAGGAGACTGAGGAAAGATGGGGACAGAAGAGGGGATATAAAGAGGGGGCCGTGGGAAAAGGAAGGAGTAGAAAATAAAGAGGGGAATAAGAGAGGAGGAGAGAGAAGGGGAGGAGTTGGGGAGCGGGGAAGGAGAGACAAGGAGAGTGGGGATGAGAGAAAAGGGGGGAGGGAGAGAGAGAGGGGAAAATAAGTTTGGATGGGAGAAGATCCACGAGGGAAATGGTGGAAGGAGGGATGTAATTCCACCTCCCTTCATCTAGAAAAGAGGGATGTGTGTGTGTGTATGGGGGTGTGTGGTGGATGATGGTGTGGAATAAGGGGGATGCAAGGGTATAAATTATTCCTTTGGCTCAGGCTCGCGGAGATAATGAAGGAAATTTTGCGGTCCAAAGGATAGGTCTTTTGTGCGGGGTTTTTGAATGAGAGGAGTACGAGGGGAGGGGAATGAACTGAAAAAGAGGGAAAATGTGTTTACACGTGTCCTGTGTTTGAAGCTGGATTCAAAACGTTAAATAAGCATGCGAGATAAAGAATTAATCCCTATCCATATGAAATCATCGCCGAAAGTCAAACGCTTTCAGTGCGAGTAGCAAGATTTTGGCAGGTTACGTCTATCACTGTGATGCCTCAATTTCACGTATAAGACACATACATATACTAGATTATAGTTTGGTGGATATGTGAGCAAGGTTGAAAGAAACTTAACAGACTACGTGAAGGAAAACATATCTACTTGATATCCCCTACATTGTGAAGTCGTTTACTGCGAGAATACACTCGTCGAGCACTTTGCACTCACTCACAAACAAACCACTCGAGTCCACCTTGAACTAATTTTCTTGGCGCTTATCGATGGCTTGTAACCTTATGTGTATTTAGGCAAAACATTTATGTGAAGGCACGTCACACTAATGCAATTGATAGATTTAAACCGCCTATGTAAGTGCCTTTTGCGGATTAATGGTTAATCTACTACAGAACGTATTTTAAAATATGCGAATTAGCTGTGAATAAAATTGCATGGTAGGTATTTACCTATGATGATTTTAATTTCCATTTGTTAATGGAAACATAAACTATCAATTAATTTTACATATAGGCAATAAGAATAGGAATTGGAGATATTACTATAAATATAACAGTTTCCCTTCACTGTGTTTGTACAAGCATTTTTAATCGTGAAATTAACGTTTTTCCAAATTATTCTTCAATATCACGATTAAAAATACTTGTACAAACACAGTGAAGGGAAACCGCATGACTTCTCGTAGGGTAAGTAGAATATTAATTACTAATTTTGTTTATGGGCTTCCGTTGAAGTTAATTCAGAACAGAATATTCAGGAGGTTAGTTCATTAACTGTATCTTGTAACAGTACATTAATAGTATTACGTTACATTACGAGGCATTATTTTTCCTGGAATTCTTTCCACTTCTCTGAAGAAATTTTAGAAAAATCTAGGAGTTTAGTCATATACCTTTATTCCTTTTTCAACAAGCGAAAACTCTGTTTATATTTCACATTATTATATTACGTAGAGTATATTCGCTTTAAATGATAAACGCAATAACGTTCATCCAAGTTATTCTTCATTGCGTCCGTCATTGAATGTGAATATACTCTAAGTAATATCATAATGTGAAATATAAACAGAGTTTTCGCTTGTTGAAAAAGAAATAAAGGTATATGACTAATCCTAGATTTTTCTAAAATTTCTTCAGAGAAGTGGAAAGAATTCCAGAAAAATAATGCCTCGTAATGTAACGTAATATTATTACTGTACTGTTACAAGATTAACTTCAACGGAAGCTCATAAACAAAATTAGTAATTGATACTCTACTTACCCTACGTCTCTGCACAAATAATTGGCGAACTTTAAGTTCTGAGAAATCGCGTTGAAACATCGTTATACTCTTGAAGCAGCCTCAGATATCCTATTAAAATCTAAGCTAATATTTTCCACCGTCTATAAACATATCGTGTAACGCTACATGATTATGATCTGTAACAATTTCTCACCATATTTCAAGACTTTTTTGTTTCGTTTTCGAATGTTCCCAGAGAACATTTTATTTAAATTTCTTTACCAAATTTTGAAAAATGTTCAGTACTAATAAGACAATCCACAAATTAATGATGTAAAATTAGGGGAGAAAGGCACAGTCATCACGCATTTCCCCTTTAAGTCCACTGTTATTTTAAAAATTATCTCAATCCTAAGACAACAGCAAAATCATACAATTACTCTATATATCAATCCTTACGGATTCACTCCCTCAATATCAACCAAAAATAATATAAATACGCTTAATTAAGCGAGGAATCAGAATCCGTAAAAAAAATGAAACGACTAGCATTTTTGCCTCCGGTTTAATAACTCAGACGTTAAATGAAGTCAAGAGATTGGATTGTGTATTAATAAATATATTTTCAGGAAGAAGAGAGTATACGTAAGGAAGAAGGAAAAAGAGATAAATTGAGATAAAAAGCTGGCTGTATATGAAGGAAAATGTAAATGTTGCTGGGAAAGTAAAGATGATGAGGTGTAGAAAAGTGGATATCAAACAAAGATAGAAAATAAGATAACTATAATTAAGAAACGACTTCGGTCAGGTAATAGAGAAAAACAAATGAAACGACCATAATTGCTACTGAGATTTAAATATTTTTACTAAGTATGTGCGTGAAAATAAATTTGTATTTACCATAAACACGAATAGTATTAAAAATATAATTAAACGTTTTATTTCAATTATGTAAAGAAGGTACGGCATGATATTCTTGGTAAATTGCAAATATAGGTGTTTTAGAAAGGTCCTATGGAAAAATTCATAAACAAGTCTAAATAAAATCGCCTCCTTATGCAGGTAGGATCTGAAAAGCTAGCTAAATTCTATGGACCTCAGCTAAGTTGACATCAGTAACACACGAAGATAGACAGGCAACAGATACTGATGTATCTGGCAAAACATCAGTAATGTAAATTACCGCCAGGTTGTTGTGGAAATTGAAAATTAATTAAAAAGATAAAAACGAAACCAACATACCAATGAATGAGGTTACATTAAAACTGACCCATCAAATCAGGTAAACTCGGAAAGAATAATGCGAATATAGGAGAATGGAGAAAAATGAATATAAGTCGGAATATCCAAATGTTAATGGAGATAATTTTAATACTGTAAGAGAAATTTTATACAAACTTTAGTTTTTTCACCAATATTTACCTAACTAACCTATGAACTAGGTGGTTATAAAGCGTTAGAAGATAATATAGACAAACAACGAAGAGCCAATAAATGCAATTGAAGGTCATCCCATGATAGGAAAGGAAATCTACAGAATAGGAAGAGAACAAAGGGGAACATGAAGGCAAAGGAAATTTATGAGATAAATTCATTAACCGACTACATTTACAAATAATGCGATAAGATCGAGATGGATGCGTACTGAAAATCTAACAAAGTGATAGGTAATAAAGCGAAATAGAATAATAAAACTATAAACAGTAGCGGAAAATATTATAAAAAGATGCAAAAATACGACAATAATTCTACTAAGCATCGTGAAAGAGAAATAGATTAGAAAAAGCGATAATGCGAGGGAAGAATATTGGCTTGGGAATGAAACGAGGGAAGTTAGTAAGGGATGAGGGAGGGAGGAAGGGAGTTGGGAAGAGGGCGCTCTAGGGAGGGTGTATGGAGAAGGGAAAGATAGGCGAAGGGAAGAGGCGAGGGAAAGCATTTAATCCCCGACGAATTCAAACCTTCACACACGTTTTAGCCGAAAAGCCCACACTCTGGGAAAGGAGGGTATTGATTCATAACTCAAAGAGGAGCGGGTTCCAAAGGAAAAGGGGGAGAGGGTGGGATGTATATGAAGGTATGTTAGGATAGGGAAAGAGGGGTGTGGGATACTGAGAGCAGGAGGAACAGTAAGAGAGAGAGAGAGGGCGTGCGTGTGTGCGCACATGAACTAAGAGTAGGAAAAGAGAGGGATAGAAGGAAAGAGGGAAAGAGAAAAGGAAGGAAGATTGAGAGGGAGAGAGAGAGGAAGGAACGTGGAGGGGAAAAGAGAAATGCAGAGGGAGGAAGAGGGAAAGAGAGGGTGAGAGCGAGGGAGGGTGAGAGAGCGAAGGAGAGTGAGAGAGCAAGGGAGGGTGAGAGAAGGGAGGGAGAGAGAGATAAAGATGGAAGGAATGAGAGGTAAGGAGGGAAAGAGAGGTAAGGAAAGAGAGAGAAAAAGGGAGGGAGGGTGATAAAGCAGAGATAGAGAGAGGGGAGAGGCGATCAGAGAGAGAGAGAGAGAAGGAAAGATGGAGGTTTTAAGAGGAAAAGAGAGAGAGAGAGAGGGGGGTGGTGGTGTGGAGCTTCGGATATAGGATTGGGTACGAAAAGGGAGCGAAGGAGTTGTAAGAGAAGTTGGTGGGGAGGAGTTGAAAAGATTTTCCAAGATCTGCGAAGGCGGTCGGAATCATGAGAGCAAGCAAAGCTTTCGAAAGAAATTAAGTCCGAATCTCTTGAGCAAACAAAAAAACATCCGATCGGTGTTTTACCACTCCTGCTCCGTATATTTTTTCACCGTGACGGGAGTTTCGGCGTAGGGAATAGTTTAGGAAAACGTTTTTGAATATCAACCCTTGAGAAAGAACTTGAAGGTTCGATTTAAGCATTAAATTAAGGAAAAACCAACAAGTTCCTTTTCGACAAATTTTGTAGGATTCTTCATTTTCTTGTCTTTTTTAAATACAATACTACGAGCGTCAATGTCTTGTGTATTAAAAATAAATATATGGAAATCGTCCCGAGGAACGTAATAAAATCGGTAATTTTTACTTTCTCACACGAGTATCGAGAAAGTATTGTTATCGCGAAAAAAATAGACCTCGAGATTTTTACGGAAATATACGTTTTAAGTGTCGCTGAATCCGAAAAGGTGGGTTTTGCAATGCCGTCTGTCTGTCTGTTACTGGCTCTGGTGCCTAACCGGTAGAGCGAAAATTAATGAAATCTCGTACTTAGGAATTTTATCATACTGGGAAGAGTATATGTATAAATAGTTGACATTGCTCAAAAATTAAGGGAAGTTTATTGTACGCATTTTTAACAACAATCCGATTTTCTCAAAAACGGCTCTAACGATTTTGATCAAATTTCGTACAGTTACTTGAGTTTACGTCTTCAATAATACTGTATAGTTCATATTTCTCAGATAATGAATATAAGGCTAGTTTATTCTAGGCAACTTCAACAATAATTCGATTTTCTCAAAAACGGCTATAACGATTTTGAACAAATTTCGTACAGTTACTTGATTTTACGTCTGAAATACTACTACACATATCATATTTCTCAAAGAATCAATATAAGGCTAGTTTATTCTTTGCAAACTTTAATAACGATTGGATTTTCGAAAAAACAGCATCAAATTTCGTCTAGTTATTTAAGTTGATGTTTATAACGATTTTACATAGTTCATATTTTTTAAAAGATAACTAAACGACGCATTAGTACATGAGAAAATTTGTACAATGTATGTTGCACCGATTTTTCTATACGGAAAAAGCGTCTTAAGGGACAAAGAAGTATTTCCGGATTTTCCGAGAACCTTGTCAATATCTGCCCGATACCAGGAAAAGCAGTGAGTGATTGAGGTCAGAGAAAGCAGAAAAGAGTATGAATGCTTCCTAAGAAGATTACATCGAGACGCAGTCCGTCACGACACAACAGTATGATTCGAAATTAAGAATTGTCTCAAATTACTTCTTCAGGCATATATTCTTTTGGGATACAAACATCGCCCAAAATTTTAAGAATCAATAATCTATAGTAATTTCCTAAAATTGCTGCGTCTTGTCCACGTCAGATTCCTAAAAATCAACAGGAACCGGCGAAATGTTTTATAGGTTTTTCGATTTAAAACACGCAATGTGTTTATAACTGAAAGATTTTCCTTCGTAGAATATTTCTAATTTTAAAATTAATGAATTTATGAACATTATCACTAAATTGAGTATGACAGATCGAAAGATATAGCGATGCATGTGTCATTAATAATATCACATTTAATAATTTATTGTAATTTTTGAAACAGCAAAGTGGAATGTGTTGGCTTTTAACTCGAGCAAAATTCGTGTTTTGCGAAAGACAAAGGCAAATATAACTGGAAAGCTTCACATTTTCATTTTTTTCTCCAAAAATTATTAATGAGCGTTTTTCTGTGAAACTGAAATATGTGAATGAATACCTCGATGAGTTTAACATTAAATGAACAATGACAAATGATTCAAATTTTAGCAGCTTAATCCAAATATGCAACCATGCGTTTTTATGTATTCACGCAAGCATACATATGTGCATAAATGCATAAATACATACATATTTACACACAGTCGAATACAAACACACGCGCCCACGCAAACACACACACTTCAAAAATATCTGCATAATTTATTTGCATTTTATTATAAATGTACAGCATCCACGCAGCGAAAGCCTTCGAATTAAGCTTATTATAAATTATGCGTGTTAACCTAACTTTCGCTTGTAAATGAGAATGTTATTTAGAGGACAAAATAAACAGCATTCATTCGACGAGAATTTGGGTCAGAATTATGCAAACAAAGAGGTAATAATATGTATTTAGAAAGAGAAAAGATATCTCTAAGCATTCTCCAGACGGCATCGAAGTTTTTCTTTCATTCCTTACGTTTTGGATCATTCAATAAGATCCTTTCATCACTCTCACCCTCACTCCACCCCTCTCAACGGCACAACCAGGGATTAGGAAGAATGACCGTTACCCAACATCCTCCAGCCCAAACCATCCTCCTCAGGGGAAATCAAACCTCTTATACCTTCCCGCAAAAGAGTTTTTCAAATCTGAAACGAGAAAAACACAAGCACTATCCCCGCATCTACCAGAATATGCAAAAGTATAGGGTAGAAAAAAAAGGAAACTATCCCGCGAAACCGTCCCGCCGAGAGAGAAGGTAGGAAAAAAAGATGACAAACGCTTCACAATTCGCGTATGCGCATCTCTCCCTCTCTCTCTCTCTCTCTCATCCCTCCCGCGTTTTGCGAGTGGTCTTGGGAGTAATTCAAGAGTCGAATCCATTACTGGTGCATCCCCTCGGCGAATAAAACGAGAAGAAAAAAAGAATAGAGATGAAAAAATATCAACTAGAAACAAATGAAGGTGGAAACTTTTCAAACGCCCTCGAAAAACTGGGTCGGGTAAGATAAATTGCCATCGAAAAACAAGAGGAAATAAAATTTTAAAAATTGGAGGCAATTAAGGTTATGTAGAAATCACACGAAGATTTTTAATTCTCCTCTAATGTCTTCATTTTATTTTAGATATTAAATTTTTTTAATCAATCGCATTTTTATTATTAATATATAATTTTCGGAGTTATGATGAAAGAAACCGTTCATAATTTATTAAGTTTTGATTCCGAAAAATACTAAAGGCTTCATTAATTTCGTAGGCGTGTTGGGAGAATAAAGGCAGCAACAAAAAACCTAATATATGAATTCATCGACAAAGTGGGAGCATTTATTTACACAGCGTCCCCTCGCTACGCGAAACGTGCCCACCTTTGCGAATAAACAGGAAATGAACTTTGATAAAGTCGCATTTCTGTTGCTGCCAGCACATATCTTTCTCTCTCTCTCTCTACCTCTCTCTCTCTCTCTCTACCTCTATCTCTCTCTTCCTCTCTTTCTCTTCCCTTTACGAAGAGGGCTCCCCCCTTTCAAAATTTCATCACATCCTCTTCAACCCTCATCCCCCATTTTACCTCCACCTCTCTCTCTTCACCCTCCCCCCCCCCCCTTCCCCCCTTCTATCCCTCGCCCCACACCCACTCCACCTTCATGCCAATTCCCTTTTCTCATCTCCTGCCCCGCCCCCTTTTCCTCCTCCCTCGTTCTCCGTCCTTTTCCACCAGACTCCTTCCTTATTCCTACTCCACCTCCCCCCCATTATTTTCCCTCCGTCGAACTGAATCACATGCGTCGTCAAAGACATCTCCTCTTCCGTAAGGGAAATAGAGAAGAAAAAAACGAGAGAGAGAGGGAGAGGAGGGGGATGGAGGGGAGGAGAGAGGGGGGAGAGGGGTAGGAGAGAGAGGGGGGAGGGAGAAAACGGAGAAGAAAATAGAGAGGTAGAGAGCAAGAACCTAGCGACATCCGGCATTAAAATAAGACGAACTCCCCTTCATCTCCCTTTTTGGGGGAACTCAGGTGCGTCGGCATCAGACAGGTAGGAGCGGGAAGTGATAGAGAATAAAGAGAGAAACGGGAGACAAGAGAGAGAAGGAATTGAGATAGAGAGAAACGAAGGAGGCGGACGCACACGTATATAGTTGGAGGTCGAGAATTTACGCGGAAAACACGGAGAATGAATGAAATGGAAAATGGTCGAAAAAATGGAATAGAATTTTAGACTATGGAGAAATTTAGGAAGATGTTATGCCCTCAATTAGCGGTAAATGCACGTATACTGTGCATGTTTAAACAAATACATAGACAATACAACATTTATATGTACAGACACGCGAACGCCCACACACGAATTTAGAAATATTTCTCTTTCCAAATAAGGTGGAAGGTTGAAAGTGTTGAAACTATATTATTCATATAAAATTATTTGCACACAGTATTTCTTTCATATCACTTTATCCATCCCTGTAAGTACTTGTGTATGTCTACATAAATACAGTTGGTGCCGCGTATTATTACCACTAATTATTGTTACCAACCTGTCATTGCAATCATACGCGGAATTCTAAAAAAACATCTAGTTTGACAAAGTTTGCCGTTTAATGATATTATCCCCTTAGTGTAATAATTAAAATATAACACAATGAGAACACATTAAGCGGAACCCACTCTATATAAATACACAAAGCATCTGTACAAATAAAAAAATTAGATACATACATACATACATCCATATATACATACATACATACTATACACGTACATCCTGCATCCTTTACGTTGGTATAGGTAACAACCAGTCAACCTAATTAGGGAACTCTTCGGGTTTTGGAGGAAGAGGGAGGTTGGGGTGAGGCTGTTCGAGGAGGGTAGGGTAAGATGTGCGCCTGTCTTTCCCTACAAAAGCCGCACGCTATAGTTGATTCAAAGACCGTTTTCCCAGGAATCAGAATTTGAGGATACGCCATAACGTATTTTTAATGAAGAGAAAATTCTCAGAAAAATTACGGGGGAGAAGGGAAGGAAAGACAGGCAGACAAACGACTTTATTGAGGGCAAAATTGAGACCATATAGTCCCTTCGTACATTTAACCCCACGTTAGTAATTTCAAATGAGAATAAATAATAATAGCATATAAACACGTTGGCAGAAATAAAAAATCTGAAACTATTAAAAGAAAAAACAAATAAGGAAAAAAAACACAATTGGGGGATCCAATTACTGATTCGGAAACTTCTAAAAAAAGACGAATTAGTTGTGGTAAAAACCTAGGAAAGACCTGACATGGCCAACCCAGTAAAAAACCACGCAGGAAAACACCCACGAAGGGAAGGGGGGGGGGGGGGGGGGGGGTGGAAAAAACCTGGGAAAACCCTACACACATAAAAGAACAATTGTGGAATTACAATTGTATCTACAAGTTTTAAAATATAAGAATAAAAAATATATTTAAAGCACTGATGAATGAACATGAAAATTAATAAAATTAAGTGAAATAAGCAGGAAGAAACAGGGTTAAGTCGGAGGAGAGATTTTAGGGTGGTGGTAAATGAATGGAATTAGCGATGAAAATGGATCCTATTGGTCGGAGGTTTTGGAATATCTGGTAACCAAAAATATGGCGCGGAAACTGCTCGGGATTTCATTCCCGGGGTCGAGAAATTTGAATCCCAAGGAAACGGAAAATAAGTCGTTTGGTTCATCGAAATAATAAACTTTCGCTCCTCTCAATAAACGCTGTGATATTCTCCGTAATTCTATTGATATCGATGCCTGGCGGCTGAATTAGTAGTAGTAGTAGTGTTTTAGTAGAAATAACGATAAAATTAATATGTGCTGTTTTTAGTTTAACAACGCAGCATCTCCTCCATTGAAATAAAGAGTTCATAAGAATGCGAGGTAAATAAAATATAGGTCATCCAATATCGGTGGTATTTAAAAATAATTATATATATCGATATTTTTAAGTTAAAAATTTTATCTACCAAGCAATTTTTTCCAATTATTTTATTTTCATCATCAGCTTTATTAGCCCGATTTTATTCGGAGTCGCTGTTGTGTAATCTCCTCATCCACTCCTTCATGTCCCTTGCCATTTCCACCGTAAGGTTTTTCTCCACCATATTCCACCGTTTCTAATACACTGCTTTCAGCTTTTCTTTGGTCTTCCTCTTCTCCGCGCACCGGGTATCTCCATTTCCAAATCCTCCCGACTCATCACATGCCCATACCACCCCAGTCTCCTCTCCTGTGCTTTCATGGACAGTTCAATCACTTTCACTGATCCCCTTATGTAGTCATTTTCAATTTTATCCTTTCTGGTCACTCCACACATCCACCTCAGCATTCTTATCTCCGCCATATTCATTTTCTTTTCATGACTTCGTTTGATGGGCCACGTCTCTGCACCATACAGCATCACAGGTCTCACTATAGTTTTAAAAATTTTCTCCTTCGGTGTAAGCGATATTTTCCTATCACACAGCACAATATCAAAAATTTATGGGCTTAAGGCCGAACCCTGATGAACTCCAACCATCACTTCGAAACCATCAGTCTCTCTTATACTATTTCTCACGTTTGTTCTCGCTTCTGTATACACTTCTTACATCAATCTAACATATTTTTCCGGACTAATTTTTCTCGCAAACATCTCCAGCCCTCTTGCCGTGGTATCCTATCGTATGATTTCTCTAGGTCTATAAACACTACATGCAACTCTTTCTGTCCTTCTCTCTACTTCTCAATGAGTTGCTTTAATGCAAAAATGGCGTCTATTGTGCTCCTTCCTGGCATAAATCCAAATTGTTCTTCCCCGATACTTACTTCTTCTCTCAGTCTTTTCTCAATTATCCGCTCCAATATCTTCATTGTATGCGAAGTTAGTTTTATGCCTCTGTAATTATTGCACTCTTGGACATCTTTTTCCTTATATATAGGTAGTAAGGTACTTTCTCTTCGCTCATCTAGCATCCGCTCCTGTTCATATATCCTGCATTAGTTCCATAGGATATAAATCCCTTCATAACCCAGTTTCCACAATTCATCTAGCTTTTCATCTTTACCATTATTCATTTTTGCCAATGCCATTTTAAGCTCCTCTTTCTCCACTGCCCAAGTTACTCCCTCGTTTGCTTGTCCACTTCTCTTAATATTCTTCGACTTTCCTCATTCAGAAACTTTGAAAATATTCCCTCCACCGTGTTCTCATTTCCTGTTCGTTTGTTAACACTGAACCTCAACCGGGGTGACATGACACCTCAGGGTGACGCGACGGTTATTGAGGGGTGACGCGAATATTTGATAAATTCACAGTGTATCATGGTCTGACTCATAAAGCATTAATAAAACCATGAGAATCAACACTCATGCTTATTTAAATGCCAGAACTTTATCATTATGTGGTAGGAAAAGCTCAATTTAACTTTAAAGGTGACTTGAAGATAGTGGAACTGTAAACGGAGTGATGCATAACTGAATGAACTGAACATGGGGTAACGCAGACAAAAAAAGCATCTTTAACTTGTTTAATTTGTGTAATACCCTTCGTTGCCTTGTTTCTAACTTTTGCAATTTTGAAAATCTTTTTCTGTCCCTCTCTTGTTTCTAGTTTCTCATACACTTCTATATATGCTTGGGCTATAGCTTTGCCACTGTTTTTTCACTTCCTTCTTTTTATCTCTAAACAACTCCTTTCACGCGTTTTCTCCCACATTTTCCTGGTCTATTTCTTTTCTTCTCAGTTTCCTTCTTTCCTACATTAACCTACCGTCATTCCAAGAAATTCTTGTCCTTTCCTCTTTATTGTTAATGCAGTTTCTCTTCCCCAGTTCTTAATATCTTAATTTTTTCTAATTGCATTAGAATTAAATGCTCAGTTGAAACATAACTACTCCATGCCCATGAAAATATTTGTCCATCTTCTTTGGAGAGGAAAAGTGTATAATCATTCGCAGCAAACACCCTTTTTAAAATATAAAGGATCATGAAAATCACTCTCTTTGTTATTATTCGCATCGGGTAGCATATTCTAAAAAATAACTCTTACAAAACCTAATTTATACACATCTGAAGACAATAACAAAAAAAATGGCGTAAAATGCTTAATTATCCTTATTCCAATAAAGTTTCGAATCGAAATATAAGAAACCTATTATTTGGCAGGCAAAAATTGAGTAACCTACAATTTCGTTCCAGCATGAACTATCGCTGACTGCTTTGGTTATGTCCTTATCGAGTAACGCGGAAAATAAAGAGCTTATATTCTCCAACATCACGAAATACTCCAAAGCGTTTAAGACCGTATTTCATCAAAGAGCCGGTTCAAAATCTTATTATATTTCCAATGAATTTCCGTGGAAATATTCTAAAAAATTTCAAAGAGTAGATCCGGCTTGTGTTTCCTTTATAGAAGGCATTTAATCACTTCCTTTATTTTTGAGCACAAAGAGAACACTCAATTTGAAAACGAAGTCAATTATAGCAATTAAGCTCCTCTTATGCTCGTAATACCAAATCAAATGAATGACTTGAGTCATGAGAAAATGAGCAGTTTAATAACCTTTGAGCCAGAGGGGAAAAAACATCACTCTGAAGATGACATAAACGCCGAATGAATATTTCTCTTGTTGAGCAAATGAAATTAAACGTAAATTTCAAACGGTATCTTTATCATTGAAACGATAAATCTTACTTTAAATATAGATTTACGTCAATTCTCTTAATTTTAATTGCTCGGCAAGACCTCGGACACTATAGGTGATATCACATTTGATTTCTATAGACGGGACATGAACAAAAACATATAATTCTTTTAAAGCGGTGTAATATACATACACTGCACAACCTTTCTCATATAAATATGCGTCTAGTCTCACTGCACACTTTTAGAAAAAACTCCCACTGCAAGCCAACAAAACCGCGGAAATGGCATTAACCTATTTATAAACTTATACATATATAAATCAAACTTTATAAATAGTTAATCAATACATAGCTATCAAGTAGTATGTGGATCGGTGAAACTACAAATGTACTGAAGCATTATTGCTGGACGGAGCTGAGAGAACCGAGGGGGAAGAGACAAAAGCGATATACCATAATGTTGATGTACACTACATAATTGTTTTTAAGAAATATGTGTAACGCATATTTATTTATGACAGAACAGTATATAACCTAGTGAATTTAAATCAAAATAGTTTTAATAAATCAACAATTTATAAAAATCTATCAGAGTAAATTATCCTTCATTTTTAGTTACCTTATTAAGAGTTATATATGAAATATCATTCGATTTCGTTAAACTGTTTAGGCTCTAGACACTCGCACATACAGACAGACGAGCATGGCGAAAACCGCGTTTTTCGACTCGGACTCCTAAAATGTGTACTTCTTTCAAAATCTCTGTTCATTTGTTCGCGATTACAATACTTTCTCTGGACACTACGTGTACGAGAGAGTAAAAACCATACGAATATAGAATATGGAGCCAACTCTTGAAATCGCAAAAATATTACCTCGTAGAATATAATTTGACGTTTTTGAAGACCACTGAAAAAATCATTTCCCAATAATCGCTCACGATAGAGCGAAGATTTTTTTTCACTTTGAACAATTTGGACAAATGCGGGAATAAGATTAAGAAAGAAAGTGTCAAAATTCAGATCCCGACTATTTTTTATTTCAGGAATTCACATCAAAATCTCTCGCACGCGCGCACGCAGTTTTATTAAAATTTAACACCGAATAACTTTTCTGGACGTTACTGAAATCCACGCGAAAAGTTAAACCTTAATGAGACTTAAAAAAATACACGCCAAGGAAATGATAGGTTTATTAAAACAAATTCCGAGCGAATCCGATATGCGCATAATACTAAAACTTATGAATTCGACCTCTCGTTAACGAAATGAGTTGCAGAATCGGAATCTCTCCATCTATATTCCACTCCTAAATTTCGTTCTCGCCATCTCTTCGAATCACGCGAGAAAAGCCGATGACGGAGACGGTGGAAAAGGACGAACTTCCAATAAGTTGAAATGAGCGTCTTCGGAGAAACCTCCGGATCGCGTCAAGAAAAGAGGGCAACGATAATGGAAGAGGAACGGGACTAATAAGAAGAAAACGAGGAAGTGAAAGGTGGAGACAGAGAGAGAGAGAAAAAGGAAAGGAGAAGGAGAGAAAGGGTAGGGAAAACAAGTGGAGAAAGGGAATGTGGCCGTCCATTAATTATGACTCCGACTTTGATGAGCAGTAAGTGAAACTCGAAAGGTTTAAACGAGCAAAATCCCTTTACAAGGGATCGACATAGGTATCGCACGTAACAAGGAGGATTTCGGCTCCCTATTTTTAGATGGAGAGGAAAAAAAAGAGACTATTCTCCGTATCCTTAAAGCCTTAGGAAACGAAATGGGTTGCGCGGCGCGGAAACATCCGACTTAATTATTTTCGGATTACGGGGGCGAAGCTGCTGCTCTTGAAAGGGGGATGGGGTGAAAAAATTTGCGCGGGAAATGGGAATGGCTAATTAGAGACGTCAGATTCCTCGTGTAAGTAAACGTTCCTTACGAGGCTCCTCGATACCTCCATCCCCCTTGTTGTTGGATTTTGCTAATGATGACTCCTTCACCTACGTAAGCGCCTTCAACGTTCGTCCGAAATTTAATAAAACGCTCCGTTTTTTTTATTTGTATTAACTGAATACCCGTGTTGGGGAAAAATTCTTAATAATATAGAAAACGTACGTTGTTTTGAAATTCAACGCCAATTAACCCTTAGCCCTTAAAATACATATGAGGGTATTTTATTTACCTCCTCTCGGACTCATTTCTTTAGGATGACTTCTAGAGCCAAATTTTTTAATTATTCTTTTAATCCTCCACGTCACCGAGAACAAAGAAATGTTTCAATTATTATTAATTAATAATAATATTAATTATATTAATCGATAAACCTGACACCGTATAATATTTGAGAACATGTTAAAATATTTAGGTAAAAGTGTAATATGTAATAATTCTTATATCAAGTTGTATATTATATTTTTTTAAATCAACCTAACAAAGAATTAGGTAATTCATAAGTGAAAGTAATAACCATTCGGTGAAAATATATTGGTGCAATGGCTATAAATATCTCGATAAGTTAATCAAAAACTGAATGGAAAATATAATGAATAGGGTTTATATAAATGGGAATCTAATGTGAGTGTGTAGATGCATATATACTCTTCGCTTAGGGCAATTTACTTATTTCATCACCGCCCACATCGCTTTATCTAAAGCAGTGTTATTCAAACTTTTTTCATATATCCTTTGACCAATTTAATCAAATTCTTGTACGTAACCCCTACATGTTTTCATTGTCCTGAAAATATATCGTCAAAATCAACGCGCAGAAGTGATAAAATGGACACTTACCCTCTACATTTACGGAATAGTTCATTTAATCAATTATTGAACGTGAAAAGTGAAGTAGAAAAGGGATTGGGGTATTTGAGGAAACTAAAATAATAAAAAGATTTTACTGGTACCATCTTCAGATCCTTCTGGTAGCACTTTGGATATTAGAACCACACCTTCAACACCACTGACCTACAGCCTTTCGTAGGGTTTCGTAGCCTGTGCAATACTGAACTCGTCAAAGCAATGAGGGACAGAATACATATGCGTCTCCTTCGAAGTTATAAATATATATTAAAATTGTAATTATTGAAAGTTAATCATTCTCTGTTGACTCTGGCAGCATAAAGCATTTACTTCCGGGGCGCCACTACGAAAAAAAAAACAAGCCGGACGAATAACATCGTCCCGATTTCGAAAAAATAAAAATCTCGTCATTCCGAATTCTCCCCGTCACATTTGATTCCTTTCCTCTCCCGAGGCGCCTCCGAGTTTCCCGTCGCCTTACTTCCTCAACTCCTCGATAAATAACAAGAAAAAAAAGTTTTAAAGACGCCTCTCTCTCTCTCTCTCTCGGCAGCGTAAATCACCTCCCTCCCAACTTCCCCCTTCCCTCCCCCCCCCCCCCCTCTCTCTCTCTCCAACCGAACACATCGCGTCCTATACCTGCACGGAGCGCGTTAACCTTTTCCGCCCTCGCAGTCCCGGAGACGGCTTGGTGTCTCCTTTTCTGAAGACGTTCCCCATGGTTATACAACTACGACGTCGGAAGTATCGGAGAAGAGACTTCCTCTTTCCCTCCCTCCCCCCCGGGCACCGAAAACCTTCGCTCTATTGCCAGGAACGTATATATAAAGTAGGAGAGGGAGAGTACGACATATTGATTTTTTTCTGTCCCCCTGGGTCTTGTCAATCCCGGAAGTCGCATCGACTTCGTATACCTTTCCGAAGAGGTGATGGGAGTAGAGAGAGAGAGAAACTAGGAACTCTCTCTCTCTATCTACCACTGACTCCGGCACGCTTTGTCAATCGGAGTATATGTAGAACGAATGGGAACGGGTTGAGAACTTCCATCCATCCTTCCTCATTCCTCTCTTCACACCCGCTTCCATACACCCCCGTCTCATCGCGAGTAAAGAGGAAAATTTGGAGAGGGGGAGGTAAGAAAAAAAAAACGTTTCCATCTCCTCCACGGCGGAACAATGGACCCATTTACGCCCCGACAACTTTCCGATTGGTTTTTGTCGGATGCATTTAAAGGAGAAGGCGTGGCTAATATCGGCGTCGAATATACAGGAGAGGAAGATAGGCGAGAGGAACGTATTAGCGAATGAGTGAATGCGACGTCAAACGCCGATAACGTTGATTGGGAAATTCAAACTTTGTTCTCGGAGATAAAGCATTTTCCCTTCGGAAAAAGCTTCGAATAATCTATCATCCATTGTTATTAGTATTTGAAGTAAAAATGTAGGAAGTATTGAGAAGACTAGGAAAGAGGTGACTGATATTATAAACGATCGAAACGAAATGGACCAAGAGTTTCCGGGTGAAAGACTCAGAGATTACATGTGTGACTGACGAAAAACTTGAAGGAAAAAGAGGAAATGAAAGGAATGGGTTTCAGTTGATAGACGACTTGAAAGTAAGAGGGGTTACCAAGAATTGAATAAGGATACGGAGGAAAGGAAAACGTGGTTCCACGCGTAACAACGTGCCTGTATAGATTGCTTATGACGACCATAATATAGACATATGTACATATATTTTTCTTATTTTTTTATTTATTTTTAAAATATATCATAAAGGTAGTTTATTTCCAATGAACTGCTTACATATATAGGATTCTTCAAAATAAGTAACATATTAAAACACATAGTATTAAACATTAATATACATATAATGACCCATTAAATACATGACACAATTACATTGGGTCACCAAAAATTCATTCATTCAGTTTACCCTTTACTTATTTAATAATAAAGATTATTGTTAAATATGTAAAAGAAAGAAAAAGAAAAAGAACCTTTCGAGTCCCCCTGAGCTTTTAATTGGCTCATCAGGAGGTACTCAGGTTATGTAGTTATTCTTTTATTCTTTTGGAGTGATTACCTTGCCAAATTTTAGCTTCCTACATTTGTAGAAGTACCTAAACATTTAGATCCTGTGTGTGTACTTGTGTGCGTGCATATACATATATACATACATATGTACATACATACATATATACATACATACATATAAAAACACACACACACTAGCTGAACCCGCGTAATGTTTGCGCGGTATATTTTGAATTGATTTATAAAAAATATAATAAGTTGAACTCAATAATTAACATTTAACTCTAGTAATGTATTTCTCCTGTATAGGATTTTAATGTATTTGGCTCCCAATGTAAAGTTCGCGGGTTTGAATCTCGCTGAGTGTGCGTATTGACAATTTATTATGCGAATTCAGCCAGAAATCTGATTTTTAAAAGTCCCAACCTAAGAAACTATTGCCGCACAGAAACAGGAGGATTAGTCTGCTAAGATAGTTCACTGGTAGCGTATATGCCCGGCAAGTATTCGTATTCCCGGTCATAGCAGATTTTTTCTCCTGTTTCTCTATTTCCCTACACAGTAATTGATCGCGAGCTTTTATGTTTTTCTTTTTATTCAAATATATGTCGTTTCTTTTCTATATAACAATCAATGCAACCGTTTTTGTAGAATATCAATGAAGAGAAGATAATCATGTAATGTGTTTAAAAAAAATAACGTATGTCCCTATTCTCATTTAATTTTAAATTTATGCGTGAGCCTATTTGCGTTAATAAACATTATGGATGTATAATATAATGGTTCTATTTACAAAAAGATTCCAGCATTCGAACGATGATAGATTCAACTGCTTTGATTGAATAGTTAGAAACGCTTCCCATACGCAGTTAACTAAATATTTATCCGTAAATATTTATATTGCTATGTATAAATGTTGACATTGCTACAACAATACCTTTTCATTCTTAAACAACGTGCGAAGCGAATAACGCTATTCTTTAACTTATTTGAAGGTTTAATTCGCATTAATTAATCGGAGGCAACAATGACGGTCGCCTTGACAATGTCCGGAATGAGTACGAAATATCCGTAAAATTTTGAAAAAGAATGCGTATTTCTGAATGATTCGACCGTGTAACATGAGAACATCGCAAGAATAAGATATTATAGAGTTTTAGCCGTCGAATAAAGTAAAAATGAAGAAAATCGGTGCATATTTACGTTTTAATGAATGAAGGAAAAAAAACCTTGCACTCTGAAAAATCGAAAATCCCGTGTAAACTTACGGAAAAATATAACTGTTTCCTAGATTCGAACCTGGGACTTTATGAAAATGAGAATAGTTTGTAGGGGCCTTCCTAGCTTGTAGAAACATGACGCAGTTTACCGCCTATCTCTACGACGAACGGCTTTGAGATACAGGTTGGGAAGGACGGTATATATTGTATTGTGTGACGCACACACACACACACACACACACACATATATATATATATATATCGTTGTTTATTCCTTCATAATATAAAAGATATACTATATAAGAAGCAGCTATTTATAATAGATAAGTAATTTGTGTATATGAGAATTCATAATATTGAGGACCCCAATTTTTATAGCGCCACGGGCCCCAGAAGGCCTAAATCCACCACTGATGACAGGTGGGAAAGAATGAAGACTGATTTATCGGTGGAACATTTCACTTTGGTAGACGGTAGAGTTAATTTTTAAAAAACGACTCGAAAAAAGAAACCAAGGCCCATAATTCAGATTTAATAAACATTACAAAATAAATGTGTCGGATAATAATTAATGATGTCCTATTAATTTTTAAAATGTTAAATGACCCGAATGGCATATAGGTACGTATTTTACTGTAATTACGAAAAACGATTCCCTTCATGCTATAAATTTTCACCCGCTACGATTTTATAATATAATGTATTTTTTTCTTTCGCAGAAAATAATTAAGATTTAACAATGTCGTACCGACAGTTCCCGAGTTATTCGCATATACATATTCCCAAACTGTATAAACATATAATTTCAGGAAGATATTGACTTTTATTATTATAGGGATATATTCACACATAAGTTGACACTTCAAATATATACTGACTATTCTAATTTATACAAATATTGTTGGCGTTTTTAAGTTGATTTTAAAATATTCATGGCTTCATGGGTAAGCTATAATTTGTGCATTTCGATTTACTTGAATCCAAAGAAAATATGTAAACAAAGATAACTAAATAGGAACAATAAATGCGACGAGAAAATAAGGATAAAAGAAATCAATCAGCGACAATAGAATAATTCGCGTGGAGGTGGAAAAACAGCGTAGAAAGGACAAGGCCACTCATAAAATAAGGGAAAAAACGAGTGGGTAAGAACGGCCGATAACAACGGGATGGAAATTAGGGCGAACGGACTGAAGAGAGGGGGAGGGGAAACATGGAAAGAAACGGAATGAGGTGGTGCCAGAGGGCAGAGTCGTAAAAATAACAGAAGAGAAAGAATGGGAAAGGAAGTAAAAAGAGAACGGAAAGCGATTCTCGTTTGTCTTGAGCCATTATCCCGTCAAAACAGAGAGAGAGAGAGAGCGAGTGTCGGGTGCGGTAGATGTCGCTCCGCGAAAGAGTTGGGACGGAATGGACGAGTGTCGAGGACAGAACGACGGAGGAAAGAAAAAAAGAGAGAAAAGGGGAAAGAAAATATGACATCGAGGCCTGCAAAAGAGATGAGGAACATAGTTATTTTATAACTTGAGCTATGAGATGTAAGAAATATTGTGTGGGGGAGGAGCTCTACCTATTCACTAAACAGCAACGTTGCCGCTTCGTCCCCAAACTCCTTCTTCCATCTTTCCCCTTAGCCATTTCTTTATTTTGGCAACGTCGCATCCGTTCTCGCTTTACGCCGGATCACAAGTTTGAGACTATAATTAGCAAAATAAATTAAATAAAAACCGTTTTAATTTATACAACTTTAATATTAAAACCTAAAAATAAATTAAATTTTGAAATGGGGCGAGTGTCATACGTTGTAAGAGATTCTCAAATTTCTATATTAATAACATATCTAGTGTTAGGATTCTAATTAACGACATTTGAACGCATCTTAATGTAAAAGTTATGTGGCCAATCAGGTGATCATAAATCTACAGTACTGTTTGACTTTTGGGATGTTGATGTTTGTTATTACGTTTTTCATTCTTTAGTATTTAATTTCTTGATCTATCAGATCAGATTTGCAAAAGTCACATAACTTTTATATTAAAATGCTTTCAAATTTCGTTAATTAGTATCCTTGAATCCGAAGCACTGCGCCAGGGAGTTGCACACCACTCAATTCGATGGCTTAGTTTATCGCTACTAATGGCATTCAAGTTTAAGGTATAGGATTTATCCGTTTATTCTTATTGACGTATCAATACATTTTGTATCATCTAGAACAATTGAAATTTGGTCTAATACACACCTATAAATGCGAAAAATAACTGGACCATTTAAATAATACACTAGTTTGCCCGTTTAGATCTGATAGCAAGAAGGGTGAAAACACTTCTATGAAAAAATACGAATCGAGATAACTGTTCATCTGTTTACAACTTTTTGTGGGCAATAATAAATAAATCTCTTACTATCATTTACACTAGAGGTGCAGAATAAAAACATAATATCGATTTAGAGAAAAAACAGTCACAAAAATTTATGGGGCACATAGATACATAATATAGTTTCGGAAATAAAAATCCGAGAAAATCCAGAAAACTTTACACGCAAGTGAAGGGAAATTTTCATCTGGAATCAAAACCAGGTTTATAAGGAAAAGAAATGCCCCGTTGCCCTTGAGCTTGAGAAGATTAATAAATCGTTGCCAAACTTTAGTCAATATGATGGACACCGTGAGCGTTTTCCTATTTCTGGTATTGGCGTGTGACATATGCACAAAGGCACGTTAGAAAATTAATTTATACTAGCTGGACCCGCGAAATGTTTGCGCGGTATATTTTCAATTAATTTATAAAAAATGAAGGAGTGTGTAAAAAAAGTTGATCTCAACAATTCACATTTAACTATACTAATGCATTTTCCAGGTATTGGTAAGGTTCGCGGGTTCTAAACTCTCTGAGGGCACGGCTGTGTGCGTATTGACAATTTATTATACGAAGTCAGGCAGAAATATCCATTTTAAATTTCAAATTAGAGAGAAAATTAATGCCACGCAGTTATTGATTGCCAACTTTTCCCTTTCCCATAAAATAACACGTAAAAATGGAATTCTCGATCTGCAGGCTTTCATTCTTTTTGAGATAGACCTAATAAAGTATTGACCTACAATCTTCGGTTATGAAACATTTTGAATAAAACATTATAAAGTTTCTTATTCTGTTCATCATTTTTCGCCTCCTAGCTTTTAGAAATAAAATGCAATTTACCGCATATCTCTACGACAAACAGCTTTCGAGATAGAGGGGGGGACGGACGGACGGACGGACACTTCCAAAATTATATATTATGGGATGCTAATTTCCTAGCAGGCGTCATAAAAATATCGTATGCTAAAATAACTTGACGAATCCTATGAATGAAGCAATTTAAAACTTTACGTTTGTAATTAACCTTAGAGAAACAGAGTGTTGTAATGTGGACGAAAGCCACAACCTGTGGTGATATTTGACTCATTAACATTATGCTTCCTCTGAAGAATGTACATTACGTATGACTTTTCTAAAAGTATAAAAAAACAAATTTCGCGTATCATGAGCACCAAAACCAGCCTCAGGCGAACTGAAGTTAGACCCAGTGATTCAGTGCATGCATACACCGCAGTTAATGATATGTGGGGTAGTCGGCAGCTCCACATTGTAATTCTAAGGTTAACTATTTGGATCTCAAACAAAGAGATAAAACATCCGTGCTGTTCAATAGTAAGTATGGATTACGATCGCTTCAGTTATTTAAATTATATATATTATCAAAATGAATGTTCGCTCAATATTTTTAAAATGGCAGATAAATTATTATTTATAATCAATTCCCAACGCGAGGTTCTTGAGGAAGGATTTGATTATACACAAATAAATAAATGTGACAAGTATAAAATTTAATTATACACGGTTTTTAATGGGATACGCACCACATATTACATATAAGTATACATACGTATTACACATACGTATATATACGTATGCAGCGGCGGATTTGGAAACTTGCTATCCCTAGGCAAAATTACTTTTCCACTCTCTTAAAAAATTTCAATAAATTGATTTAATTTATATATTTTACCAGAGGAACAATCCGTTCTTTTCCCAGGAATATATGGTTATTACCTTGACAAGCTTTCTAAGGTGGGTCACAATGGTCATTCATGATTTCAAAGTAATCTTCATGGACTTCCATAATTTTGAAAATCACACTGAATGCACTTTTACGGAGCTTCCTCATATACTGTGACTGGGCAAATGAATATACAAATCCGACTTCCTCGAAATCCTGACGCCCCTAAAACCCCACCGCCCCTAGGCCATTGCCTACTTTGGCCTTATTGTAAATCCACTAATGTACGTATGTATACAAAACAGAAAGCTCACAGATTATGTTACTTTTTCTATTAACATAGCACAACTCAATTTTAGTTAATGTGGCCTTTATCAAGAACCCCACTTTTCGCAAGGGACAAATATACGTATGTATGTATGTATGTATGTATTCTTATATATATATATATATATATATATATATATATATACATACATATATATATATATATATATACATACATACATATATATATATATATACACACACATATATATTTTTTTTTGCATGTGTGTGTGTATACATACACACACGTCCGTGTGTCTGTGTTTTCACCTGGTACGATTAATTCAGTAAAGAATTAACGAGCTCGTCTTATAGCTAAATAAAATTGTCACATCAGCCATAACAAAGTTACAAAAACATGATGAGCATTTCAGTTAGAGAACAGCTATAGTCTGTTGTATTCATCCTATTGCATGAATTAAATTTTAAAGAAATTTTTAAACCTAATATCCGGTTTCCGTATCCTTTTTCATATCCATTAGAGATAACTATCGCGCTAATTAAGAACGTTCATGAATAATAACCCCTCTACGAAACTCAAAGGATCAGATTTAGTACCCTCTTTACATCCGGAAAATATTTCAAACATCTAGCTCTGTATCTCGATAATTCCGCCATAATATTAAACTGCGAAACACCATCGCCCTTTCAAAACAATCCTCATATTTACGGTGCGCCAATCTCATTCTCATCGCCACTTCTCCTGCCAGACCACCGCACACAAAAAATCCAAACGCTTCAATCCTCTCCCTTATCTTCCGCCACCCAGGGAAAAAAAAACTTTGAAAAAAACTCTAATGGAGGCATTTTTAGTCTAAAAACTGCCTCCGCCGGCGATAGATGGGGTTGGCCGAGGCGTGTCGTTCCTTCCTCTTCTCTCATCCCCCCTCTTTCCCTTTAGGCATCCCACGTCCACTCATCCTCCCCATTTAAGCAGAGTGGTTTCCGCGGAATTATGACGGATGGGGACGGGTTAAATGAGATGGAAGCACTCTGGCCAGAGATGACTCCGTGGAAGGGCAGAGAAAAGGAGAGATAGGACTAGAAACATAGGAGAGAGAGAGAAAGGAGGCTGAGGGAGGAGAGAAGGGAGAAAATGAGATAGGAAGGGAGAATAGATGGATAAACGCAAAAAATGAGGGAGAAAGCCTTGAGTAAGAAAAGGGATTAAAGGAGTGTACAGAAAGAAAGGGAAAGGAGAGAGAGGAGTATAGCAGGAAAACCATTAAGAAAAGAGACAGGAGTACAGAATCCTTATATAACAATTCTCAAGTTTGTGTCTGTCTGTCGCTGTCACCACCGGCGGCATAAGCTACAGGAGCATATTGTCGTTATCACAGAAGAAGGGAAATAGAAATGGAGAATTGACGGAAGAGAGGAAAAAGAATGGAGTAGATGGAGAGAGAGAGAGAGGGATAATGGGAAGAGTTTTAATTTAATTCTTTAGCTACGCCTACCCTTCATTTTTGACGGATAGTTCCACTAGTTTGTGAAACATAGGAAAAGTAGGAAAACAAAACGAGAAATTCCGATAGAAAGATGTAAATAGGAACGGAGAGAGGGCGATATGAGCGTAGATAAAAGAAGAAAGGGGGAAGGGTTTAATGAGGTGAAAGAAGGAAAAGTAGAGGACAAAGCAAAAAAAAAGATATAAAAGGTTTTCAAAAAATCTTCTTGCACTTGGATCGCTTGTAATACATGTAAATACTACTAGTCTTAATAATCTAGTGCACGGTTTCTTTTTGAACACCCTCTAGAGCAGGGGTCCGCAACTTGGTGCTCTTTAGCTGTCCTACCGTGCAATTTTACGACGCTAAAAATCGTTTCCTAGTTCTATTATTTTGATTTGTTCTCGCATTTTCTTTACAAATATGCGAAAGAACATTTTCAATTACTTTGTAGGTGATTTAATTTGATTTTTGATTCTTCCTACTTTTACAAAAGTATAGTTGTGCTCGCTGGTTGCTCCAGAATGTAAATTAGTGCTCACCACGCTGAAAAAGTTGCGGGCTCCTGCACAAGAGAATAAAGAGAAGGGAGATAGAGAAATGAGCAAAGGAGGGAGAGACAGAGAGAAAGAGAGACAAAAAACAAAAACGGATGGAGATTGAGCGGAGAAGGAACAGCGGTGAATAAACAGAGAAGAAGAAGGAATAGTGCGGGAGAAGAGAGAAAAAAAGAATAAATGGGAATGAAAGGGACAAAAGCAAACACGCAGAGACAGAGAGATAGAGAAAGAGGGCAAACAAAGAGAAAAGGAGCATGCGGTTGATGGAACGGAAGAGAGGGAGAAGGGGAAGAAAACGAGCGAGATTGCGGATGAGCCGTGGAGAACGATGGGAAAAGGAAAGAGGGGGGGGGGATAACGCGTAGAAAGATAAAGAATATGGCGCTGATGCGCACCTCCTAGCTTTTGGGTGGTGAGTATAAAGTGGCGCCTGGGAACAGCTGGACTTTGGCGGCCCGTGGTGAGAGAGAGAGAGGCTCAGATGAAGGGCTCGCCTCTGCTGCTGCATTATGGGATCTGATTAATGAGCGCAGGGAAGGAGAGTGAAAGGAGATTTCGTAGACGGGATGAAAACAGAAGAAAAGCGATTATCGTCGAGCGGAACGTTCTTTTTTTTTATTACTTCCCCTCACACTCCGTGTTGCCGCGAGTGGGGCTAGAAACGCTTCCCGCCATGTTGATGTGCCATCCCCACTAAACGTCATTGCTGACGTATTTTCCCGTGTTTTACGAGGCAGAGAGTGAGAGAGACGAATAACAATCGTCGTGAAACATAAGGGCAGTGAGACGGGAGATGGATGACTCAATTCAAGAATCATAAATCGCGAGTTTTTTTTGCCGTAATTATGTTTCGGATCCTTGACTCAACGTAGGATGGTCTAGGAATAAAAAGAAAACGCGAAATCTTGGTGGCTAATGATTTCATTAGGGTTATAAGGGTGCCCTATCTAAAGAGGTAAGTACTATAATCATAGTAATAACTAATAAGAACAACAATAACAATAGTGATATTTTTTAGAGCGCATGCATTGTTGTAAGCAAACGATGCTTTCCTTCTTTAAATTATTTGGAACCCTGCATTAACCTGAATCTACGTGCGTTTCCAACTGTCAGCATCAATGTAAACAAGCACTGTTTAAATCCTTGATGGAGTTAGTTTATATGCTGCAGTACCTCATTGGAAAAGCTTAAAAATTAAAAAATATAAATATGTTATGCCGTGATGTACAATAGACAAAGAGATTAAAACTACGCCTGATATATTTTAATTTTACAAAAATTTTGCAGACATCTTAACTAATTTATTTTAGCCTTGTAAAATCCTTAGAATTATCCCGCAAATCTGCACTTTCAGGTTGGGAAGCATTACAATAAATCATGTGTCACCAACTTGAAATATTAATATACTGAGATATTAGCGTACTTTTATGACACATTTGGTCAAACATTTTGCTAAAACATCTATCTTTTAAGATATTTTATTGATTACAACTTATTGAATTTAAAAAAACATGACATAGCAGGCAAAATGTGGTCGAAACGATTTTACGATAAAAACTTTGGCTTTATTCCGCGAATTACACCACTTTCAATGAATAATATTCTCGATATCAGTGAAAACACGCTGAAATTAGAGATATGATACTCCAATGCTTTCTAAAGCCTTCCAAGCAACAGCAAGGATAAAGTAAATCTGAAAAACTCTTATTCGGCATGTCTAAAACAAAAGAAAAACGACGGCGGAATGAGATTGCTTTAAATTTTTTTGCGATGACGTACATTATAAAATTTTCGTTTTTTGCAACTCCAGCGTAGATGAGATGGGGGAGTATGTGGACACGTCGCCCGCATATAACAAAAACCCTCCGGACGCTAGCATAAGTCAAAGCCATATTTAACCTTTTCACTTCTTCTTTAGTAAGAGAGACAAATATCTCACCTCAAACAACCGCATAGGATTCAGACTGCAAAAAGGATTCGCGAGACAGTTATTAGCATTTACGCAAGGGTAATCTTTTCTAATAAAATCAACCAGTATTGGGAAAAATAACTACAGAAATATTAGAGCTAATATACCTTTATTTGATTTATTTATTTATGCTTACACTCCATAATTTATTGTAATTTTGTCAAATAGCCGAAGAAGGAGGCGTACTAATAAACTAAGTTACGGATGGAACCTGTACGAGATAGGACATTTTTCTTCTATTGATATCCCTAAATAGTAACTAATGTATTTTTATCTCGGATCAAATATTAGTGGATTACAAAAATAAATGCATAGTGAACAACCTATTATGTGAAACTTGATAATCTGTATCGTGTTTTTCAACACTATCAGCCTTGATTTTACTCTCTCAGTCATATTAACAATTTTTAATATAAATACCTACGTTGTCAATAAATATGTTATACATTTCCAACAATCCATAAATGAAAAAACGCAATTCAAAGTGCTGCCAATGGGTGATACTTTGACCCGCGCATTCGCAACAAATAATGACTTAATTCTGGCATGCGTATAAACGCCTGGATCAATTTTTTTTTATTTTCGGTGAAATTTATATTTAATCGTATCAGACCAATTTTCTAACTGCAAACAGACACTAAAACATTTTTTTTTAATTTCACGCCTAACTGAAATTTAGATTTCAATTCATCCAGCATTACTCATATCGCTGTATTCTGTATAAGATTACTAAAATCGCATAATTTCTCGGAAAATATGTTCAGCGTGATCTGAATTTCAAATAGTTTTCACGCCGTATTACGGTATCAAAGGATTACATGGAGATTTAAAATATCCTTGCAGAGAAATAAACCATGTCCATTCGAGTTTCTGCAGTAATGGAGTAGGGAATATAGATAAAATGTTTATCAAACGTTTACTCACCAAATAATGTAGCAAGGTTCGGATTTATGCACAGCAGTCCACTGAATCGAAAACCTGAAATATAAAATAGAGCAATTAATAAAAATAATGGCGAAACGATAGAATTAAATTAAATTGTAACAGGCATAGGGTTATTAAAGTAATCTAATAGTTATACTATAGTAATATTCATCGGGGAAAATAAAAAGAATTCAAATACATTGCGTAGTAAAGGAATTGATAAGTGAAAACAAATGTAATGTAGTATTCAGATAATTTGAGTCATATTACAGAGAGTTTAACATTGTGTTCTCTCTTCGGTATTCAAAATAATGCAACGGACTCATTGCAATAGGAAAATGACATCTATTAATCTTATTCTCATGAATTTGAAAATACCATTATTAGAAATAACTTCCATCTCTATAGAAATATAAATTACTGAGTGACCTAGTTTTGACCTTATGAATAGAAAACACAAGCTTTTAAAAGGTTATCAAATCAGCGTAAATTAAAATGCTAATCCGTTCACAAAGTTTTGCCTAACTGCTTCACTGTAATAACTACATACATATTAGCAACATATAACAATATTAACATACACATAACAATGCACACCCACTATATATTTGTGTACATATATTGGCTCGTGAAACCCCCACTAAATAAATAAATTGGCATGTGTATGTGAATACATTTATGACAGAGGTGGAACAAGATATATTTTAGCCATAGGAAAGGTTTGAAAATTACCTCCTAATTAAAATGTACAGAACACAATTTTACCTCTCAAAACAGTAGTTTTTTAACAATGCAGAAGTAAAATTATATACATATATATTATAATATAAAACGTTCCACTTAAAAGCACAGTCCCATTAGTGTGCCGAGCCGTAGACGGATGCGTCGCTAGCCTAGCCTTTGTCCCGGTTCTGCATTTATGCATACACTGATGCAGCTTCTAAATAATGTGCTCTCCATGATAAGAGATATAACTAGTAGCCAGATTTAGTCCATAAATTTTAGTTGCATAAGAAATCATGAATTACAGTACTACAACAAAGAGAGGTTTCTATGGAGCAAAGATACCTTGAGCAAAAATAATTTCAAGCGACATTAATTAATAATATCTCTCGCGGATAAAAAACATTAAATTTAAACGATGGCATTCGCCTTGCTGCTCACCTGAAATATTTTTCACTCACATACATAAGAAACATTAAATTATAATTTAGCTTTCGTTCAGGTTAAACTTTCTTTGAATCGTTGCTGTTATCTTTCAAATGTTTTGCATATACTATCTTGGAATCATTTATAACGCATAAATATACCGGATCTGAGAAGTTAACATTTTTCTAGAACCTCCATTATACGACCGATTCAATAGTCTCATACTAAATAATAATTAATCATAAAAAAGCTCGGTGAATTTTTATCATAAATAATTATGCCAGAATCATCCGAGAAAATGTATGAATATTCTAATCCTTGACAACCATCCGCGCAAAAACATAACCGTAATATAATTACCCGAGTAACACTAAGCGTTACACTCATCAGCGCCGCCATTAAGGAAAGTTTTGGCGAGTAAAAAAAACGTCCTCCGACGACCAACGGCATGACTGATATTCCGGCCAGAAAAATCATCTTATTACATGACCTAGGGGAAGGGAGAAGACTTAGGAGGCTGGAAAATAAAGCCAAAAATGTTTTAAAAAACAAGAAAAAAAAATCTTTAATATCACGGCGCGAACCCGGTTTATGAATCTTTTGGGATTCGAGGAAGGGAGTAAGGGAGTAAGACGGTTTGAGAGGGAGGCGTGGGATGAGGGAACTGGATGGTTGGGCGTGCGAGGAGAGCGGGGAGAAAGAAGGAGGCGTAAAAAACGGAAGAAGGGGAAAGGAGCGCAAATTACCGAAGTTTGCGGTCTCAGAAAAGAGTAAGGGTGATTGCAATTTCGGGAGTGAGCGGAGAGGTGAAGCAGCGGATGGGAGGTAAGAGGAGGGAGGGTTTGAAGATAGGAAATTAAGCGAGAGTAAGGGGACGGAAGAAAGGGGAGCCAGGGGGACGGATGAAAGGGAAGCTAAAGATAAAGGGAGGGGGGGAGAAGATAGACATCGGATGGAAAAGGAGGGAGAGAGGGAAAGGAGGGTCCGGAGGAGAATGCGAGAGAGAAAAATAGGAGATGGAAGGAGAAAGGGAGGGGCATTCAGATTAGAAAAATAAGAAGAAGAAGAGAGAGGAAAAAGGAAAATCGAAGTGGGTAAGTATGCGGGAAGGGGTCATGAAATGGCGGCGATCGATAGATAGATAGAAGAGAAGGCGGAAATGCTGACATCGTGAAAACAAAATATCGCTAGATACTAATGCAAACGCTAGGAGACGGATATTATGGAATAATGCGAAATGCGTGTAATATTTTGGGGCGAAATACATTTGCGTGAACAGCAAATCCAACTATCTATATCGATGTACCTAGAGGTGATGAGCTAAATGCAAAAATATATAATAAGTCAACATAGCAGTGGTCTCCTGTAATATGGCGCACTTCGTCAACACTTGGTAGCTTCTAAAATGAAATCAGCGAGTCAAAAAATACGAGATTTATTATTATTTATTTTTTTAGTAATGCCCAGTAATTTTTGTTAATTATTTTACAAATGTTAATCACTCAAGAAATACTTTTCTAGGTCTCCCAAAACAAATTAAATAGCCATATAAATAACTAGGTAAGCTTATCAAATGTTAAATATTTTCTTATTGAATTTATCAGAAAATGTATGCTCAATCTCAATAGAATTTTAATTACTCAATTTTTACAACAATCGTAGTAGCATCTATAAAAAATTTGAATTATTTCTAATAGCATATAAATTGTAAAAAAAAGTCTAATATGAATGTCTCAAAACATGCACGTACGTGTATCGAGTGTGTTAAAAAAATACGAGTATCAGGTCGAATAAAATATAGACAACATGCAGGGAGAAGGTGATCTATCTTAAAAAAATGCTAGACGAAAGGACCAGAAAGAACTCTAAACCATGAAAATATATATAAGTGGAAAACAGAATCCAGAACTGTTAATATGAGTATATATACGATAAAGGGGAGAAGAATAAAATATTATCTCTAAGAGATAGAAAACTCGCTAAGTTGCCAATTGTTAGAAACTAAGCGTACTACTAGCAGCAAAAATTTAAAATCATACGATAAGAAATACATTAATATACATTTAATTAGGTTGGAAATAGAAAGTGTGATATCTTGATTTACTTATAAATATATCGAGAGATTTCATGTTTTTTCTGCATAATCTTGTTTTACCTCTTGCGATTGTAATTAGATTGTTCAGAAGTAAGTTTCCCATGGTTTAGGAGTGAATTATTTTTCTATCTAAATAAGCAAAACCATTAATGGAAGTGTAGATGCTGTAGATATTCATTTATTTATCCACGTAAAAACATACACTTAAATAGAAATTACAGTTGCAATTGCAAACAGGTCCATGAGCTTTTCTAATTCTGAATACACATCGTACATGCATATGCACACAAATACGTAGAGATGTTAACTATAATGATATCAGCATAAGCAACTCTACGAAGGATCTCCTTGATCAAAAACTAAAGCTGCAGCAGGAAGGGAGTGGGAGTAGGGAGGAAGGAAATTAAAGTGAGAGTTGAGTGGAGTAAGAGAGGTTAAGGGTATGGAGGGCGGAGAAACTCGAAGGGAGTAGGGTTCGGAAGGGAATGCCGTCAAAAGGAGGGTGGGCGAGGCGGGAAAAAATGAATGGCGTAAACGCGGCCACAATTCACTTTTAGCGGGGGGCGTGGTCTCAACTCATCGTGAGATGAAGGGGTGGCGCCGGGGCCGTATTTTCGAATTCTGGGCGCGGGGGTCCCGGGCATAGCAAATTGACCGCGTGAGAGAGGAACGAGCCGACCGACCGACCCAACCACTCCCCCCCCTACGTCACCCACAACCCGAATTTCGATTCTCATCAGCAACCTTGGGATGGCAGGAAGAGGAGGAGGAAGGGGTATGGCAGGGGATGCGGATTGTTGGGTCGCGAAGGGGAAGCGAAGAGAGGGATAAGGGGAAGAGAGCTAGGCGTTAAAGCGAGAGATTGATAGATAGCGGAGAGAGGAAAACTAAGAAAACAGAGTAATTGCAGGGAACGTCACAAAAGGCGCCTTATATTTCAACAACTTCTGTCTTTTCAGTGGAGGAAATAATGCAGGTCAGGGGTGCCCAAACTTTTTCATATCATGGGCTACTTTCATCCTGGTAATTGTCTTGCGGGCTACTTATTTTTTCGATATATAAAAATGGATTTTAAGAATGAATTAGACTACAAATTTACCAAAAAATGCATTTATTATACATTATACATCAGACAACATTATAAAACTGATTAATTAAATTAAATTTAATCGTGATTTGCGCGATTATGGGCACGTTTACACTGCATTTCTCCAGCTAGAAACAGAGAGAAGAAAAGCCTTGGAGATATTCACTAGTGAGAGCATTTCTGGTTTTTGATTTAATTAAGTTCATACTAGAGAAAAGAAAATAGAACTCCTTACTCAGGCATATAAACTTAATGCCTGGATGGATACGTGGGCGACAAAGACCCTCCTAAAGGGCAACCGGTCGCCCATGGGGGACGTAATGGGCACCCCTGATGCAGATATATTACTGGTTTCCTAAATTTGAAGCATTTAACGTGTTTTTCGATTCCCCCCCCCCCCCAGAAATCTAGTCTTTATATAGGCAAATCTATCTAGAAAATTTGGTTTCTCCAAGTTGCAGGATTAAAAAGTATTGTCCAAAGTGACAGACGAACGGTTATAAGAATTATTTAAAAAACAGCGTTAAAAAGGAAAAATGTAATAGAGGCGGTATTAACGCGATGACACGAATGGTTCGAAATGTATGTTAAGTAACTTTTGTGCTAATATTATTCAAAGAAAAGCTATACTTCAGTTGTTCATAGATGCCCTCTACACATAAATCTCCAGTTCGCTGATCAATGGGATTGAACGAGGTAGGCTCAAGTTTTAAACTAACAGTTATTTAATCTTATAACTATTTCGCTTGTTAAAGTAAGTAATATTCTAATGTCGTTGTTAGTTTTAGTAATTTGTAGAAGCTGTTGCTCATTAACAGGACACTATTGTGAAAAATACTTCAAAGACCTTATACAAAGATAGGAAATGCGGAAACAGGTGAAAAAAATCTGCTGTCCGGGAATCGAGCCTGGGTCTTCCACTTGCAGATGTTTTTCACCTGTTTCCACATTTCCCACATTTCCCACCCTTAGAGCTTATGCCTGTCTCATAAGGATCTTCGGATCGTTCATCCCATCAATTTATACCATATACAAAAGTTAAATAATTATTTGAATGAATTTAATTAAAATGAATCGCCAAGTAAATAATCTTAGATTTAATATTTCTGGCAACAAAAGCAAAATTAACCATACCGACGGCTGTCTGATAGGATAATATAACTGATTTGTAATTTAGTTTAACAAAAATAAACAACAATCAGGAAATTGCTTTGTTTTTTGGAAAGTTCGTTTCCAGACGCAGGAGTGCCTGATGGCGGAGTATGTATTTCTAGACGATGATCGCAAAGTGATCAACGTAAAGCGTCGATGTTTTCATTGCTCCTTTAACCCTCGAGCAATTAATCTTGCGGCAAGGTAGTTTATTTCCACTGACACCGTAACATGCTCCACAGCGAGGGGTAGATTAAAGTGTAGCTACAAGAAAACCGCATTATGGACGCGGAGGATTGTGACGCCGTACGAAACGCGTATACAAAACAAGTATCTGGTATAGTTTTTTAAACATATAAAGAAACATATGCACCAATCGTTTTGAGATGAAAATTTCCGAAAAAGAAGATCCTGAATCATCAAATGAAAAGACAATCTAGTGATGAAATTCAAGGGCAACGTCACGGTTTGAAGGATTAATTAGCTTTAAAGATGAATATGATCGATTGGGGGATATGGGATGCTTAATTACCAAATTTAAATACATTGAAACATCTAAATTTAATTAAAAATCCCTCCGCCCTTTCCGCCTTAAGGAAAAGTCAATCATTTTTCTCCCAAAGGAAAACAAAGCGACTAAATAAAAACGCATTATGTATTCTGAGAAATAGAAAAAACTTTGTTCCACTGCCACAATTTCATTTCCGAAGAATACGTATTCTTTCAAAGGAGTTACAGTTTATTCCCGTTTATATTTAGATTTCTAGGAAATTTGACAAGAACTAGACAGGCACTAACTAAGAAAATCTCCGCCCTCTGAAACGGGAGAATCAGTCCGCTACAAAAGTTATTGATAGAATATCCGCCCGTCAAGTGGAAGACTTCGACTGAAATGTCTGGTCAGAGAATTTTTCTCCTGATTTCAAATTGTTACCAATGTCCAAATTTCGTAACTACTACCATCATCACTATCATAGATAATTTTTCTAAAGAGATGTCAAAGATTATCGTTCCTCAAATACGGTTCTCCGCATATTTTTGCTTTCCGCAATCTCCACAATTTCTTCCCCCTTTTCTTTCCATGTCCTCTGTCAAATGAAACCTTTTCCTTTCTTTCACTCTTTTTTCTACAGTTTCCCTTATAACACGTCTTTTATCAATCTCTCTCTCTCCCTCTCTCTTCAGGTGATGTTCGATCCAGTTCGCCTTACTCTTTTATACAGTTTAAATAAACCAGTGATACACAAACTTCTCGGATCGAAGGCCGCATGGCACATTTTCGCCCTCTTTGAGGATCACACCCAGTCTATTATAGAGTTGAACAATAATTTTAGGATGCAAAAGTGTTTAGTTGTAAATCATCATTACGTGAGTTGTTATAAATGTATTAATATATTACGGGAATAGAGTGGTAAAGGGAGAATATATTGTTTTTGTAATGTTCTTTTTTCATTAATTTTAAAATTGTGTTAATTAATTATTAAACTCATAGCAGGCCGGACGAAAGCACTAGGCAGATGATCACTCGCTTTCCGTCTATTATTTTTAGTAAGTATATCCTCGTTTTTCGTTCTATTTATATTCAAGCCCACATTTCTAAGCTTTCCCAAGTGGTTCACAACATTTTTTTTGTATCTGTCCAGGTTTTTACTTCAAACACCGATACACACATAGTGCAACATCTATACACTATCGCTATCTCTAGACGAATCAACGTCATCCGCCACGTCTAGGCTCTATGACACCCGAAATGTAACTGAATTGGAGCGAATGAACTTGTGGAGAGGGAAAACGAAAAGGGAAGAGCGAGAGAGAGAGAAAATAAAAGGATAAAGAAGATCGATAAGGGAACAAAAAAGAGAAAGAGATTTGGTTGAACTTAGGGCTCGAAATGCTAGGGGGAAAGGAAAACAAGCGCGATGGTGTTTTTTTCGAGAGTCGGCAAAAAAAAAACATTTTGCCGTGAGGATGGAACCGGAGCCAAGGGGGGAAAAAACAGAAAATGAGAGAAAATTATTTCTATTTTTTCGTACGAAACCGGAGAGAAAACTAATATAATGTTATCTACCATCAAATTATAGTTCCTTGTTCGACCAAAAAAAATACATTTTTTTCGCGACAATCTTTAAGGATACTCGTACTCTGCATTATATATTATTCCGGAATTTTTTTCTGCGTTCCCTTGAGATTGTCTTATTCGGGGTATTCCTGGTATACTAATTCTTTCTTTGAAAAGCCATTTTTTATGATAAAAATATTCATTATCAAAACAAGATTCCGAATGAAATGTAGTTTTGATGGTTTCGTTGAAAAGAATCTTCGATCGAAGTCAAAACCTCCGAAAATTTAATTGGGTAAAACCTTTGACGGAGAAAAAGGGACCTAAATGCTAACTCACTTAGTCTTCAGTGAATCAATATTAAAGATCACAGTATGCAACGGAGTAATTCACTTTCGTGTTTAATGTTTCTTGGCTATATCCTACGAAATACTTCCTAATGTATCCTGTTGAAGTTCAACTTTCTACGAGAATATGAATATTGCATCATTTATTGAGTAGTTTAATTTACAAAGCTGGGGTCACGAGATTCTTAGACACTTAGTTCAACTTACTTCCGTATTGGAGGATCAGGGAAAATGAACCTTTAATGAAAACACTTTCAATTTCTGTTCCGCTCTTATAGCATTCAACTTCTATATAAAGTATCGTTATAGTTGTAACATCTCCAACAACTCTCCGAATCCATCTCTTAACATGTTGACTATGGTGCAATTTATATTTAATAAGTTTATAAGTACGACGACCCTTCGTTAGTACCGAAGAGAAATAGAGTATTGTGGAATGTCATATTATACTGACAAGTACTCAAACTTTTAAAGATATCACAATAATGATTATTTTATTTTGTAATCTAAGACTTACTACACAACAATTATATAGGAACAAAATTAACGTTAACGTGATATGATGGGTATACAATCTTGCAGACTAATATGCAAATTTACTAACCATATACAGACATACAGGCATTAAAAATAAATATTTTCCTATCACGATGCCTTATAAAAACAAAGCTCACATAATACCCTAAACAACGCAGGTTATTCATAGCTGCTTTATTTTCACGCCCATCAAGAACTCCACCGAGATACGCCATAATGGCGAAAAAAAAATTCAAAAGAACCGCCTACACACTCATCAGCTCGAATTCGACGGAAGGGAAATATGATTTTCATCTCCGCAGGTAACCAAGAGAGCCACGGGAAACATTCTCGTCGTATTTTTCAATTTTTTTTTCTTCCCAAACATCAGTTCATTGGCAGGGAAAAATGTCGGTTCTACGGTTAGGAAGGATGGATATAGGATGGGGGATGAGAAAGGCAGGCAGACTCAAGGGTGGGGGGGGGGGATCACAATGGATATCTCCCAGGAAATCAAAACAAACACTGGGTATCCACTTACCATTGGCTGAAGGTTTTCGGGTTTTAGTGTGACGAAGAAACGAGAGAAGAGGAGAAGGTGATGCAAAGAAAGGAAATGATGGAGGATGGTCGATGCGGAGAGAGAGAGAGAGAGAGGTTTAAGGGAGGCTACGGGGAGCCTGGGATGGGGGAGTGGAGAGGAAGTTTCTGGAGAACAAAGGGTGAAGTGTATCCTGTTCTACTTCTCCCTGAGGCAATCGCAAACACCAACAGCATCGATTTTTCTTCTCAGCCATTACAGTTGCCCTTATTTCCGGCGGGAATTTCTACTTTTATGTCCCGAAACAATAAGTTTATGCGGGCGTGTGCATGTAAGCATGCATATGTAATAATGCTTTGCGTGTGTGTGTGTGTATATGTGTATGTATGTATACATGTACATACATACATACACACATATACGTACATACAAAAATTAATACAAACACTCATTCATATCTATTTAAATACATAAGTGAATTGTTAAAAGAATTGCTGATCATAAGAAATCACATGCAGAATCAATGCACAACTTTTGAACATGAGATGAATGTGTTTTTTGATAGATTTTATGGTATGCATGAGAGTGAAAAGTAATTACTTTAAAATTATAGTAAAACTTGATTTCAGTTAATAATTTACTGGGAGACAGCACCTCCGGTTTCAGTTATATTTTAAGTTAATAGTCTTTGTTCGGTTCTCGTATTACGCGAGGATCGCAATCACTCGAACCTTGATAAGTGGACTATATAGATATACACAAAAACATACGATACTGCCCTGACAAAGGCCACAAGAGTTGGTATTGCTTACCTTTGTAACTTCTTCTGCCCGTTGAGCTTCCTCCGTTCGTGTCACTTTCTAAAACTCCTCCACCGGTCATGAGCCAATGACCCAGGATAAGTAGTTTTTTCGAACTAGCCCTAGAGGGCAGTAGCAAGAGAAAAGCAACACTCCCTCTAGTGGCCTTTCGATAATTTAAAATGGCGCTAAATACGAAACAGTCTAATCTACTATTTTAAAAGTCCAGTTATATTCTAATCATTTCAAGGTTATATAATTTCTTAATTTAGTTCTGGGAAAAGCATTTTGAAGGGGCTGCATAGAGCACAGCATAGAATCATAGTTTGGCAAAATGTTACCATTAAAAAATTTACTTATGAAAGTTTTATAACAATATTAGCTACAATATTAATTTCTGTATTGAATAGTAATGTTTGATGCAAATTAATACATGATAATTTGATCTCATTGTCATAATTATAATTCATTTCACTAAAAAGTATAAAATAAAAAGATATAAATTTTAAAAAATTATATTCTTCTTTAAAAGGAAACTGAAAAAAACAAAATTAATTTTTGGGTTCAAGAAAATATCTGGATCTTAAGGAAATTTTTCATTGTATACGATAATGAATCTCTTTAAAAAAAAAGAGGTATGACATGTGTTGTTTAAACAAGAAATTACAGTCTATTAGTATTGCAGTGAATAATTTAATCAACATATGTCATACCTCTTTTTTAAAAAGAGATTCATGATCATATACAATGAAAAATTTCCTTAAGATCCAGATATTTTCTTGAGCCCAAAAACTCATTTTATATTTTTCAGTGCGCTTTTAAAAAATAGTATAATTTAAACAAGATTTTTTATATATTTTTATTTCTTTTCAATCCGATGGACACAGAGCACTGCGAAGTTTTGTCTCTTGATGTTTCTCTTTTCTCCGGTTTACCAGTGCATAGCGCGACGAAAATTGAAAATAAAATTCGCCGATTCCTTTGTAAACGGTATTTTTATCTCGCGACGGAAATAATAATGTAGTCTTGTGATGTGAGCGGAACCTTTTGAAATTTTGAGAAAACATTTCAGAAACACCTCCATGGAAAGTATTCAAATTTTTTCGGGTATCAAAAACGCGGTGCGTACGAAACAGTATTCAAGCCCCTAGCGAAGAATAATTAAATAAATATTACCTTTCGAGAGATGAAACTCGGTGAAAACGGTCCCACAAAGCTAACGCCAAAGAAGTAAAGACACAATTTAAACATCCCCAAATATAACTGAAAAAAGGTTATTTCCCGGAAATATCCCGTGAATAATTTATATTTCCGTTCAGTTTTTAAACAAAAATCGCTGGCGGCCTCTCTTTGAAGTAAAATTAACAAACATTTGAAGTCTATAAAAAAGAATCGCAAAAAATCCTATAGGTGGTAGCAAATACCGCGCTTTATAATTACATTAATCAACGATGTAATAATATATTATCACAATGAATGCGTTAAGGGGGATGTTTTAATTGGATTATTTTAAATTTAGAATTTAATTTACCTTACCGCATCAATGAGTCATTTTTAAGAACTATCATAGACGACGTAATAAATTATAATAAAATATTTGCAAAAATATTCAAATATAAAAGTAATGTACGTATGCCAAAACTAGATTTTAACTCCAGATATTCACATTAAATTTGCCGAATGACTGCTGCTAATATGGATTTTCCAACGTCATCGCCTTTATAAGTTCAAAGAATTTGAATGTGATAGACAGGTTTCAGCTGGCGGGTGTCGAGGATCTCAATAACACGCCAATGCGTCTATCGATAGATAAAAACACATAATGGACAGACGTCTTGTTAAATTAACAGGTTTGACGAAAAATAATTAAAGCGAAGTAGGAAAAATTCATCTCTAGGTCATAACCTACGAGGAAAAGAAATAATAAAAAAATACCCATTTTCGAGAAATCGTTTCGATATGTAATTAGATAACTATGGAGGAGGATGAGGTAAATGAAATAAAATAGAAAGAGTAAATAAAGAATGTAGTATAAAAGCGAAATGGAAAACAGATATATGTGAGAGAAACATAAAAAGAGGGAGAGGATTGAGGAGAGAGATTAGGAAACGTAAACTAATGAGAAGAAGATTTTTTCCGAAGGCGTATGGCACTGAGATTAGATACGCAAATACAAAAAAATCTGATGTGGCCAACACCTGACTTTCTCCATATTTGGGATATAGTTATTTACATTATCATGAATAGCATTATAAGGCAAAATTATTATTTCGTATCGTAAAAGAATACAGTCGTCCTTATTGCCGTAAATTATATTTTGAATATGTTTACAGAATTCACCGCTACATGGTGGCGGCGCTGTATACTGGAAATTAAGAAAAAGTTAAATATCTCGGAAATGGATGGTTCTACGAAAATTTGTTTCAAACAAAACTTGGAAGAAATGTTATTCTCTACAACTTTGGTCCTTACGAAGATTACCAATAACGACGTTTTTAGGGAAATATTTGACGGAAACCGAAAAAACCAATTATTTATAAATAATTCCTAAACAATAACCGCTATGGAAAATTCTTTCAAATGAAAGTTGTAGAAAATTACATTCTCTATAACTGTTTCATAGAAGTGTATATACAATAATGATGTTTTAACGGAGAAATATCGCAAAAACCGAATACGGTTTCGAATAAACCTCGACTTCCGGTTAACCGGTAATGTCCAAAAACTAATCAGTTCTTTGTGCTCTTGCTAAACTGTTATATATGAAGTTTGGTAACGATACGGCAAGTACTTTTTGAGTTAAAGCGCCCACAATCACACATACGCACACACACAGACATCATTCCGAAAATAGTCCAAACGTGTTCTAGGGACCTCAAAACGTGTATTTCCGTTGAAATCTCAAAGTCGATTTTTTCCTGATCACAAAACTTTCCCATTACTACGTATGGAGAAATTAAAAAGGCCAAAGAAACGTGACACAGAATCATAAAGATTAAGAAGGTATGGGAAGAAAAGATGGAAAATAAAGAGAAATAGCATACGACAATTGCGGAATGAAGTCGAACGGAATCAATACATTTATTTCTTTATAACTAGCAGCGCCGCGCCGGCCTATGGGTGCAAGGGGTGCATCGCACCTGGGCGGCTACATATTAGGGGCGGCAATTCACGGACGGAAGCAAGAATTTCTCTTAATTTATTTCTTAAATTAAATACAACTTTTATTCTAAAAATCGAAAAAATCGCCAGGGCGCTTTTCTAAATCCGTAACGGACGGCATAAACTGCTTGCACCCGGGCGGCAAATATGCCCAGCGCGGGCCTGTTTAACTATCACTATCACTTCCTCTTAAAATGCGAAAACTAACAACACATACAATAATAGCCACGGTACGATTTGAACCTACGATCTTTAAATTTTGTTTCTAACCAGTCCATAAAATTTAAGATGAAAACGTTAAAAGTAGGAAAACGAGAGTAGCAGCGAGCCAGTTGCGAATAAAGACGAAAACAGGAAATAACCGTCCCCCACTCCAATCCTATCCACCTCTCCTTGCTTCAAAGAGCTCTTTTCCTCATTCCTACCTGGAAAAGGGAGGAAAGAGTGGCTGTATATTGAAAGAAGAATACCAAACAGACAGAGAAAGGAAGTGCGAAAAGGAAAAACAGCGGAGGGTTTGAGGAGGCGCTGAAGTTGATTGTGAGTTCAGGAGAGAAGGGAGAAGCGACAAAAATGGAGAGAGAGAAGGTTTGCGAAGAGATGGAAGATATAAAAGAGAGAGGACAAACTCGGATGGAAGACACTTTGGAGGAGTCATAAGGAGTTGCTTAAAGCGTAGAAAGAATAAGGAAATAGATTATGGACGAAACGCGGAAAGCATTGTAGAGGAAAGAGGATAAAAGAAAGATATACACACAACACATACACAAGGGATGTCAAATTTGACCTGCACTTTATTTTTTATTAAAATCTTATATATAATAAAATGAGCTGATGAGGTGTGTACATTATCGTTATAATGTTGGAAATACAAAAAAATTGTTTTGTTGCCATAGCAATCCATGTCAGAGTTAACAAAGATGGCATCTGAACGTGTTTCTACTTCAGTGGAACAACGCATTATTGTTAAATTTCTCTATAAGAAAGGTGTAAAAGCGACTGAAATACATCGGTGACTTCGAGTACGGTATGGGAAATCCTGTCTGTTGCAGTTTTCTATGTTTGGTTGGTACAAATCATTCCAAGAGGAGAACAAGAACACAAAGCAAGACCTGCAACTGCAGTTAATGATGTGAAAATTACGCAGGTTGATGAGCTCGTTTGGAGGGACACGCGAATGTCAGTACGTATATTACTGTTGCAAGTTAACATTAATATTGGTAGTGCTGAGACTATACTTCATTACAACCTTAGATACAGTGCAGTCAGCGCTCGATGGGTGCCCAAACAGTTGTAACCAGAACAAAAGGCGATGCGGGTTCAAATTTCAGGGGTCCTGAGTAAACGATTCTGAGGGAAGGTGCTGATTTTTTTAATCGTATCATTACCACAGACGATACATAAGGTCATCACTTTACTTCAGTAAACAGCTGTTCCAGTATGGAGTGGAGACACGCAAATCCTCCTACACCGTAAAAATTCAAAACGATGGCATCAGCAAATAAGGTGATGGCCACTGTTTTGGGATGCTCAAGGCATTATTCATGTGGATTTCCCGGAACAAGGCCATACAATTAATGACGCTTATTACTCAGCGCTCCTAAAAAAGTTTGAAACCAGTTCTAAGGAAGAAACGAGCTGGTCTTCTGTCCAAAGGAATTGGTTTTCTCCACGACAGCACCCAACCACATAAGAAGAACTTGGCTATGAATATACTGGCTGAACTGAGTTGGGACGTCCTTCCCCATACTTCTTATAGTCCTGATTTGTCACCGTGTGACTTTCATCTGTTTACGCCGCTGAAAGAGCACTTAGTAGACAATAAATTCAGTTCGAATGGGGTCAAACCCCTGACCTCATTCAAAAATGTTTTTAGTTATAACGTAGAGATTCATTAAAACTGAAATCCTGAGAAATTTCAGACATCTCAGTTAATTTTTAACCGAGTTATTCGCAAAATTAGAGCGTTATGTAGATGATGATGACCATTACTATTTTATTTATAGTTATTGATTATATATATATATATATATATATATATATATATATATATATATATATATTGGAATGGGCATTACCTGAGGAGAGAGTGAATGATTAAAGAAGTGCTAGAAGGAAAACTGGATGGAAAAAGAGAAAGAGGTAGGAAAAGGTTTCAGCTAGTAGACGACTTGAAAGGGAAAGAGAGCTATCAAGACATGAAGAAAAGTGCGGAAAATAGGAAATATGGAGAACCAAGTTTAACCTAGAATAATCACGGACCTGTCAACGGACAGACTACCTATGATGATGATATATACATATATATATATATATAAAATAAAAGTGGGATATATAAATATTATGGGAAGCGAATGTATACTTTAAAATAAATCTTAATTGGACGCCGGTTTTTTTCATTGCAAATTTCTTTGTACGCAGCTAAATATGTGGAATTTATTCGCGAAAAAAACGAACAACATTCAAATAAACGCAATTTTAAATTAAACGCGTACTGCAGTCACCGGTACGTGACAAATCTCGCATCATATACGAACGCGTGATATTTTCCATAAGGTATTAAATTTGAACGGCGAGTTTTGCCAAACGTAGCCTTTTCCAAAACTTCTCCAGTGTTATGGTAACGTGAGTTTAGACATGTACAACCAGCGCTCTGCGCTTGAAATGTCGAGATATGTTAAGTACTTACTAAAGTACATGACGTTGGTTTAGTTTTGCAAGAAACAAGGGTTACAATGCGAGACAAAGCATACAAATGCCGCAAAGTTATAACCGCGACACAGAGGAGGTTAAAGGAAAAGTTCACCTGCGTAGGAGTGAAGTGAAAGCCACGAAAACGCTAAGACCAGATAAATGAAGTTTTTACGAGGTAAATGGAAAGATAACAGTATGTGGGAAGTCTATGTGCAGAGCTGTTAAATTCTCCTTTCCCTGCGAAGATGGCGAAGGTTAAATTCATATAAAAAGGGTGAAAAATAATCATGAAACACGAATCGCGGGTTCCAGTCTTCCGAAGGCATGATCGCATGTGTCCGTGTTTGTTGTCTTTGCTGCGATCATTGTATAAGGCCGTAAAGTTCTGTTTATGGGCATTTTAAAAATAACTAAATAAATCATAATAAATAAATGAAAGTACTTTAACAGCATAAAATAAGATGTTATCAATTTATAAATAAAATTATTTGGATGAATGGATGGTATTTGTGACGGCACATAGACGATGTCAAGCGTGTTTCTTTAGAAGACGGGTAAAGCGAGAGAAAGAAAGATAACTTCCATGGCATGAAAGTTAATGCTAAGATGGAGGAGAATAATATGAAGGGGAATAAAGAGGAAAAGACAAAAAATACATGTATTATGGAAATAAAAGAGAGGAGATGGAGTAAAGAAAAGCAAAAATAAAATTAAGTGGAGAGAGGGAGGGAGTGAGAGACAGGGAAAAGGGGTATAACTAGGAAATGATGTTGTGAGCAAGGTTTTGGTTCAGAGGAGGAAGCGATAGAGAGATAGAAGAAAGGAAGGGATTTTATAAATGCAGAGATGAGTACGTATGTGGAGCTGGATACAATGGGAAGGCTTGGAAAAGAGCAGAAATAAAGGTTAGAGAGAGAGAAAGGGGGGGTGGGGGGTGGGACCTGGAGGAAGTGGAAGTTGATAAGGGTTAGCTCCTCTCTATATGACGAGGCCAAGGATTTTGAGGGAGGAGGAGGGGTTAAGGTGGTGGTAGGCAGAACGAGTGAAAGCCACAAGGGTTAATCAAAGCCGCACATTTATCCATGGAATTTCAAAATGAAGACCTAGGAGGGGTGCGGCGAATTGGATGAGTGTATAACGAAACGGCGAGGTTACGGAGATATAGTTTTGTACGAAAAATATCGAAGGGGCGGGAGGTTTAGTACTGTATAAAAACTTAATCGGGAAATTATAAAGAATAAATTGTTTTTTTTTTCAGTTTCAGTTTTTTATCAAATATTATCCAATGGATAGAATAGTTCATATAAATTGAATGCATATAAAGCTCCTTTTTATCAACGGATTTAATATACCATATCTATATAATGTAAATAAATTGATGTGTCCAACACATGACTTTCTCCATACGTAAGTTGTCCACTAAAATTAAATAAATACGGCGATAGGAACAATTCAACTTACGCGCTTCAGCGCTAGCGACTCAATTGTTGTCACTACTACGCGTTCGAGCTGCCCACTAACCGTAAATTTCGAAGAAAATTGATTATCTCTTGAAATATTCCTCATATGAAAATTAAGTTCATACAAGAGTTGTAGAAAAGAATAATATCTACAACTTTATATATATATATATATATATATATATATATATATATATATATATATATATATATATATATATATATATATATATATATATATATATATATATATATATATATATATATATATATATAAATTGTTACCTCTGTCTGTACATTTGTTTCTTGTCGGGTTTTACTATTTTGTGTTTTGCATCACAAAATGACGTTTAAACCCGTTTGCTGAATTGTTGTCCGTCTGTCTGTTTGTTTGTTACCGCATCACGCAAAAACGGTTGGTCGAATTTTAATGAAACTTGCAGCGTATCTTTAGACTGGTCCAGCTTCAAATATAGGGTATGTGGTGTATCTCAAAAAAAAAGGTTTAAGTGGGAGTTTGAGGGACATCGATTTGGTTTTTCGACGATAACTCTCGAGTAAATTAACTTAGAAAGTTCAAATTTGATATTTGTCACTTTCAATACAAGTATAAGAACTATCTCCTATATATTTATGAAAGTTTGTTTGATTTGCATCTATATATTCCCACAACGTTAAAGCTAGAATAATGAAACTTTTAATAAATACTTTCTTCACATATAGGAAGGTCGTAGGCTACTTTTTAATCCCAAATGGTTTATATTAATTGTACAAAAATCAAAATAACTTTGTATGGTAATGCACGGGTCAGAAAGAACGGAACAGTTCTTTTCGAACCGTTCTGATGCCTAAACTGTTCAATAAAATAACTGTTCTCATAAACTTCCTGATCTCAAAGAACAGGTAACTCGCAAAATTTGTCACACACACACGGATACATACACATAGACATCATCGATAAAACTGACAAAACGTGTTCAGGGGACCTCAAAACATGTATTTCCGTTGAAATCTCGAACTCAATTTTTTTCATGAAAACAATACTTTCTCTATAGCTACTATGTATATGGAGAAAGTAAAAAGTTTCTTTTAATTTAATGTTGTGTGCATTTTAAACGTTCGTATCTCACCAGTGGTATTTCGATCGATTACTGAAGTTACCTGAATTAATTATACATTGCTTAGTCAATCACCGTTAATCCTACAGACAGGGCCGGATTAAGCGGTACGCAAAACACGCAAGTGCGTGGGGCCCAGGGGACAAGAGGCCCACTGCGGGCCGAACGTGTCTCATCTCGCCCTTTCAAAGTGCTGCCACACAGATCATAAACCTTACAATAACTGTTACTTGTTACAAATTTACGATTTGAGTGGAACCTTAAATGTGTTGTGCTTGGGGCCCATAGTTCTCTTAATCGTGGATAGAATTGTTTAATTACGCTCCTGACTCCCATATCATAATTTTTCCTGTTCATCGAGCTGTTCTTTCTTCTATTTGTCTCAAATTGTTGAAATACTGCAAAGCATCAGCTTCTTTGAAATATTACATTAAATGAGTTTGCAACCTTTATTTAAACATTAAAAATTTCGGTTCACGGTGGGCCGAATAACGGGTTTCAACGGAGCTTATTATTGTTTTTTTAACGTTTAAGCGTCACCAGCAAGGTTTGATAACCATAATTTTTATTTAAAAGAATATAAAATTTGCCAGTGCTAAATTAGGTCGATTTTTAAATCGAATGCACGCTTTTCGGATCAAGCTCGACAAAATTCACTCGAGGAACGAAAATGGAAATGACGTAAGTCGGAAAAATATAAATCGTTCCGATAGAATCCGCAAAACACGAGGGAAAATTTTGCAAAATTGACAACGGCACCCGGTGTTCCCAGGCGGTCGCCCATCCAAGTACTATCCGGTCTCTACGATGCTTAACTTCGGTGATCGGACGAGAACCGGTGTTTTCATCGTGGTTTGGCCGTTGCCGAATCAGATATCCCTGAGAATTGGATTTCTTCTAGCTTACTTGTTTACAGGGCCGGATTAGGCGGTATACAAAACACGCGGGGACAAGGGGGCCCAAAGTGGGCTGACTCTACTCCGTCTTGCCGAAACCCTTTCCAAGTGTTGCCGCTCAGATAAAAAATCTTGCAAGATGTTACTTTTAAAAAATTGACGATTTCGGTGGGGCCTTAAACGCGGTGTGCGTGGGGCCCATGGGTCTCTTAATCAGGCCCTGCCTACAGAGAAGAAAACGAATATGGATATTGACCATAGCATATTAACTTGTAAAGATAATGAACAAGTAGTAAAAATAAAAGGATTACAAATAAATATTTTCTGAGCTAACATGAAATTTCTGAAACGATTCTTTACTAACTTTAAAATAATTAGTAGTTTTAAAGAAATCAGTAGCAGCGCTATAATTTTATAATTTTTGGAAAAACAATTTACATACCAACTGTTCGAAAAGTATAAATTTCAAGTTGCCAGTTAAATATTAAATAAAAATATTTTAAAATGCCATCATCAGTAAAAAAAAAATACACCTTCAGCACGATGCAAAAACGAGTTAATATTTTATTTCGATATTGGAATACGTCGAATGTTAAAGGAAGTTTTCAGAATTTCGAGTTTATTTCCTTTTTCCAATAAACTGAAAGCAAAGCGAAGAACAGAATACACCTCGGCTCCTGGTTTATTCGATCGAGCAAATATTTACAATCAGATAAGATAGGCCGTGGATGATATTTGAAATCTCCTCAACATATATTATAAACATGCTGAAGCGGATGTTTTTGTTTAAATAATCAAAAGAGCATCAGAGGGAAGTCACTTTAAGGAATAGTTAAGAAGTTTTCTTAACTGGTTTGTATATTTTTACTTAGAATCTTCCTGCTAATAAAAATACTTTCGTGTACGTTAAGCGATTTCAAATCAGGAATCCTATTTTTTCAATCATTAAAAGCGGAAGGTTTATTTTATTTTCAAAACAACTTTTTAAAATCTTTAAAATTATTTTCTGTCGAAAAATATGCGGGAAACTGATGAGGCGAGTTACATCCTTTCAGCGTTGAAAATCATTTTAGCGTAATTCTCTCCGATAATAGATTATAAAATTTCTCTTTAGGTATATTCAGATCATATAATTCTTTATTTATTTATTCTGTCTCGCTAGTCCGTCGAAAAAGCATGATTATCCCTGAATATATCCAAATGCCATGCAGCTTCTATAAAACTTTCGTCTACTTCTTAAAGTGTCCAATCCAAATTTGAAAACTTTACCACCGAAAATACGCACATGTATTTCAACGGGCGAGGATAAATCCTAAAATACATTATTAGCCACCGAAGAGAATCAAACAGATGGCGGGGAGTAAAAAAAGAAATTTTCGCGGCCCAACTCGAGGGAAAAACTCGCAAGGTCTCCCTCCTCCAACGTTTCGAACTGCTTCATCAAAGAGTCCACCTAATGTTATCCTTCCGCGGGGAGGAAACGCTTTCGCGCTTTCCCTCGCCTTATCTCAACGCCAAAAACTACCTCCGCCTATATGCTACCTATCTCGATCCTCCAGGAGTTCCTCAATCTCCAGAATTCGCCCATAGGAGTCGATGTTATCGTGGGACCCCACCCCTTTTTAGTACCATCCCTACCTTCACCCGACCCAGGCTAAAATCTCCGACCCACCAACTCCTCCTCCTCCTTCCACCCTCATAGAAATCTCCGGGACAATTCCACACGCACATGCACAACCACCCAACCTCTTACTCCCACCAACTTCCCCTTACGTCTCCCGAATCCAATTACGCTTGAAGGCCTACTTAAGTCCCACGCTCCTCTGTTGCACGGTGAGAGAGATGGAAGTTTCGGATCCACCGGAGAGACGGCGTGCCATGGGGACCCGAACAGCAAGGAAAGAGTTGAGAGAGAAAGAGAGAGAGAGGGAGGAAGGTGTAGGTAGGCGAGGGAGGGAGGAAAGAGGGAGTTTTAGAGTGGTGTCGGCCCAGCGGCACGGATGTAACCTCCGCTGCTGAGGTGCTTGGTTACGTGTTTTACTTCCCATAGCTCTCTCTACCTCCCCACCTATACTTTCCCGTCATTTCTGTAATTCTCCCTCTCCGTTATCCCTCCCAACCTCTTTCTCTCTCTCTCTCTCCCTCTCCAAAAGACAGTGCCCCTATCAACCAATCTTCTTCTCCCACCACCCGTAACTTATACGAGTGCGATCTCCCGAACGAACGAAGTTAACTTTCCCCCGAAAGTGGTTGTTGGAGATTAATTCCGGTCTCTCTCCACCCACCTCGGAATCTTCGGCCTGTTTATTTTATCCCTCTATTAATCTAATTGGCGGGGGAGGGTTGGTGTGAGGTGGGGTTTTCGGGAGGGTGGAGGCGGGAAGGGAGGAAGGAGAGAGGGCGCATTCGTCCTGCCGCAAAGATGAGGGTGATTAAAATCTCCCCGTGGGAGATAACGGGGTAACAATCCCGAAAAGTTTTCGGAAGCGTTAAACCCTCGCATAAAAAATAAAACTAGAACGTATTTCAAGTGAATTATAATAAAGGTAGCATAAAAAGGTCCTCTACAAAATTTCGTATCCTACGTCTTATGCAACTCCTAACTCATTCCCAGGAAGCGTCTTCGGGCAGTGATGGCGAACCTTCTATTGCTCGCGTGCCAATATTACTGAAATTGTCGAATCTCTACCGCTGCCACAAAAATGTTCTTGATTTTTTGCGTGCCAACTTAATTGAATTCGTGACCAAGGCATAATAGACTGACGCTTTTAACCGTAAAACTAATGTTTACAATAGCTAACTAAATAGCACAAATGTTATTGCGGCACTAAATCAGTACGATATATGCTTTGATTGGTTTTCGCCTTTCGTTGTCGTAACAGCCAAAATCGTCATGCGTGCCACTGGTTCGCCATCACTGTCTTAGGGTATGGGTGGGGAACCTCCGGTCCGCGGGCCGCATACGGCCCCCGAGAGCATTTTGTGTGGCCCGCGAAGCAGTGATAAACAAGAGCTCCGTAACATTTAACTCATTAACTCATATCATTTCATTGAAATAATGATAATAAAGCATTTATTACTGAAATGTTAATCCTAAATACTCTAATATAGTATTGAATTCCACTTATATGATACCTTATAATCTCTCAGTAACTTCAGTTTAAACTACTTTGGCCCGCAAAAGCATTGGCAACTTCCAATACGACCCCCCGAAGGATTAGCCACCACTTATGCGGCCCGCCATGTAGAAAAGGTTCCCCACCCTTGTCTTAGGGTGTCACGGCATATCCGGGTGCCGCAGCTGATTATCAGAAGTGCCGATAAAAACTCAATTAGTCATAAAAATAAATGATTTGGATGTGATAATAGGTAATTACGGCAATAAATTGTTTGTGTTGTTGTACCAAGAAAGGAATGTGTCCAAAAGTTTTAATAGTTTTTAGTTGCAGAAATAATTAATTTTACCTACCATGGAATAATATTTTCGGACTACGATTTCAGGTAATTTTATCGTGAAATTGCCGTAAGTAACACAATAAACGCCATAAAGACATCCCCGACACAAAGCATTATCCTTTGAGTGAAATATCTTCTATATCAGACGTATCTCTGTATGGCGGGCTGCAATGCTAGTAGCGAATGCTTCAGTAGGTTGCATTAGAAGTTTCCAATGCTTCCGCTGACAGGAATAGAGATTAAATCGGGAGTTACCTAAACATTCTGAGGTATCAAATAAGTGAAATCAAGTTTAAATAAATATTTTTGGATTAAAACGTTAAAATTAAAGATTTAAGCATAATTTTACCAAAATTAGAATTTTCTGTGTGTTAAATTTTACCTATCGTTTTTTCATCGTAGATTCGTAGTCCGCATAAAATGCTTTCGGGATCCATATACGGCATATATTGCTCAACCCTGTTCTAAATAATGACTTTCAAGGAAGGGAAGTCAGATATATATTTTTTTTCCAATATAATCCAACAAACAGAGAGAAAGTAGACGATTTATAATTTTCTAAAAACATTTACATTAAAGTACTTGAAATTTCCCATTCATACATTTTACTGCATTTAGTGGTGTTTTTAATCAATATAGCATAAAACATGACCATAATATGAGAAATTCGAAAAAGAATTATGGATATCGCTTTACATTTATTAACCAATAAATTAATTAGGTAGTTCCTACACTTTCAGAAAGCATGTGTGGCTATTGAAGCTACAAAATTTGGCAATGATGAACAGTTTGTTAATCGATCAGCTGCAATTGGCCTCGTGCTATAAGTCGACAGTTTATATATAATTAAAAAACCGTTCCTATAGTTTTATTTTTCTTTAAGTAAGTTTTTATGACAAAACTGACAGTCAAAATGGCACTTTTTTAGTTAATTTAATGATAAAACCCCCTGGCCAGCTTTATCCTGGCATCATCCATTCATAAAATTACGCAGAAATGCTATACGGACACATTGACCTAGAAAAGACTTTGAAAACCTAATTACCTTATGTCACATCAAACTCGAAAAAAACACCTTATTTCTCCGTTTGAACCCCAACTCTACCACCTACATCAAACGAGACGGGGTTAAAATTTTGTCACCAGCTCTCTACTTTAACGAGTACAGCAAAAATATTCAATTACCTAAATATATACGGAATACCAGTACTACATAATTGTCACTCAGTTTCGTTACGAAATCACAAATCTAATTATGGGAAATGAAAATCCACTTACAAAACAGACCTAACCGGTCGCTAGCTGACAAATATGTTTAATTTAATTATTTTACTCCCCGTTTTAAATCCTTGCGAACGTTTCGTAACCCAGATGTATTCGAAAGCGAACCAATGATCCCACAAATTAATTCCGGGAAAAGTGTCTTGCAAAGTAGTAACAACTAGTATCTCACGTTTCTTCGAACGAAGTAAAAGTACGTACATCTTCGACGGAAAGGCGGAAGGGAAGCCCATGAATTAATAAGGCTTAAAATATTCCTGAAAATTGTATCGACAACAAAAGACCACGTCGCATGAAACGAGAGCGCGATTATTTTTAGCATGTACCAAGAGCACGAAAGGCAAACAAATACCTCAGAAATTTCATTGGCGAAACTAGGTCTCGCAAGTGCAGCCTGAGAGATCACATTTTCATAGCGCGACGGAGGTATTAAACGGATCCTCACCTTTTCATGGAACGGGACGTGATCGCTCGAAAGAAATGTAGACGTAATTAAATCGCCAGCTATTTCTGGGGAAAAATTAAATCGCGCTCCACTAGAGAAAAGATAGAGAGGTTGGAGATGTAATCAAAAATGTGCTTTCATATTCCCCACGAATACCTGAAAATGAATTCTCCGAGGCTAATGCAGAAATAATTTCCTACGAATCGGAGGGCAACGGACAAAGAAGCTAGCGTAGATGAATGAGAAGAGGCCTTTAGACAGTGGAGGATATTAGCGAAGTTATTAACAACGAAGTTTGTTGAGAGTGGCGAGTAATTCGAATGAATTTCAATATCGAGGAGATATTCAATGACCGCCGAATAGCTAAATTTCTCGAATTGTTGAAATTTTAATTGCGCAGGCAAGACCTTCGGCTGTTCCAATTAGAATGGATGCTGGGCTATGACACGATATTTTGATGCCGGTATGGAAAAATTTTCGCAAGAGAAATTTAATTCTTTCATTTGAAAGAGGGTACTATTCCAGAAAAAATGTGCGAATGCATACCATATCGTAATAAGTAAAAATATTCTTATACCCTTATAAAAATCTGTATCGAAATATCCATTAAAACCACGCAGTAATTATACAAACGAAATTTTAGAAGAAGAAAAATATATATTCATCGCCAATCTATAATTTCATAACTGCAGCTACAGATCGTGGCTATTAAACAGTTATAGATACAAAAAAAAGAAGCCAATCGGAGAATTTGATGAAATGAGTATAAATTTTTAATTAGTTCGAAATCCAATATATGATGTTTAGATTTCAGGTGGAATATTTTCCTCCATTTTCCATTCTTAAAATAAAATCAATTTTTACTTTATATTTTTCACCAACGTTTATAAGAAATTTACTAACCTTCGTGACATTAGCAAACAAACGCTGTTTTAAAAGATGAAATTTAAAAATGTTTGGACACCTAGGAACTACTGAATTTAATAATGATTTATTTCAGACTGTCGTCAATACATAAACACCTGCAGTAAATATGAAAAGGAATGAAAGATCTTTTTCAAAATTAAAGTTGATAAAAACCCACACAAGCATTCGTTTACCCAGAAGTAAAGCATTTAACTTCTTTCAGTAGAAACTGAAAAGCGCGAAATATCAAAACTGATGAGCCGATGTAGAAAATTTCAGAATTGAAATGTCAAAAAAAGTCAAAAAATTAGTCACATAAAAATAACTCCATGATGATATTGTTACATAAGTGGAGGCCACAAAAAATTTACTTGCGTAGGCACCCCAAAATCGTAGTTACACCCCTGAGAAGAATTTAAAAATATTTATTTTAAATGTTGTTACAATACTTATTCGCTATATTCACATATATCGTTTGCAAATTTAATTAATGGTATATAACCCCAAATAATGCGCAGAGAGGAAAAAACAATAGCGCCCGCATAGATAAACGATATTCGGAGAAAAAACAACTGTTACCCTTTGAAGGAATAGAAAAATGTCCACCTTGAGAATAAATAATATGAAACGGTTGAAGACTCTTCTTTACTCTCCTCTTTTCAGCCCGAGTGGAAACTTTTTTGAGCGGAAAGGAATTTCTGACCCATGAAAGGCATCTTCGCTTCCATAGGTTGGTAATTCCTTTTTCGCCTCCGCGAAAAATCGATAACCGTCTACGGAACAGAGCTATGATTGAGGGATGGTCCCTGGAGTCATTGCAAATTCCGGCCCAAATATGCATTATTCATAAAAAATAAAAGAAAGAAACGAAGGAGGAGTAGGAGGAGGAGGTAGTGATGGGAAAGAAGCGGCTCAGGAGTTGGAGGCTAAAGAAAGTGAGGGTGAGGGTGGAAAAGGGAAGCGGGAAGGAGGGAGGGAGGGAGGAAGGGGATAAGGTGGGGGGAAAGGAGAGCCTCCTTCCTCAAGCCCTTTCATAGCGCGCGATATTTCTCAATCTACGACAAATGAACGTCGCCGGATATCTTCACCAGGCGCGTTTACTCGGCATCACGTCAGCGCCGTAAATTTATTTATCGAGGCGGCCGGTTCGATAGCCAGTAGGGCCAACCGGTAAGAGAATAAGAGATTAATTTCGAAGACGAGAGGTTTTCTGACAAACCATCACTTCCTTTTCTTTATGAAGAAGCCACCGCAATTTTTTTAAATGATAAAATCGTTGTTGAATTTCGCACCGACGCGATTTTATTTTGATAAGTCAATTAATTGCAAGGCAATTCAATCTGAATTAGAAGAAAAATACAAACCGTGTATCTACCAAGATTTTTCTCGGAGTTACTTGCCAGTCGAGCCCAATGGCCATTTAGATAATTATTAGGTTTAGCATAATTTTAACCAATATTACAGCAATATAATTCCTATAGTAGGGAGGACATAAGCTGCCTCTGAAAAGATTCCATCAAGGTCTTGAGTGTCGTGTGGCTTCAATCAAGCATGGGGAGGATATAATGCAATAACCAATACCAAAAATACAATCCCCAATATTAACCCTATTATCAGCCTCTTTATAAGGAAAATATAGATGAATTTGGTTGTATTTTCTCTTTTTCGCGTCCATTTCTTCTATAAAATAAAAAATAAATATTTCTTTCTGATTATTTTATTCATACTTTTATCTGGTATGTTCATGAAATTAAAGAATTGAACTAGATATATATGCGCCGAATCGACATTTTTATTCTAAACTTTTTTTTTAAAAATCTTTTCAACAACATGCATTTTATTCTAACGTATGCTACAAACTATTCGCGTAACGCATAAATAATATATTTACTTCATATGTCGCTGAGATTATCCAATGAAAGTTAATAGTATTATTTAACTTGTAGCATTGTCTTTATTCTCTCAAGTACTCAGGATAAAACCAAAGCGACAGTGGAATTTGCAGAAACCTAGTGCAACTAAAGAGTTTTCCTCATCTCAAGACAGTCATTATGTTATTATATTATTCATCACAAGCATATGAAATTGCCATAACAAGCAATTTAGGAAAGTTTAAAATGTGTAAAAAAACACGCGCGTTTCCTGAAATTGAGTACTTGTAACCAAAAGTTGCAATTTGAATGAACGCACACGCTACGAATTGATTATACCTCCTCTGTCTATTAAAAATTTCAATAATTTCAATTTCAATAATATTTTAAGTTCAAAGTGAATGACGACTTTCATGTTTTATTTGAATTTTAAAATTATAATGTACAAATATTTGGGCCTGAATCAAATACATACACACGCACGCACGCGCACACACACACACACAAATATATATATATATATATATATATATATATATATATATATATCTTAGAGAATACACTTCGAAGAGACTTTGACTATCTCAGTAAACTACTAAGCCCTTAAAGAATCAGTTTATTCATTCTACATCCAAACTGCCAATTTAATGAATAAGTTAACATTTTAAAGTTTAAATCATCTATTATAATCAATAGAAAATTCCTGGGAACAATATATTAACTATATCAATTTATTTTTGTGGGAAGAAATTTCGTTTCGTTTATCTAGTACGTATAAGCATATTTCATTATATGCCGAAGAGTAATTCTATTTCTATTATACGGTAGTTAGATAAAAATCATCCATTTTTCAGAAGAAACAGAAATAGAGACCATTATAAGATGGACCTGTAAACAAGTATAGGCAATTTTTAAAACAATTGGGCTCGAAATAACTCGCCTATGTTTTAAAGCAGACATTTTCATTTTCAATATAAGCATCAAATTTCCTTCGTTTCAACTGGTTACGTGTAGACGAGCTATTGGTCTCCGTATACGTCGGGTATTCCTTGCCCGTTCAAACTGGCAACAAGAGAAAGAGAAAGGATAAACAGAACTAAAAGCGAATGTATTTATAAAAATTAAATATTCCGCCGAGAATAAATAAAACAAGCGCAAAGAGGGGCATCGCCATAAGACAAATATTGAGAGATACGGAATGAAAAAGATATACGCATGAAAGGCCTTTCTCTTTTCCGAACCGCGGCTACGAGCAGGATACGTAGGATAAGTTGGACAAATATCCATTTTTTATGGGCGCAATATTATTGTATTTTTAGATTTATGAGAAGAATATCAAAACGCGGAGTAATCACGGTTTAAATTGCGAACCGTCTATGCGCGCGCCCTCTTATGCCAATCTCACTCTTTTTCTCACTCCCTCGATATTCCATTTGTGGACCAACCTTCAGACCGTTACAGAAATAAAGGAAACGGAAAGGACATTTTTTTAATAAGTAGTGTTAGGCTCCGCCAGACTGCGACTCCATAAAAAAAATAAATCCGAAAAGCCTTCCTCGATATCCCCTTCCTGATATGGAACACTTCCATTTCTACCCGTTTACGACTCTGCGAGTCCTTTTTTTTACTCCCGTCCCTCCCTATATCTCCGTTTCTTACTCTAATTCTCTTTCTCACCCGCGCTCGTCGTTTCTTCCTTTTCATTCCTTCCCCGAAAATATTTTCGCGTTATGATAACATATCCATATCACGTTCCGCTGAGGCAGTATATAGGTAAAGGTTTTTAGTTCTAATTTTCTTAGAATTTCTGCTTTCAAATTTTTAAAGCTTTTATAAGAGCATCACAAAATAATTTTTAATGTTTTCTATGCTTTTTACTTTTTTTTTTAAATCCTATATATATATATATATATTTTGGGCAACTAGGTGTTGAAGGAAACCCAGTGAACACTTACCGGAAGTAGAGCCGCTGGGGTGTTGGAGAGACACATTTGTAGAGGTTAGAGCTTTCGGGATGATCCCTTCGTCAGCACAAGAGAGACATACATCCCTTATAAAATATATTCATTAAACTCATATTCAAAACATATTCCCGTTAAACTAATCTAAATCCAATAGGTACATACATAGTCGGAACGAAGAAACAAGGAGAAAAGCGGGGGGAGGGGGTTGGCGAGCGTCATCGAGCTGGGTGCTTGACCCCTAGTGTGTGTATATATATATAAGCTTAAAGAAAAGGAAAGGTTGTGTCTCTCTTGTGCTGACGAAGGGATCATCCCGAAAGCTCTAACCTCTACAAATGTGTCTCTCCAACACCCCAGCGGCTCTACTTCCGGTAAGTGTTCACTGGGTTTCCTTCAACACCTAGTTGCCCAAAATATCCTTACTTACCTTTCCTCTTCCTTAGTATATATATATATATATATATATATATATATATATATATATATATATATAAAATACATGTTTCTCCGTCGCTGAAGAACGGCGTCAGCCCGAAAGCTCCATATTTGTGTTTTTTTTGTTTTTCGTGTGTCCTCAACACCCCCAGCGGCTCTCCAATCTAGGTAAGTGTCCACTGGGCTTTCTCCAACACGTTGTTGCCACCTTTATCATTACACCTTTCCTTTTCTTTAAGCTTATATATATATATACACACACTAGGGGTCAAGCACCCAGCTCGATGACGCTCGCCAACCCCCTCCCCCCGCTTTTCTCCTTGTTTCTTCGTTCCGACTGTGTATGTACCTATTGGATTTAGATTAGTTTAACGGGAATATGTTTTGAATATGAGTTTAATGAATATATTTTATAAGGGATGTATGTCTGGTTTTTAAAAACAAATCAAGAAATTAGTTTAGTAACTCGATAAAAAATAAACTTAGAGGGTTAAAATTCCTGGAGATTTGAAATGACTGAGGTATATAGCGTTAAAGAGAGAGAGAATCAGAAATATGATTTTAGTAATATAGATAAAATAAATAACATGAATACTGCGTTCGATTTATTTGCATTAAACTCATATCTTCGGTCATCTCGAGCAAGTTTTAATCTTATTTTCGATCTTTAAGCCTTTAGTTAAGTGCATATGCACGAAAATTACCGAGAAAAACATTACCGGTAATCATGGAATCTGATTACTGAAATGTTAAAAAATTTACCAAAACTCGAGTTCAAATTTATAATATGAGCGAATACGAATGAGATTGAGTATTTGACAGTAAGAACAAGATTTCTCATTCATTTTGGCGTGTTTTAGCGCAAATTTCGTGTCGATAACTTCATTTTAAGATATTTTAAAGAGTAAAAGATTGAAAGTCTTCAAATCAAAAAGGTTATTTTTACGTGTTATCTTATGGGAAACGACATTCATCCTCTGGAGTCGAACCCGTGACCTTTTTCGAAATTTTTCTTAGTCATAAGGTAAAGACTCATCAACACTAAAATCCTGAGAAATTTCAGGCTTTTAAGTTTGTTTCTAATCGAGTTATTCACAAGCTTAGAGCGTAACGCATCATGATGACCATTACGATTTTATTATATATATCATCGTCATCATAGGTAGTCTGTCCGTTGACAGGTCCGTGATTATTCTAGGTTAAACTTGGTTCTCCATATACTCCTATTTTCCGCAGTTTTCTTCATGTCTTATTATATATATATATATATATATATATATATATATATATATATATATATAAAATATATATAATATATTATATATGTATATATATATATAGCAACTGGGTGTTGAAGGAAACTCAGTGAGCACTTGCCGGAAAGAGAGCCGCTGGGGTGTCTGAGAGGCACATTTGTGTGTAACGCCAAAGAGAGAAAGTTGCCTTCTTCAACAAAAACATTTTCGTTATAATTTCTTTAAATAAAGCAAACACAGTTGTTGTTATCGGGATGTATCCGTCAAAATTAGTAGATTCCAATTAGAATAGGTTTTTTTTTTATTTTAGCAATTTCAACGATGGATTTCTACGATACGACGCAATCGATAATCTCTCGTTGACGTTCGTTACGAAAATTTCCTCTCTCCTGTTTAATACATCTCCTTTTTCATTATTAACTCATCGTTTGTCTACAACGAGTTTCTAACAAGATAAAAATAAAAGAATTATTTCGGATTGTTTGTACGAAAGGTATGCAAAGATGAACGACGAATGCCCGAGTACTCCTTTAACACAGAGCATATTTTCTAGACAGGTAAAATAAGCACTTTGAGAAGATCACAAGAATCGGAAAACTACGCAAATAAAATGGATGGCTTCAAAATTTTCTGTTTTCGCTAGAGTCCCATTCTCACCCTTTTGCCTAGTTCCCTCGTTCTATTTTTATTCCGCTCCCCTTTATTCCATTACCTCCGCCCACCATCTCCCCTCAAAAACCTCACACTTTGCCCTTCGAAGCATCATTCTTGAAGTTTGGAAGTGTACATATGAGAGAGAGAGAGAGAGGTGGAGGGAGAGGGGGAGGGGAGGGAGCGGAGTGCGAGGGAGTGGGCGACATAATACACCCTTCTGCCATTTCCGCACGCGTTCATTCCACACTGGTGACCAGCTCCAAAAGCCCACCCTTTCCATCCATCTCCCTTCCCTACTCAGACGCACACACACACACACATGGTCCAAAGTCCTATTCCCTCCACCCACGTACCTTCTGGCCTGGGTAGGAGTTAGGAGGAAGGGGAGTTGGAGAGACGAGAGGGAGAAGGGGAATAAGGAAGAGTGCGAAGAGGAGAGTGGGCGCTGGGGTATGGAAAACTTGAAAGTGTGAGGTGGGGGAGAATGGGGGGAGAGGCAATCGCCACATGAATGGGATAGGAGAGAAAGGAGAGATGATAAGACGAAGAAGGAACAGAAAAGAACGTTTAACGGGAATAGGATTAAAATTTTCTAAGAGAATGTGTAAAATCAGTACGGTAATAGATACTGGAATGTATCGTATATGGCGATTGACACCGGAATACATATTGAAATGGCTACAGGAATCGGTACGGAAACGGATAAGGGGACGGGTACGGGAACGTGTACGGGAACGGGTAAGGGAACGGGTACAGGACCGGATACGGGAACTGATACGGAAACGGATACGGGAACTTACAGGGTAGCGGATATGGGAATGTGTACGGGGGTGAAACACTGACACGTACAGGAATTGGGAGGACATAGGGGAAGGAGAACGTACATATTATGCATGGCTTTGGAAAAGGGAATAGTAACAGCTATTGATTCGCGTACAGGGTAGGCATAATAAAGAGGAATATGGACCAGATCGTGAATGGGAATGAGTAGGGTTACCAGACACCTGAGGTTAAAAAGGAGGGCATCGAAGGCAAAAAGGCCGGACAAAGCTGGACAAGTAATGCGGGTCACATACAACCAATAAATTTTTCCCTTGCCTTTAACTGGTATTATGGCATTTTACGACTATTGTAAACAGATGATGATAGCCAACTGTGAAATAATTTTTTGTTACAATTATTTGGCTTTTAACAAATCTCCCATTAATTGTAAGTTGGGCTTTAGTACAGGCATGTCAAACTGGCTCCCATAATTTTGCATTATCTTATTTTTATTTATATATTTTTTTGAATTCTTAGTAAGGCCCAACACAACGCGTTTTCTAAAGTGTTACTTTTAATGACGAAAATTGACGTCCAATCTTCCAGATAAAATTAGTTTTTACCAAATCTGGCCATCATTAAACAATTGTAATTACTATGCGGCCCTTCTATAACATCCATCGCTTTAATGCGGCCCTGACACCTCTCCGAATCTGACATGCCTGGTTTAGTATAACAAAACTTTCAGAATACGGAGTAATTCTAAATTAAATCCTAAATTAGAAAAGTCGGGCAAATCACCGAATTTTGAAATGCCGACCGGCCGGAGGACGGAAGGAGAATAAGCCGGACGTCTAGTAAGCATAGGTATGACAGAAGAAAGTGGGACTTTGCGGATAACGAGAAGGATCTTATGGAGTGATAGGGGATGGAAGTTTGGAGGGAAAGGAGGAAAGAGAGAGTTGGGGAATGGAATGTAGAGAGCGGGATGATAAAGGGAATGAGACGAAAGAAGGTGTAAGGCGAATCGACCATAGATTCCCGAAATGGAAAAACTCGATGCCTGCGGAATATATGTAACCTCCTCCTCCTCCTCCTATGCCATCTCCTTATCGTTTCCACCAGCACCCTTCCCTCCCACTTCACCTCTTTCAGATCAGGGACACATTCGAGAAAAGACGATTTCAGCACGTGACGGCCTCCTTAAAACCGGGTCGACTCTTTTTTCTCCCCATTCCATCGTGTCCAGGATCAGTGGCTGGGGAGTTAACTACAAAAGAACGTCTGGTATTAAATTGAAAGAAAAGCGCGTTATACTAATTGCTCTGTAACTGTCTTTACTTGTTTAATGTAATTTTATAATAACTCTATCTTACATGAAGCTCTTTCTGCGGGGAAAAAATATCGAATGTATAATTATTATTTTAGTAAGAATCTAACCCGAAGTGAATATCCCCACGGTCTAATGTTTGTTTGATACGATATGAAATGAAACAAAACAACTACATCTATAAATAATAATATACTGTTCCACTTGTTCCTATATTTTGCTCGAAACCTATTTGCAGATATTCATATCTAAATTAATAAGATAAATTAATGAATAATGATTATTAATGCATCAATAATTGATGATGTTGTTTTACGCAGCATTTTGGTGGATTCATTTTATTTCAATAAAATTTTAGTGATCTTAAATCCAGCATTTAATTATTGCTATTCCGTAAAACCTTTAATCATTGTAACACTTAAATTAGAAGATGCTAAAGTAACGTCTGTGGGGTGGATTTTAATAATATTCGTCTCCAGTTTGAAATCAAAGCTGAAATATTTTCTCGATAATTAACTGACTAATTACATTCCTTCTGTTGATTTATATATATATATATATATATATATATATTCCGTTGAGTATTTTAAAGACTGTAATTAATTCGGAGAACGCAATAAAATATTAGATGAATCCACGATCCGCCAATATGCATTGAATTCAGTTTTCAATCGAGACGAAAGCTTAAGGAGCACGTGAATTTCAGCGTTAGAATACGAAGAAATGAAGGACGAGATTAAATTATCACAAAGATATGAAACGGCGTTCCCGCTGATGGTACCAAACGACATCGCGCCACGCGCACATCTACCTTAGAGAATGAAGCGAGTACGAAATGAACGTAAATTGAGCGCAGACCCAGTATGGCGAAGCTCCAAAAACATTTCCCACACATCTTCTATAGGGAGGATAACCAGGTTTATCACGTGCTTTAGCCGAAATGAGAATCGCATTTTCCTCCTCCCTACGATAAATAAAATCGCGACACTCCACATGTCTCCGCTGGAGCGTCTTTAGCGACAGATTCTCCTTCTTACGGAAAACAAAAAGCGCTAAAAAAAAAACGATTCGCAAAAAGAATGAACTCGGGAGGGGAGCGAGCCCCATCCCGTCCAGCTGACGAAATAGCGAGGGAAAATCCCCCCTTCTCCTCCAACAACGGAAATAAACAATAGGAATGGCTATTTCCACCTCTCCTCAGAAAACTAGAACTCTCGAAGAGAGAAATGTATAAAAAAATAACAAAATAAAATCGATAAAAAACTAAAAAGGGTTATACGCCGGATGGTCGCGACAACACATTCCGCGGGTGAAATAAAAGGGGAAAGAGCAAAAAATTGAACGTTGATAGAATGGGCGCGAAAACCTGCACCGAAACGAAACCTGGAGAGGAGAAAAACAACAAAACGACATCGTAAATAGGTTACCCCCCTGAGAAACGAGACTAAAAAAACAAGAAATAAAAGCGATCAAACAAATATGACGACGCTGAAAACAGTCGCCGAACGACTTTCGAGGCTTGGAGTAAAAGATGACGCAGCGAGAGGAGCCAAAGAGAGAGAAAAAAAAAGAGAATGACGAAAAATCGAAAAGGACGATTTAAAGGTGTCAGATGAACGCGAGAGAGTAAAAAGAAACGAACGCCAGAGAATAAAAAAAGAAACAAACGCCAGAGAATGAAAAAGAAACAAACGCGACACACAATAAGTAATGGGGAAATGCCCTCTTCTCAAGTCGCACTTCCTCCACCAGGTGGGTTTTCGGCGCTGCGGGCGCGCGAAACATCCACCCCTCCCTCCTTTCTCTCCTCCCTACGACACGACGGAGGAGTAAATAGCCGACCTTAAGTCTCCGTTCTAGACGACGCTGAAGGAAAGAAATGAAGGACGATAAAGGAAGTCTTTGAGATATCCGAAGGCGAGGGCGCGTTTTTTTTCCTCTCTCTCCCTTGAAGGATATAAAAGGCGGGGTTGCTACCCAGGAAGGCCAAAGTTTTTATGGATCTCGCTGGCTGCTACGCCTTTACCGCCATCTTTGCCGCCGTTTCTAACACACCACTCGTCTCTCTCTCTCTCTCCCCCTTCGATCTCCTTTCTCCGTATCGCGCAGTCTAGCGAAGACAGGAGGCGGGAAAGGTGCCGCGATAAGATGGAAGAAATAAGGAGGAGTTGAGGGGAGGGAGTTGATGGGAGAGAGAGGAGTTGAGAGGAAGGGGGAGGACGGAATTCAAAGGGGAGAGAGAAGGGAAGGTGAGATAAATCGATTTCCTGGGCCTTTGAAAGGTTTTGCGCAGGTTTCCCACCACGAGGTAGAATTGTGAGGCGATCGCAGGGTCCCTTAGGTAAGGTTTCCGGGAATAAAGAGTCCTCCTGTAACGGATATATTCGGGAAGAACGTACCTATTCCGAACAATTACCGGATTTGCGAAAGCGATCTCGTTCGGAGCTCTAATATCCGCGGGCGAAAGAAATTAACTCGCAATTTCTTTGCGAAAATTATCGGTCCGACAAACTGTCGATTCTACGGTAAAACGACGGATGATTATTTTACGACGGAACGCTATTTAACGTCAGAACCATTAAGATCGAAATTCGAATGAATGGGAATACATTCGTGTTACGAAGAATGGAGTAATACGAGTCCATTGCGACTTACGAATATATGAATAAGAAAATTATTTTATAAGTTTCACTATGTTAAGATTTGACAGCGCATGAAAGTATTCGCATCAGCTGTAGCTATGCAACAAATGGAAACGGAAACGTACTGCTTTATCAATTACTCAACAAACATAACTGATTTCCGCGATGTAATTTGGATTATAGTCGAAAAAATGTAAAAAATTGAATTCTAGTAAAAAAACAAAAATTATATAAATGTCAACGTGCACAAATGCGGATGGGAAAATATCTTACTCAATATACTGAAAATTCTAGTTAGATATTTGACTTACCGTGGTTCGAGTACCTTAGCATATTCCAAAATAAAAAATTCGAGATCTAATGTTTGAAGAAAATGAGTAAAAAGTGATGAATGCTGATGGATTAAAAATTATACCTCATTGCAGATTTTTATTTTAGAGATATTTATTCACAAATATCGTGGAAATCGAACATAAAATAATCCTTGATTTTATTTAAACGTTTTAAGAATTTATCTCGTCTAAATGTAAATAGTTTCATTGTCTTAGGCGTGTCAGTTTCCATAACAATAATTTTATATTGAGAGCATGAAGTTTCCTGAGAACAAAACTCGTCTGACTATCCACCATAATCTATTTATTCGGATTTAATAGCTTCAGTTGTTAAAATAAAGAAAGGGATCTTATGAATTATTACAAATACTATATTACGATTTATAATAGAAAAAGTCAGAATGTTGGAGCAACTTTATGTCCACTTCAAAATTATCAACAAATATTACCAATTTCCAAAAATATTCTGCTTAAATAAGTAACTTAACTTCAAAGTTATAAAATGGCGCAATTTGGCAAAAGCTATTAAAATGAGCAAAACAATTCTTTGTTGTTTTTAGCACCAAATAAAGCGTTCAGAAATAATGGAAGGCTATTTCAAATGCTTTCGATTGTAAAAAATCGGTGAAAGGATTAGTGGAGAGATTTAATTCGACGCTCAACGGACATAATAATGAGAAATTTAATAATCCCAGAAACAACGACTGCCGATGAATATAATTTGAAATAAATATTGAATCACTTCGGTCGGACCGTGCTCACTGAAACCAAAAAATAAAACCGTTTTAGGAAAAACGAATTTATGCTTAAGCAGTTAAGAGTCGTGGATCTATTTAATTTAAAGGGATTTAAAGGATATATTTTTATGTATTTTTAATCTGGGCGGTCAATATTTACTGCGAATGCTTCGAGTATGAGAAATAGGACGAGGATTTAATTCTGATAAATCTTTTCAGTATATAACCATCTGCTCCCGCTTGCGGCCAAAAAAAATCCAACCCATTGAGAGAATATTGTTTTGATACTCAATTACATAATATGTCGACTGTAAATTATTAATCCTCTTTAAAATTTGGCCAAGTGGAATAAATATTGGACCAACATCCAAATATACACTAATAAAATAAAAGGAATAACAAAAATATGAGATGATAAAAATAAATTTAATGACCATAAATGCAGCTGAAAATGTAAATAAATGAAACCTTTGATAAAATGCATTTGTAAAGATTTTTACTTATAAAAAATATCCTTCAGATGACGCAAGATTTTTGAAAATCCATTTACTTCAATAGAATAATATCCTGAACTAATTTTAAAATATTAAATATCTCTAGTTATGTTATCCCATCCATTTAAATTTGATACATTACTTTCGCTAAAAATGCCCTTCTTAGGATATTTTTATGCGCAAACCATAGCGCCAGTAATTACACTTGCGCTCCATTTATTTAAGCTTAAGAATTTGAAAATGTATGCATACTAATTATCTTACTGTGTATCTTTAAAATATGTAATCAACTTACTCTCAGGCTTATATTTGCATTCGTCAATAATTCCTTGAACAGTCAAAAACCTGTGACACGTATCGAGAACGTAATAGTCTGTTCTATAAAACTACAGAGTTACAGTTTACCTACTGCGTTACGAACGGGCATATGCGTGTTATTAACTTGCACTGCGCCTAATAAATGAGTTACTGCATGGCATAGCATTAATTCGACTTCGAAATACCTCTATGTAATAGCATAATTTTCAGTGTGTTTCTTACTCCCATAATATTAATTTATTATTTTCATTTGTTTGTTTTATGGGGCGAGTAAATATATCGATCAACCGGAATATCCGATTAACCGGAATAGGCTCGGCCCCGAGTAATCTGGCAAATTTTGCCCCAAACGGAATTTCCGAGAAATACGGTAATTCATCTTTTTGAATTATTAATTTCATTCTTTCAAAGCCTCTTTTTCTCTCTCAAGAGACATCAGTAAAGCTAGTCTGACAAGCCACATCAAACCTACCCCACTCAACCTCCACTGAGAAGAGAATAAAGGTAGGAAATCATAACCGAAAAAAGGAAGCGGGCTCGGGAAAAATAACGCCGAGTTGGAAAAAAGCAAAAAAGAAATTACTTTCCACCCAGTCGAGCAGATATTAACAAGATACTGCGCAAAAAAAAAATAACTCCCTCTCTCCCACCCACTCCCGGAAAAAAAAAACTCTTGAGGGACTCCATATATTTTTCCTTCCCCCTTCTGAAACTCCATCCACAGTATCCCCTCCCTCTCTTAACCCCTCCTCGCCTTAGAAAACCGTCCTTCAGAATAACTTTTGACACCTCTCTTCCAACAATCTCCGACCCCATACCATTCCGACCTCTTTGAAACATTTCTTCCCCCACACCCTTACCCTAACTTCTGTTTCCCTCCCTCCCTCCCCCCTCATCACCCCCCACCCCTACTCAGGGTTTCCCTTCCGCCTCCAGTCTCCTCTGCTAATTGACAGGGGGGTGGGCATCTCCACACACACTCGAAGCGTTTCACAAACGCCACATGTCTCTGCTTATGACAGTTTTCCCCTCCCTCTCCTTTCTCTCTCTCTCTCTCTCTCACTCACTCTCTCTCTCTCTCACCACCCCTCTCTCCCCTTCTCTCCTGCAACCCCGCGTCTCCCTTTTCCTCTTTCCTTTCCCCTATTTCCTTCTATCGTTATTTTACTCTTTTCCTCCCGTTTTTTAATTGTAGTCTCTTCTTTGTACATAGCATTCTCTACATCAACGCTCTTGTTTCGCTCTCTTTTTCTCTTCATTTACAGAGTTATTCCTCTATTCTAACGTTGTTTCCTTTCTTTGTAGCATTTCTTTCCTTTTGAGGGCATTATATATATATATATTCGTCGTAAATATATTTATTTATATTTATCTATCTCTTACGAACATCCACCTTAATCCCTTTTACGCCTCTTTCGTCCCGATCCTTCTCTATTACCTCCTTTCTTTCGCTTTCCTCCCACTATTTCCTTCTTTTTTACACTCTCTCCTTCACTTACTTTGCCCTTTCTCTCGCCGCGACCTCTATTCTTTTTCCTCCATCTTCTTCGCTCCTTCTTCGTCTATCTCTTCTTCCGCATTTCTTCATTTTCATTCATGATTTCACTCTTCCTCTTTGTTCTTCCTTTCTTCAACTCTCTTACCACCTCTTTCCTTCATCTACCGTTTTCTATTCCGCTCCTTCCTTTCTCCTCGTCATCCCTCTCCCGCCCTTGCACTTTCTCTCGCTGCCTTCCATCTCTCCATCCATAACATCCATTTTCCACATCTCCTAAATCTCCCTTCCCACTCCCGCCCATTCCCCCTCTTGATTGCTTCCTCTTATTCGCTCTCTTCCGCTATATCCTTCGTTTTTCGCATTCGTCCGTTTCACACCATCTCTCCGCTATACGTATCCTTATTCCCCAAAGTTGTATCTTGTTCATGGTCACCATTCCGTCCCCGTTGACTTTTGACATTTCCAAGCGTCCCTTTTTGAATGGCTTCCTCATAAAGGCACTTCATTCGCGAACACATTTTAGGAAATAGTTCAAACTAAAAATTACGTTCGCAAAAATCCTCGGATTCGAAAGAATAAGCGGTACATAAAGATACGTACGTATATAAAAATACGGCCCCAAGTCAATAAATACTTCTCACGTATTTCTTATTAATTTTCTCATCAATCGCCAAACGCGATAGGATATCGGATTATTCGGAAGCAAAACTGACATTCTTTTATCTGTCAAATATATTATTTCCGCATGTATAAGTGTGTTTGAAAATTTCGCTGCAAAATTACTCGCAGAATGATTTGAAATCTGTCACACATATTCTGAAATGTTTAGTTTACTAAAATATCTCAAAATACATTTTCCTAAAATCGCAAAATTTCAATAATTACATTAGAACGATAAAAGTTATGCTCTGCGAGTAATCAGTCTGTTTTAATAATAAAGTATAAGAAAAATACTGATCATGTTTGGTAAAAATAATTTATCTTATTAATATTATAAGGCGGTTTAGTTGTGTCAAAATTTCCAGCTTAATCGTACAGTTTTATTACTTACCCCATATACGAAGTATAGAGTAAGTATTGTTTTCATGAAAAAATTTGAATTAGAGATTTCAACGGAAATACACGTTTTGACTATTTTCTCGATGCTGTCTGTGTATGTGTCCGTATGTGTGTGACAGAAATTTTGCTTGCGCTCTAACTCAAAAACTAATTATCAGATCAGTTTATTAGTTTAGTTTTTCTTAAATATTTCGCTTAAAACTGAATTTTTGTTCAAATACATACATACATACATACATACATACATACATACATACATACATACATACATACATATATATATATATATATATATATATATATATATATATATATATGAGGTAGATATTATTTCTTTCTACAACATTTGTTTGAACTAAATTTTCATATGAGGAATATTTCAAGAGATACTCAATTTTCTTCGAATTTGACGGTTAGTGGGCAACTCGCGCGCGTGGTGGTGACAAAAATTGAATCGCTAGCGCAGAAGCGTGTAAGTTGAACTGTTCCTGTCGTCGTATTTATTTGATTTTAGTTGACAACTTACGTATGGAGAAAGTCATGTGTTTGGCACATCAATTTATTCTTAGTAGTATACTTGAATATAATACATTGAGAAAATCATCATATTTTTCGCGGCGATAATTTCTTGAGGAGTCTATTCCTTTCCTCTAAATCTCGGGTGTCTATCTCTTTAGCGACTACAGAAAGCAAACATTCCCATAATCCCTTTAATCCCTTTGAGTAACGAATGATTTAACCTCCAAAGAGGTTAAATGCAAACAATTCCCTTAGTTATAAAGATTGATCAATAGTCACGGTTCCAAGCAAAACTTACTACAAGATCAGTAGCATAAACTGGAAAAATATTATCCCTGACGAGACTTTACCATAGGTTTACCATCACACTTAACATTTCGAAAACAAGTTTTCCTCGAAATTAATCGATGGAAACTATTTTTTTCTGAATTGCGATAAATTCGTCACGAACCTTTTTTGTTTTTACCACGTAACTCGTTCAAATTCGTCACCAGAAGGAAAAAAAACAAGATAAAATTTTCCCGTGATTAACCGAATGAGCGAAAACTTCACGTCGGTCCTCCATCCCACCATCAGAGCCCGACACATGCTAGCACTCGCGAGAAGATTAAGCAACTCAACGCTATAAAAGCATTAGGCCGAAAAAGAAGGATTACGGACACCGTTTTATAAACATCGCGTACAAGGCAGAGGAGAGAAAAAAATAAAAATTATAAAACAAAAACGACGCGAAAATAATAAAAAAAAGAACTTCGGCTACGCCTCGCGCTTCGCAGAGAATGGAATTAGCAGGAAAAAAAAAGAAGAATCTCTAGCCACTAAATCAAAGCCGCTCCATTCTATTCCACTTCAGAAAACTCGCTTCCCGCAAAACGCATGTAAAATCCTATTCGATCGGTCAACGGCTCTTTCTCTCACTTTTTCCAACCCCTTCCTTATTCCTCCCCTTCCCTCTTCCCCCCGCTTCCCTCTTCCTCCCCCTCCCCTCTTCTTCCTCCAATCACTGCACCTCCCTCCACCGTCACCTCCATTGTATACACCCACCAAAACCTCCGCCCCCACCTCTCTCCCCATAACCCTCCCACCCCTTGAACAAGCGGCATTAATTAAGGCCGATAAAGACTCCCTCCAATCCTCTCTCCTATTCCTCCTTCCATCCTCTTGCCTCTTTCTCTCCTCTCTCGACTTCCCCGACGCCTCCAGTAATCGCCCCTCTCCTCTTTCCCCCCTTCAAACCCCCCTATCTTCCCTACCCCCGCTCCATCTATCCGTTTTATTCGGAACCACAGGAGACTCCACCCTTATCGAGTTTCGCCCCTTGAAGCACGCCCATTCCACAGAGAGCAGATGTCGCTCCAGGAGGAAACGAGAGTGTGGAGGGAGGAGGTAAAATAAGAGGGTGGGTGTGACGGCGAGCGCACACACACACACACGCACACCGAATGCCAGTTGCTGGATCGTTACCTTCCCCCCTTCAGCTCAGATATTGCGGTTCAATCCGGTACATATGCTCTCTGTACTGAGGGATTGGAAGAAGGGTTGAAGTGGAATGGAATAAGAGTGAGGATATACATAGAACGATGTTCGACTGTCTCTCTCTTTCTCCGTCGGATATATATTTTTCCGAAATAAAAGAAAAAATGGAGGCGCGGATCCTCCTTTGTTTTTTTCTCTCCCTCTCTCGCTCTCTCTGTTCGCAGGGGGTGGTGACCTCTATTGATGGATGTCGCAAAGTGGCGGGAGGGAATTGAAACGGAAAAGAGCGAACGGCTTTAAAGGATTTTCAATTTTTTTCATTCCGACGGCGAATGATTATTTTTTTTACTTTCGGCGTAATGATTAAAATGAGGGAAGTTTTGGCCACTTGCTTTAGGATCGCATTAAAAAAAATTCTCAGACGACGGTCAATTGTGTCTCTTTAAGCATAAATAACATCGCGATTGGAATCGATAGATAAAATTTTATCGAACCGAATGAGCAACTTTCAAACTATATTCCTTAGAAATGACTTTTGAAGTAATCATCCCTCGATTCCATTTAATTTGATCCATTACCTTTTATGTAATGTAATAAACCTCCCTCATTAAACTAAGTATTCCGAAAAACATATATTTAGATCCTTACTTTTCGGACGTCACTATCTTAAGAGCATTTCTACCTATCGCAGCAGAAACATTTAGGCTATTCCTCTTTTCACTAGTTAAGCTTTATGGAGAAAATTTTATGTAGACATTTTATTTTTTTAAACACTTTAAATTTCAACAGCTTAATGACATCATTTCTTGTACAAAAACCTTCCGATTCATAAATGTAACACATTTTCGTATGCTTCGCTGCAATCTCGATTTAATATAAATATGTTATTCTTGATCAACGGCAGTAATGGCAATAAATCTAATTCATTTTGTCTCTTTATCCCATATGGCTATACCAATGAATAGCAATTTTAAAAATGCGATATATTTAAGGAAAGTTTCAATGGGGATTTTTCCGCTCAAAGTTTTCTAATTAAATGAGTGTTTTCGTGATATAAAGTGTGACAAACACGCGATTCGCATGATGCCTGGCAGTCCCGAGTGCGCGGCGCTCTTATTCCTCTGATTCCACCTCAAGTAGATGGGAAATCGTGAACGAGACACTCAGTAAGTAAAAATAATGCGTTTTAAAATAAAAATGTTTAACGTTTGGGAATATTACGCTAATTTGTATTCAATTAAAAATACGTTTTGTTAAGTTATGCGCTTTAAATGTACAAAGGTATATGTTCGCTCGTTATTGTGACATCAGATCGTCCGTACGTATTGAAGCCTTCAAATGCTGCCTGCCATTTGCTTCGGAATTATCCATTTTACCCTACCGGAATTAAATTTGAGATCCCTGGTAGAGACAAAATATTTCCCATAAATGAGCTTGAAGCTATCCAATAAGCGATAATAAGGACCAAAAATTAGGAAATCCATTCTTCCGTGAGCCTTTGAACATGAAAGGGGCTTGCAATAAAATTTTTTCATTATAATCCCTTTATGAATTATTTAATGCGACCCTTCCTCTCATTAATAAGCCTCCCAGTGAAATATGACTTATCTTCCTTTTGTTTGATAAATATTCTTGAACATGTTGCAACAAAATATGAAGGACGTTACCGATTTTTTAAAAATATCCAACGCTTTAAAAGCGGTTATAAAAAACACTCGACCGCGTTCAAAGGCTTTAATAAATAAAATGACATCGTTAAGACGTTTTTACGAAGGCGGGAAGTTAAGACGTCACGCACTTGAAAAGAATAAGACTCCTCAATGTTCCCGGAATTGCGATAGTTCCTCCGTGGGAGGAGATGGAGAGAGGTCGAATGAAGCGGGATAGAGGAGAGGAGGTAAGAGGAGAGAAGGAGGAGGAAAGTGATGAGGTAGGAGATGAAACGTCAAAGTCCCAGTACAGTCTCCTTTTGCAGAGCAGAGGCAAGGGGAAAAGTATCCATATAATTCCTCGAGTCTTTTGAACTCGGAAGAAAAACTGGTTTACGTTTTATGCGAGCTCGTAAAGTCCGAAGGGTTAACGGCTCCGTCGAAATGAAAATCGACGGAGAGAAGACGGTTTTGGAATTCGAAAGAAAGAGAAAGAGTCTGAAAAATACCCTCGTAATCGTATACAAAAAAAAAGAAGAAATAAAGACTATCCTAAAAGGTGAAAGAGCGATTAAAACGGGTAAAGTTTCGAATAAAAACGGGGGGAAATATATTTTTTTAAATAAGCGAAATGTATAACGATAAATAGTACTTATTCTGAGACCAGTACATCCAAAACCTACCGAGAGAGAAAGAGTTCATGATACGAGTACCTTATAATAGATTCCCTTAAATTCTCAGGAAATAATATGCGAAACCGAGTATTTTTCCGTCGCGTGACGTCACGTACGGAGACGATTGAAGACATTTATCGTGGCGAGACGATTGCTAAAAAGATCGTCAAGTTCCAGCGATTGTGTTTTGGTTTATCCCTGTTCATTAAGTCCTAAAAATTATAAAAAAATTGAGCGTCGAATTTTTCCTAATTTTCTGATATTTCGATTTTTTCTCTAATCGGAATTTTCTGATACGTACTTTGTTTTACCATTATCTTGTGCTGTTAAAATTTATTTGGCACCATTTTTTATTTTTGACTGGAAGTTTCGCGTGAAAGAGCTATGGCCTGTTTGGTTGACCAGTTTATAGTTGTGATATCATCTAGAGAATATCGATCATCTCGATCAAGTAGGAGCATAAAAGTGATAGAAAAACTGTTATTTATCAAGGTAATAAAGACGTACTTCGTGGAGAAATATAGCGAACTAGTTTATTTTCATATGGAGTATAGTAAAGAAATTCATAAAAAGGCAATTTGTTAAAAAATGGGAAAAGATACGTTTACCCTTTGAGATTTTCTGGTAACAATTTTTTATTATATATTTACAGTAAAACTTTTAGGTTAACGAGCAGGTCACAGAACTAATAAAATTAAGATACATCCTAAAAAATATACGTTACATAAGGATACCCAACATTCCGCTAAAAATGGAAGTATCTAAAAATAATGACAATGTTCGTCATGAACAATATATTTAGGTTTTCACTTAGATACTAATATTCGTTCCATTTCCTCGATTTTATTTCGCAATTCAAGCGATGTGCAAATATTATCTAATATTAGATAAGCCGGAAAATTGTCTAATAATATTTGCAGACCAAGCCTAACGCATTTTTAATGTAGCAATAGCCGCCATTCATAAATAACATAGTCGTAATTTACTTTGAACTACGAAGAATTCATGCACGATTACTATATTTTTGTCAACTTAAACAATATTAGCAGTAAGTTAAGTTAATAAGATCTTCTATCCCCCTTACAGGGGTAAATAAAAAACAATCATCGTAGCTGCAAAGAAGCCACCAGCGCTGGGTTGCAGCAACCACTCCTCGCGTGGATCGAAGCGAGGGTGGCGAAATCACGCATGAAGGAATCTGAATATAACTTGGCAAAATTTTTTAATGATGTCATAATTTCTATTTTGCATGTCTCCTATCACTGAGCAAGTGCTGTGAACCCGCATCAATTCCAAATTTTATTATATTTGTTTCATAAAAAAATAAATCTCAGAAAAATGTGTAGTTCGTCCGAGAATTTGAGGATCTTCCCCACATTTCCCAAACTCGTTTCCCACGAGCGAGGGGCACATTAACAACTGAATTCCGATCGTCTTCATACCCTAAAAAAAAAACGTTCCCATATTCTTCTTAAACCGTTCCGGGCGCTTTTCCTTTTGAAGTGTCCTCTTTTTTGTTCCTATGAAAAGGCGCCGTTAGGAATAAAAAACGAGACCTTGACGTAATTACGTCATCGAGTACATTCTCACCTTTCGCTCACCCTTTTATGTGAAAAACCCTCATTCCATCTCCCGCGCTACCTCCTTTCCGCTTAAAGGATCAACCGAAGGAACATATTCGGCCGGGTGGAAATTGGGTCAAATGCTTCACCGCAAACCTTATCCCCACCCCATTCAATATCTCTCTCCCTCCACAGCTTGTGTGCAAAGGTGGAGGATTCGCCTCGCCATTGCTGAGAGCGCCACCGCGCAAAGCACCGGACATCGGCTACGGATTCATAGTGCGTCTAATCCCTAAAGGGCATTACGGCTGACCTCAAGAGGGCACCGACCGCCCTCTGTACTAACTATTCCCTTTGCACGGATCCGTTTGGACGGTGCACGTTCGGGAGAAATATGTAAATAAAATTATACTGATCACTTTTCGAATTTTTGGACCGAGTATTACGCAATTCCCCATCAATTTGGTCGGGAGACATGTTGTCGACTGAAACGGAAGGAGTAGTTTCAAGTAGCTCCCATTTCGAAAATTTCCCACATCAATATACAGAACAAGAAATGATGAGTGAGAAAATAACAAAAATATTTTGCTGCAAGAATCAAATCTGAATATACAGGGTGTGACAAAAGTACGTTCACATAGAAAAAGAATATACAACAGGATTAAACGAGAAAATCTGAATTTTATTAATGTACTTATTTTCTGAATGTGTTACTTAAACGCATCCTTTATGACCCAATACCACTTCTAGATGTTTCCTTTCGGGAGACTATTTCATTCAAACTCATCTTCGACCCAAACAATTTAATTTGATTTATTTTTAATCCCCTAAAACATGTACCGAAAATATTCATCTTATATCTATATAAATGGAAATATGGTTAATGTTATATTGCCGTACTGAATTTAATGTGGAGGTATGCCCATTTATCTCATTCATGAGCGTCTAAAATTCAAGTCACTGTCAAAAACTTTGACTTATGTTAGATCTTTTCATAGTCGATAAGCCATTAGGAAATGAAACGAAGGAATAATCGAACTCCGATGTAGAATTTTATCGCTCACGGAAAACTCCCTTCGCATTACACCTGATGGAGATTAATTTGAGTTTTGGAGCTTTAAATTAGAGGCCGTTCAAGTTTTTTGCTCCAAAACGTTTACGAGGAATGATGTAGACGCTAATTAAGCGAGAGGAACAATAAGTCCGAAGAGACATCGTAGGTGAATGAACCTCCGAATGGAAGAAGCTGAATGCATTTCTACGTACTAACGGCAAATTTATTACAAGTCACCTAATTAAAAGAACACAGCCGAACAACTACAACTCTGGAACCGGAAATTATTACTTTTTAATATTCCCGTTTGCCGTTATATGCGAGAATACTTTTGGCTAAAATAAGGGCTTACTCTAAATGCAAACTTACTACTATAAAAAGGTATTCCAAACTTCTCTTGTCCTCATGATGAATTCCATGAAATGTCCACCTTTTCGCGCAAGAAGATAAATTTCGTTTGGCGCCTTGAACAGCAGAGATTTAACTCTACGAAAATATCAGTGAATGACGATTTCATAGAGAAAAACGACAGAAATCGAAATAATATATTGGAGATCCACGGTCTTGTTTGAAGAGACTGGTTGGAGCAATTATGATTATTTTGGGAAGAACAAATTAATTTGAAAAAGTAAATGATATCACTGTTTGTTAAATATCGACCATCAAATGGCCTTTAGCTACTAAATGCATCATTTAAAGGGAGGGAAAGACGTAATCCCGGCTGATAGACCTAAACAGAATATAATATATCCATTTTATCGTAATAACTGTGGAAAAGGAACAAAAATCTGATACTTCACATTTAGGGTTGCCAACTTTTAGATCTTCATGTACCGGAGATGATGTTACGGGTTGCCTACTTTAAGATATTCACGAACCGGAGTTTGATTGAAACCTGGATACTTTAGAAGAAACCCAAGAGGAGTTAAATGTAATGATAAATATATTCAATATTATGGAAGGTACTCATGATTTTAGGATATATGATTAAAAATCCTTGTTTATTTTTTAAATATCGCTAATTAACGAAATTGTAAGAGCAATTTAAGTTTTTGTATAAAACAAAATACAATGAAAATTAAAGTGCAAATTATCTTAATTCGAATCAATTATAAAAAAGCACAAAAAAGTCATAAAAAGGTCTTTCCGCTGCAATCGAAATTGAACCGGAGATTTGTGCTACTCACCCGGAGACCGGAGATTATTACGATGACCCGGAGATCTCCGGCCCGAAATCCGGAGGTTGGCAACCCTATTCACATTGTATTGTTGATTTTCCAACTAACAGATACTAAAATGGTCGTTAATGCTAATGAAAATTATCTGCATAGTCCAACGTAAGTATGTCACTTTCAAAAAGTTTCTATAGAACAGATCAATGCATAGGGAGCTAGAAATGGTACGCCTTATATTATGTTTCTAATCACTTGAATTATAATCCATATCCTGGAACTCCTAGGAAAAGTCGACTCTTTTTCCTGCAACTTAATAAGTATGATGAAGATGAAGTCACAGAAATTGAGTAAAGTAATAATGCAAAGTTTAACATTGCCTTTCTTCATAAATTCGCCTTTGGTCCCATCAGTATCCCAGAGCTCAACTATACTGCGTTTCCAGAGATCGTACGGGTGAGGCGTGTCTACGGTTAGACTTGTAGGGTGAGGGGGAGAAAGTGTCAGCCAATAAGAGGTCTTAAATTTCCCACGCCTTTAAAAATTCTTCACGAGCGCTGTTTACACGATTGCTCTCAGAACTTCACTCGTCCACAGCTGCTGTTAAAATGAGCGAAATTCGAAATGTGGCAACATTGGGTCGTAGCCTAAGCGAAATAACCCGAATGCGGACGGAATACCGCGAATCTGACACGTACGACTTCGGGAAACGCACTATAGTCGACTTCTTCAATAACTTTTCTTATAAATTTACCAACGTCACCTTTTTTCTAATGCCGTTTTGTTTTCCTGTTAACATCTACATCCTCAATTATATTTAGATACAGACGAAAAAGTTCGGGTTCTGCGACATTTAAGTTTTGTCAAATTAACAAGAGGATTTTGTAGATGGGAGGTGGAAAACCGACTTCCTCCAATTCCTTCAGTCACCCAAAATTCACCTTCATAAACCTCTCGACCACGGAAATTCGTCAAAAGTTTCAAAACTACTCTCCGCCATCCAAACATGTTTCTCATGCGTACTGTAGCACAGAACATAAAGATATCCAAATCCATTCGTGACCCTTAACGAATCTATTGAACTCTGCTACACACGCCTTTTTCAAACCCGATCCTATACCTTGGCGAGTCAGTAGAACCAACTTTCTTCTCCTTCTTCCGCAGTAATTTCCTTCCTCTTTAGGATTCCATACGTCACACACGCACACACACGCACACACACGCGCACACACTCACCACATACACAGCTTAGCCTCTCTCACTCTCTCTCCCCATCTCACCCCTCTCCCATCTCTTTCCACCCCTCCTCCCGTCACCCTCGTGAGGGTTCTCTTTTGAACATCTCGCAATCTCGTAGACTTAGGAACCATCTTGGCGCAATTATTGCCCAAGAAGTAATTAACCTAATTGAACCTTCCACACCTCCCCTCCCTCTCTCTCTTTCTCTCGTTCCTCGCTCTAACTCGGCTTTACAGAGGGGTCAAAAGAGTCGGGAGCTCCCATCCTTTTCAAGTGTTTCGCGGCTGAGAGATGTTTAAGAAAAAAAAATACGTCTCCCTTTTGCGTCATTCACGGAACTCGTTCCGTCTTATTCAGAGAGAGAGAAAATTTCGCTTTAAAATGTTTACCCGAGTAATCTGTTACTCTTAAAAAAATCCCTTTATTTAAGGAACCTTTACTTACTATAAATATATTTTAAATGGTGAAATAGTAAGTAATTTCTTTTGTCACGCCGACACCTTTTTGAAGCGATTCGAATATACGAATTGAAATTTGGAGAAATTAAATCCTTTTAGCTTTGCCGTAAGGCGAAAGGAGTAGGTGACTTTAAAAAGTTAATACTTAAGGAGATCTCTTTGCTAGAACATTACGCAAATCTGCGAAGGTTTTTTCTTTGGCAAGTTTTTATAGCGATATTTTTGAAGAAATCGTAAAATAATTAAATCCCTTAATGCGAACATTCTTCATAGTATGTTGTAGAATTGTGGGCATAAATAGAAATGGGTGAAAAAAAGAAAATATACACACACACACACACACACACACACACACAGAGAACAGACACACACACACAAACACGCATATAGGTTGTGTCTCTCTTGTGCTGACGAAGGGATCATCCCGAAAGCTCCAATAACTTCTACATGTGTCTCTCCAACACCCCAGCGGCTCTCCTTCCGGTAAGTGCTCACTGGGTTTCCTTCAACACCTAGTTGCCCTAAATATCCTCATTTACCTTTCCTCTTCCATAAGTTTATATACATATATATATACATACACACACACACACTTGAATTGAGGTGAAAGTTAAACATCGGATGGAGATTCTCTAGTGAATACGATATCATTTCAAATTGATCTTCAAATTATTCGTGTAAGTCTTTACACAACAATGTACATGTGTGTAGCATCTTATACACACCTAGTCTTAAGGTGAATTACAGGAAAATAGGAGCATCAGTTGTATCATTCATGCAAGCAAATGAACTAACATTTACCTGATATAATGAACTTTGCCGATTTGGCAATATATATTGCTACCAAACATGTCTTCAGAGACGCCAACAAAAGTTCAAGACTGCACTTTTCAAACTGACTTCAACTAAATAACATCAGTTTTTATGTAAATATAGTTTATCATATAAAAACCGCATTTACTTCGCATCTAATAAAAAATGAAATAGATTGAGACTGAGGTGACATATGCCATGAAATACGTATATTTACGGCAGAAACGTAAAATATAAATGGAACAAAAATAAATTGAACTTTGGGTTTTCAACTAAAACGGAATGGCGGAAAAATTTGCATTTCATCTCTTGAGTGAAACGTTGCTATAAGAAGAGCAACACACCTCAAAGTAAACACGCGTACGCTGAGTCAGAGATTACCTTGTAGTAAAACTCATTCCATACAGGGCTTACGAAAGGAACAACGCTATTTTACCAACCAATGTAATCGTAGCACATAGAAAACTAAGCCCATTTTCCCAATTATAAGCTGCCTACCAAACGTTGCTAAAATATTGGTGTGAACAGAGAATAAACTACATACAACAAATAGATAGGCACACACATAACCACCATATCACTTGAAAATAACAGGTAATCCGCTTGTATTTTACCCTTACTATCAGGAGCTATGGCGTATTACCGCCTAGGTCGCCTTGGGCGGAAAAATTGTAGAGACGGAAATTTTGCCTGAAAGTCCAAAAATTGAAATTATTATTTAATATTAGTGATTGTTTATTGCGAATCTAACAATTTATTTTTGCACAAAAATGTAAATGCATAAGAATTTATGTGGCAAGCACGATCGTACGTGTCGGTATCGGTATATTAATAAATAATTTTACCGACCAAAAGAGTAGACTTAAATTATGTAATTAGTTATAATAAATATATAATGTAGGAGTATTTTGATATACAGGGTGTTTCATAAAGACCTGACCGATTAAAAATGCTTCTATCTCTAATGTTAATTTAAAAGTAGTAACACATCAAATATCATATGCTAGAGGGAAGTTTCAATTTTCCCGCTGAAGCAGCATTTCTCCTTCAAGCCGCAGAGTAGTGCTGCATCTGCGAGTTAAACAAAATGACTACTCCTCAAGTAAAGGTACAGTATTGTTTCTTGTACGATGCTACCACATCTGTGACTGTGAATCGTGGGCCGCAGAATTTCGGAGACTGGGCCGCATGTTTGACATGCCTGCCCTACAGAATGCAGTTTCTTCAAGCTCTAAGTGAAAATGACAAAGAAGTTCTTTTCACCATCTGTGTGTATTTTCTGGAAATGATAGAAAATGACGAAACTCTCATGTCAAAGTAATGACTTTTCATCTGCCCGGCAAGTTCAATAAGCACAACTGTCACATTTGGACCCTAGAGAACACGAAGACTTCTATCCAGCTGGAGCGAGATTCCCCGAAGGTGAATGTGTTCTGTGTACTGTCGGAGCAGAAGGAGTATGGGCCCTTCTTCTTTTCTGAGAACACCATTACAGGGATCACCTACATGGATATACTGGAGAACTGGTTGTGGCCACAGCTGTTACAGGACATTCCGCGGAGTTTAAGATTTCAACAAGATGGAGCCCCTCCCCACTACTACCTAAGTGTGCGAGAGTTTCTTGATGACCAGCTTACAGGACGTTGGATCGGATGAGCAGGACCAATTCCTTGGCATCCAACATCTGTCGATCTTACCCCACTAGACTTCTTCCTCTGAGAGTATGTGAAAAAAACGTGTCTACTACCCACCAATACCAAAAACACTTAATGAACTGAAGGAACGCATTCGACCATCGCACATCAGTGAATGTGGGTATTCTACATAGGACGTTGGAGGAGTTAGTATACAGGCTCGATATTTGCCGTGTTACCAAAGGTGCACATATGGAATCCTAATAACTTGCAGTTGTAATAAAACTTGATACCTGAGCCTACTAAATGGCGTTTCATTTGATACTACTTTTAAATTAGCATTAGATATAAGCACTTGTAGTTGTTCAGGTCTTTGTGAAACACCCTGTATAATAAAACTTATAAATGTTCAATTATAATGATTCTTAGTTTCATATTCAGTTCATACTATTTCGTAAATACTACAATAAATTCATGTTGGGCGGCAATGTATTTCAGGGCCTAGGGGCGGCAGCATCCATAATCCTACATTGATCAGGAGTAAAATATAAAAAGAAAAATTTTGAACCGCATATTTTTCTTGTGGCATTTCACTCCTAAGTAGCATTATTTTGCAATACAACCCTAAATAACGCAGATTAAGACGTATTACTTTCTGCTAAAATTACAACTAAAACTTAATCGCTCATTCGCCCATAATTCATTTTGTAGTGGAATATATTAAAAAATCTTCTCGCCGGTGGCGAGCGGACGAGAGTATTTCTGGTATAAAGTACATGAAACGGAAATATTTTATTCCAATTTTAACAGTTTCCCGAATTACTTTCAGTCGGTTCCATGAATTCTCCTCGTTGCATGTTATGAATAGGAATTTTTTTCGACATCGTCACTACACGACTATGACGACAAAAGCGATTCGACACAAAAATGTATTCTCCAGAGTTTCTCGACCGCGAAAAAATAATTCTCCGAAAATAAGACGATTCTAAATTTAGATGGTAGGGGAAAAAGGTAGTTTCTTTCAATTCTTGCGGCAAAAAAATAGTTCACCAAAAGAAATGTTTGCGACTTGATTCCAGTGGAGGATGAAATTCTTCCCGACGTTTACGTAAAACTCGCACAAGAGAATAAGACAACCTCGGCGTCATCTACATTTTCCCCATCGACTCCTGCTCCATTGCATGTTTTCTATTACTCCACGGGCTAGAGCGCAAGATGAGAAGAGAAAAATAAAGTATTCTATTTGAGAGAGAAAGCAAATGACTCTTTATACGAACCAAATAAAAAAACAAAAGAAGTTCTATTTTAGCGGAGGGTAATACTAGAGAAACTCGCAAGGGGAAAAAGAGCAATTTGTATTCGGAGTCGTTCGGGTGTTCGGAAATAAATAAAACAAAGGAGTGACGAATTCCGTTGTTTTATTCTAATTAACGATTTCATCCTTACTATGCACGCGTTTTACCTTTGTCTCGAGCTTCCTTTCCGTCACATTTCGGCTTCGACCATCTTCCTTCTCTCTGTAATATGGCGCTTTAACTTCAACTTATCCTACATTTTGTCCTTTCGAACGTTCGAATCTTATTTCCTTCATTGTTTAAACCACGCCCTTTTGTCACGATTGTTTTCTGCTATTTTGCACTTTTAATTGTTAAGATTAAGAAATTAGTTGTGCAGTTAATAACATTTCGATTAAAACTGTCCATTTGAATATGAATAGGTGAAAAAGTGAATGAAATAATCCAATAGGTACGGGAAGACCGACTCGATAAATCACCTTCGTGGTCACGATATGATTTGAAAAGGCGAAGGGCCGTATGCGGACTCCGAGAGTACTTCATGTGGCCCCACGAAGCTATGATGGATAAGCGATGATACGTAAATTTTACTCACAAATGTACATCTTTTTGTACTTTTAATAAAGTAATTTTTTATTATTTCAACTCATAAATCTATATTTAAGCTTGATTTTCACAGTAAATCTCAGAATCTCAAGATACCTTCGTACTACAATTCTATTCTGGCCAAAAGAAGCAATAACAACCATCGATTCGGTCCAACCATAAACTTTCCTTATTCTGCGACCATAAACCGCCTTGAGCTGGAATTAGCACGCCTTCGTTAAGATTTAAGATAAATTTAGTTAAATCCGAAGGAATTCTCGCGAAAACCGCTACCGAATATTTCTCTGTTTCATCATTTCGTCGCGCCTCGTTCCATCTCTTGTTCTGCCTTCTCTCCCTCCCTCTTCCCTGTTTCGCTTGCTTTATTCCGTCTCCCATCATCTGCCTTCTCCTCACTCCTTAGCCACAACAAACTCTTGGGCCATCTTCTCCCCGATCCTCATTAACCACCTCACGGCACCTACCTATTTCGCTAGTACCCACCAGGGTATCATTCCGCCATCAATAGAAGCGCCGCACTTGGCTCTAACAACGTATGAGAAACGTTCCCTCGTTGGAGTTCTCCTCTTAGGCACCCGAAACAATCCTCGAACCCATTCCTTTCACCCTTCCCACCCCACCCTAGCCCTAGAGCGTTTCCCCTTCTCCCGTTAATGAATGAATTCTACCGGGAAAGGAAACGCCCGAAACACTAGGTCTTTATTCTCTCCTATTCCCTCGAACCCCGTTGGGAAAATTCATCGTCCAATCTTTCAGGGCGTCAATTAACGAACTTCTAACGCCCTACTCATCTGTATCTCGCGGAATTTTCGCGGATACTTTATTTATTTTTTGCGCAATATCTCCGATTCACTCCCTTGGGATATGCGTATAGGATCTCAAATATTTAAGGATTCTGGAATCAGATGCGTGTTTGATGGATTCGCGAAATAGAGGATTGGATCGTTTGCGGTCCGGGATAAATTTCGGTAGAAGAATCATTTTCGTGATGGGGTACACGTTGCTTGTTTCTTTATCGCTTCCAAAACCCTTCCTCCTATTCAAAATCGTGTATGACTGTCCGTTTCAATTACCACTGACGATAATGAATATTTTTCTATCTCTTTTTCATGATGCGCTACAAAGAGTGAATGGTAATTATTCAATTTATTTCTTCAAATAAATCATACATGGTGCGAAATAAAACTTATTTGCCGTCAATTAACCTAGTGGATGTACCGTTTTTAATATATATGCGCGATAACCCAGCATCCGATGGAATGTGAAGTTAAATTGTATTTTTTCCTTTATATTACTAACAGACAAATTAATTCAATAATTCAATGATTTTTTAAAAGAGGTCTCTGTAATTATTTGATGTGATAAAGAGATTGACTTCTAAACTCAATCCTTTTCTTTTAAATCAGATTAATGAGACTAGTCTGAACTTGGTGGAATTTACTCACAGTTAAAAGAATGAAACCAAGATATTCGAAAGTGTGCGAACACAGATGAACGCTAAAACTAGCACGTTCCCCAGAGTGAGAGACAGGAAGAACAATTGTAGAAGTGTAATAGAAGGGTGAAAGCAGAGAAATGGTGAATGAATTTTTGACAGAAAGAGAGAAATGTATGAGTGAATTATGGCGAAAGAGAAATAATGCGAGGTTGAGGCTTCTTTCCCCTCTCTAAACCTAACCTAAACCCAATTGTGACGTATTTTACAATTTTCAATATAAAATGTTAATAAATATTGATATACTACAGTTAAACTGTGAAAGATGGTTTAAAAATGTAAAAAAATAAGTGTAACTGGATTAAAAGATTTAAAGGAGATAAAAGGACGTAGTGAAATTTAAGTGTGAAAAGCTAATTGCGAAAAGAGTTTATCATATTTAGTATGAAACCCATTTGCAGGGAAATAACCACAAAAAGGGGGTGTAGAAATCCTGTGCAAACATACAATAGAAGAGCTAAGGAAATTTATCAAATTATTACATGTAAATGTACAAAAAGCGCATACAGTCAATGATACTATACAAGGGGTCGGCAACCCGCGGGTCGTGAGACGCATGCGGCTCTTTGAGGAATGACCTGCGGCTCCTGCTTAAAGCGCACCAGAGGACAAAGATGGTCTCAATTGACATAATAATGTAATCGTTTTCAATAGAAGGATACAGTATGGGCTGTTGGGTAATAATTTCATTTTCAACATTCTCATTTTCATCTATAGTCCAAGATTCGTTTTCTGAAGGAATCTCTTTATTTGCTTTATTTGAATGTTTATTTATATTTTCATTGAATAAAACCTTACGTGAAATATTCTTTTGTTTCTCAAGTTCTTTTTGCGAATTATCTCCAAAACATCATCGTATGGGTAAGCGTGTGCAACATTTAAATAAATAGATGTCATTAAATACGGATTTACGGTATTTACTACCTATTTTTTTCATTATACATGCTCTGCGGCTAATCTTATGTTCGATTCTATACAAATTTTGAAAAAATGGATCCTCTTCTCAAAGAGGTTGCCGATTCCTCTACTAGACTATTCCAGAAAAGAGAGAGAATCAGAGAGCCAGAATTGAAGGAAAGAGATGGAGAGACATGGAAGGAGAGATAGAGGAATAAAATGAGAAAGAAAGAGGGATGGAAAGAGAGAGAGAGGTGTAGGAAAGGATGTGATTCAGGACGCGATTCACCATTTCTCCACGGCAGGACACGACTTTCGGTCAACCGACCACTGAAATTGGTGAAAATTTCTGAGAGGAGAGTTGAGGCGGAATGGAGGTTTGGAGTGCTTTAAAAACGGAAAGGTCCTGAGGGAGAGTGTTCAGAGGGGGAGGAAGCGGGGAACTGTAAGAAGAATGGGAACGAGGACGAACATGATGGTAGTAAGGAAAAATCTGATGTGGCCAACACATGACTTTCTCCATATTTGGGGTATAGATATTAAAATTATTACGAATAGCATTATGAGGCAAAATTATTATTTCGTATCGTAAAAGAATACAGTCGTCCTTACTGCCGTAAATTTCGTATAATTTGAATATGTTTACAGAATTCACCGCTACATGGTGCTGGCGCTGTATACTGGTATTAAGATAAAGCGAAATATATCCGAAATGGATGGTTCTACGAAAATTTCTTTCAAACAAAACTTGGAAGAAATATTATTCTCTACAACTTTGGTTCTTGCGAAGATTACCAATAACGATGTTTTTAAGGAGATATTTTAAGGAAACCGAAAAACCGGTTATTTATAAATAACTCCTAAAGAATAAGTCCCATAGAAAATTGTTTCAAATGAAAACTGTAGCAAATTACATTCTCTATAAACTTTGTATAGAATTGTATATACAATAATGATGTTTTAACGGAGAAATATCGCAAAAACCGAATCGGATTTCCAATAAACCTCGACTTCCGGTTAACCGTTATTTCCAAAAACTAATCAGTTCTTTGTGCTCATGCTAAAGTTTTATATACGAAGTTTGGTAACGACATGACAAGTACTTTTTGAGTTAGGGCGCCCACAATCACATACACACATGCGCGCGCACACACACAGACATCATTCCGAAAATAGTCTAAACGTGTTCTAGGGAACACAAAACGTGTATTTCCGTTGAAATCTCGAAGTCGATTTTTTCACGATCACAACACTTTCCCATTACTTCGTATGGAGAAAGTAATAAGGGAAAGGAAAAGAAGATAGAACGGTAAGGCTAGAAGAGAACGAAATGCGATACTGAGAGGAGTTCGGAAGAGGAACATAGAGTTACAGAGATAGAAACGGATTGGCAGTGAACAGGACAACGGTACCGGAATATAGGAATGGATAAGTAAATTAAGAACGATGATAAAAACGTTTAGGTAGAAGAAGGAACTTCGTAGTTCAACCTAGCCTGTGTAGAAGTAAAGAAAGAAAATTGGTACGATATTGGAATAATGAGAAGAACATGGAGTAGAACATGAAGGGGAAGGAAGAGGTGTAAAGTGAATTAAAGGTGTAAAGGGTCGGGATGTGAAAAGGTAAGAGAAATAGGAACGTCATGAGAGATAGGAACTAAGTAAGACATCAGGATAGGAATAGAACTGTGGGAAGGGGAAGAGGATTATAAATAGGAACGGAGAGAAGAAGCGCAAGAGAAACTGCAATGGAAACGGGAAAAGAAACGCAAAGAGGCCCGGGACCTGGAACAGGAAGAGGAACGGAGTTAGGAAGTAGAAGATGAACGGGTCTAGGAACGGGAAAATTAATGGAAAGAGGACCGGCAAGATGAACAGGAAGAGGAGTACAGATAGAAAGTGGAAGGTGAGCGAGAAGAGCAGTCGAGAGCGGAAAGAGAAGAGTAAGTTTAAACATTACATATAATCAAATTCTATAGAACTTAAAAAGAATAGAGCGCTACATGGAAGAGAGAACGGAGAAATTACCATTCGGCTTGATAGTGAGTAGGACGTTGGCGCGGAAACGGAATGTAGGAGGGAGAGAAGGAACGAGATTGAGGGGCTCAGGTGGACGTCCCCATGAAGTCACAAAGTCAAACCGTTACGTCAACTCGCGGCTGCGAGCGTGTGTGTCTCTCTTCGTGGAAAAGGGGACAATTCCCCCGTGGTTTCATCCCACGCGAGCAACAGAAAACTTCTAAAAACCTTTCCGTTCGAGACTTTCCTCTCGGCCCTCATCCACCGCTTTCCGATGTTTTTATTTCGTAAACGATTCTTTTCCGAAATGTCCACATTGCTAAAGAAAACATAACGAAAGTTTCTATGTTATTTTATCGAGCAACGTGAAAATTTCACGCCAGGGAAAAGAATTTAAAAGCGGTAAGGTTTTTTTTTCTTTAACAATAAGTTTAAATCTATTTACTCAAAGTCTAGAGCAGTGTTCTTCAAAGTACGGGTCGCGACTCACTACTGGATCGCGAGGTTCACGAGGAAAATATGAGCACTCAATGCACAACCAGCTGAAACGTGTCTAAACTTACAAGAAACTAAATGCTCTTATTATATAAATGCAAGTATTTTAGTATGAGTTACTTTTTATGGAGAGTCAATGAAAACTCAGTTAAGAACGTATTTTTCTTCATGTTTTATTCCCATCGACTGGGTCGCGAGACATTCTGCTGGGTCGCGATGGAAAAAGTTTAAGAACACTGGTCTAGAGAATACCTCGAAAGACATAAGTTTCAGTTAGGATCAAAACAAGATCTTGAGAAAGGATTAGATTAGAGGCCGTAACGATCGATTGACGTCTAAGACTGTTTATGTTAGGTGCACCAATGATTTCATTCAGATAACTCAAAATTTTTGTCAATAACATAGACTTAATAAGCATTTCGTCAGTTTCTAAATAGCGTATGTTCAATAATATAAGCGATGTTTAAAGTTAAATTAAAAAAGAATATTTAAAACAGAACGATATACTTGTTGACCATCAATGCAAATAAATTCAAAATTTTCTCGCAGAATATAAAATCTCACATATCTAGACAAAATATTTTATAATATGGAGTAAATTTTATGAACTAACAAAGATAATTCAACCGGCATGTGTAATAAATTCCTCTTGACTTGAATAGATTGAGTTCAACTCACTTCCTGTCGAAACTTGAATTGCCATTCATTGAGTATCGAGGCATGAAAATCTTTTTATTTTATTCAACCGGTGGATTTTTAATATTTTAGGTCCTTTGACTAGAAATAAATTGAAAAGGAGAAAACGAGAGGATTTAATAATTTACGATGAAGTGTTGATTGTTAGACGAAATTACATGGATGGGGTTGAACTTTTAGAGAAACAACTATCGAATAAGAATCAGATAAGAAGAGGTGGCGGTAGCTGCTATTTACACTAATTCTAGACAATGCTGTAGTAAATACATGAATATTATACAAAATTATACATTCAGATAAAAAACTGAAAGCACTTTTACAGAACCTATGGAGAATTGCTCAATTCTACTTGTCAAAGAAGAGCAGCTCAGCACGAAAGTGTCCTGGCCTTCAAGTTAGTAAAATAATAGGATGCATATTAAGTACAGTTGCATAATTACCCTATTCAGTATGACAAGAGCAACCAAAATAATGTGTGCGGTCTCTGGTAAAAAACTAAATGGTTTCGTACTACTTTCCATCCCTTTCGTAAGCAATAAATATCGAATTGTTAGGTTTATCCAAAGTATGAGTTAGTATTTATGTTATCTTATTACTGTTAACAAATAATGTTTCTACTACGACTGTTCTTTTTTCAAATAAGCAATAAATGAAAAATTTTAATCAAGCTATTTGTATAGTAGGTACATTCCTCAATATCCCATAAGTATGATGGCTTTTAATGTTTAAGTAAAAAAAGTTTTAACAAGATATAGTATAGTATTGGTAAAGTCTATAAAAAAGCAAAAATAAAATAGTTAAATAAAAATAGTTAGGGCAGGTGGGATGAGTTAAATCGATTGATATTATTTCTCAAGATTTTTAATGCAATCTTACGAATCAAATTATTACGTTACAGATTTTCGTCAATAAATGTGTACATATTTTAATGTAAGTTTAAGAAATAATAATGTTGAAAGATTAATTACGTTTAAAAGGAAATGTTTTACATATAAATATTAGCGGCCCATGACATACTTATAATGAGGAAACCAATAACGCGTTAAGGAATACGAATTAAATCGTATGTTAACGTATACAGTTGCGGAAAACTAAAGCCATTGCTATCTCGCATGCATTCATCATATATGACCGAGTATATCACTTGTGCCTATATCCTTTTTAACTCTTAAGAGGTCGCGCGGATTTTGTAACGCAAGAGATCGCGCGCGGTCAATTGGACCGCGTTGTAAAATCAGGAAAATAAACAATCTATCAATTGTTTATTATTATTTTTTTAATTAAAATAAAATTCGTTCACATTTTAACTTCTATTAATATAACTTCATTTAATTGGTGGTTAAATTTACAACAAATTTTTCGAAAAAGCTTTACGAGGAACAAAATATTTTGTTATATATTAAATTAAATTTAGTTTTAAATAAAATTTGAGAATTTAATAATGATCTCTTAAATGTTATTGCGCTTAATCTTCATCATCTTTCTCTTCCTCATCTTGAATTTCGGAACAGCCAACGCATGAAGTAATCGCATGCTCTCTGCAAATATATTTTGAAAACAACACACGAGAGGTGCGGGCCTTCCGGTTTTCTTCACGGGAACAAAACTCACATCTTCCTGATCCATCGTTCCTTTGTGCTGGCCTTTTTTCCTTAGAAATCTGTGCAAACTGCCTAATTTTTACTTTTATGCCCCTAGATAGATTCTATGTGATGTTGCCCTAAGACGCGTCGTCATCGTCTGAATCTTCATCCGCAGATTCTGCGGATTTTTTTGTTGCCTGTGCTATGGTCACTTTACTCTAAACAGTCCTTCTCTTCATAGGAATCATCCAATCCAGTTATTCCTTCTTCCTCTTCTATTACTAAATCCTAAAGGAGCCCGAACCCTTCCCCTTTTCTCACATCAATTTACCTCATGACGAGGAGTAATTTGGATTAAACAAAAGTCCATCTTTATAGAAAATAATTATTGTCGCGCATCAATAATGAAAACTGTGATAAAAGCGTAAGCAGCGGACTTGAACGACGACACTAGAAAAGGAAAGCGTTGTAGTAAAGATCGTTTCTCAAACAAAAATCACAGTCGATGGTTTCGTTGAGGGATGATACAATTTTAAGTGAAGGTATGACATCCACGAGTTTTGTATACGAATTTTTTTAAAAATTACATTTAAAAAAGTAAATCTTTGATTAGTCAGTACTAACGGAATAAAATCTGTTAAAACATATGCTACAGAATATAATATTTTTACTTCTTCCATCATTTATCAAAATTGGTGCTCTAAAATAAATATTTCGTTAAATAGTACATCAGTTTGTAGTTTCGAAGAAAAAAATACGCGGAGGCAAAATTCCGGAATCCTCCATGTTGTTAATTGAGCTTATCAACCGCTATTCGTGCATCTCAGCACATAACGCGAATTTTCAATCTCAGCGAAACGGTAACTATGCTAATCTACCCGCTTTTAAGCACTCCAAAAAGGCTCAGAGAGAGAAACGTGGTCGGCTTCCAATCAATGCCGCCAGAATCCACCTCTATGCCATCGGAAACGCCGCACAACTAAAGGCCACAAAAACATCCGAAGTTTATGAACCACCCACGGCGTAAAACTCCGACAACAAAACACGGTTTAGTGCGGAGGTCAAGCGTTATTAAAGCGGGGTACAATGGCGTCTGTTGCACATAAATTTTAAACTTCCGACTCAACGAACAGCGCCGCTCCAGGAATGCTACTTTCTCGCACTGCTCTATTCCGCGTCCAAAATGGAATTTATGGCGAGGCGTAAAATGTTTACACTGGCTACAAAACGGCGCTTTTTTTTAGACTTCTTTCGTTCGATCTCATTTCCCACGTATAGTAAGCGGTAAATTAAGCCCGTTTCGACATTCATTGAGCTACTCAGGCCGGTGCATTTGATGTCAATTGGGAACCCTCTGCAAATCTCTTATCTTAATTCCAAATTATTGTTTTATTAAAGCAATCTCTTTGGTGAAGTAGAAGCCTTGGAATTGCCGTAAGGGCTCGTCCTCACCCCACAAGTACTAAAAAAAAACTTTTCCTTCATGTTGCTACGTTTAATAGAGTTATCCACTTTTTTTACCACAAATGTTACCAATTAACTTTGCAAAAATAACATTTTGCATTAATCTCATATTAATTCACAGGGATATACAAACAACAACTGACCTTAAATTAAAGACTTTTTATGACATAATTAAAGAATAAAATACAATACATTTCATATCAGACGAATTCATCTTCAGCAACACCACATGCTTCTCCTTTTATTTCAAAATCTACCTAACAATCTGTTCTCATAAAGGCAGCCTATAATGATAGGTAATAAAATGTTACGTTTCTTCACATCCGTTTGGATATATGATATTTGTTTTTGAACTGGGAAGCTCCAGCGCGTCATGGATAAAATATTATAGTAAACCAAAGACAAATCATGAACCCATAAATTCACTTTATCAATAAGAAATTCTGTAATGTCTTGACAGGAAATAGATCCCTGATCTTTCTCTCATCTGGCGAATGTTCTACCAGTGATTAATCCTTCTATTTCATACTTGTTGAGGTTAGACTAGCAGTGTTGCTATCAACTTTCACCAATCTTCTGCAAGAGGCATGCCCTCAAAAAAATCAATTAAAAGCCAAATGAGTTGACGTTACATTTTATGCATGCAGGAACATTTCAGATTATAAGAAATTCTGAAAATTTTAATTTAATTTCATCGCTTTAGATGCAGAACACTGATTACGCAGTAGCACTTGAATTATGTCATCCTATTTCGGTAGAAAAAAATAATTCAATTCGCCATGCCCTCAAAAAGCGTTTATCCTTCGTTCAGCATAATCGAATTCGTATTACTTCGAATGCTATTTTTTTACGAATCCGAAAAAAACCAATTTAAACATCTTTTGGAAAGAAAAATTCTTCCACGGAAATTTACAGGAAAAAGTACGAACACAATGGATAGTCTCGAAAAGTTCCACGCAATCGGTCGAAAAAAAGAACGAAACTTAGGACGTAATGCGAATCAGAATTGCGGAAAAGGAATTTCGCGCCCTTTTTATTTTTTCTCGTTTCGCTCCACCAGGAAAAAAGTGGCGCTTTCTCCCTTTCACTTGTTTATAGTTTTCCCACATACCGGGGCGGGGTTCCAAGGCGCCGAGCAGGTGGTTAATGAGGAAGAAAGGCAAGGGGAAGCGTCCGTATCCGAGGAGATAGAGAAAAAAAGAAAGAGGTAGGGGAATGCGAGTGATATAAAAAAGGAATATAAAAAGGAGAGAAATATTGCGATGAATGGGTAGGCGGGAAGTAGCGAAAAGAATGTTCGGCGTAGAAGTAAAAAAAATGTAGTAAGTGGAATAGTTTGATATAGATAAACGTGTAACGACAATCAACGGAAAGGAGTTGAGAGGAAGAGGGAGCGGATAAAGAGTAGCGAGGAATGCGAAGGGAGAAACCAGAATAGGGTATAAAAAGTGTAAAACACGTGAAAGAAAGGATGGATAAAGAGAAAGAATAAGTGCGAGGAAAACATTCCGGAACAATTAGCATAAGGTACATTTGTCGATAATTTGATAAAAGACGTTCTTTTGCCATTTTATCCTAAGCTACTAATACTGGATCCACCAAATTTTACTATATGTAGCTATAATATGGAACTATTTATTCTGTAATCTTAGATTATACTGATTACGTCATTTTGAGTTAGATTTACGCAGAAAGACGGACGAATGAATCGAATAAAATAAGCCCTAAAAAGTAAAAAAAAATAATAGAAGAAATGCGGTAAAACTATATGAGAAAAACCTAGAGGAAATGGAAAGAAAGGTAAAGGAGAAAGATGGAAGAAACTAATGGGAGTGAGGAAGGAGAAAGGGACTTTGTGTCATTCCAGGTGTGAATGCCTTTCAGGGTTATCCGAAGAAGCGAGGCTAATGGGGCGTAAGGAAACTAGAGATGGAGAAAGAGGGGAAAAAGCGAGAAAAAGTGGGAGATACAGAGGATGGGTAGAATGCGACTATGAAAATGGGGGGAGAGAGAGAGAAATGGAAAAGTTTAGCCGAGATGAAATCCTACTAGGGCCGACTTAACGCTTAGAAAGAGGAAATTTTCTTTAAAAAAAAATAACGCTGTCGTCTATTGTGTTTTTTGAGTCGCAGTTATTTTTATGTGGCGAATAATTTTCCAAATAAGTATTTTAGTAACAACTACTGAACAAAATACACGGTATAAGTCTTAGAATCAAGTACCAAAGTAAGCTTATTTTATCGTCATGAAACTCTCGCCGCGACGTTCCAGTAGCTATCTTCTCCAGAAATTATGAGGCCCCAATGATCCATAAAGCAATCCCATAGTTTAATATCACCGCATAATTATTACTGAAAGACTAGGTAAGTAACATCTGAAAACGTTAAATTATGAATTTTAACCACAATCCAAAGGAATACAAATAATAAAAAATCGCTTGACATTTTGCTCTGGTTTATAAAAAAATATTTTATCCACATCTTATCATCATGCATCCCGTTGCTGGTATTGAGAAAATCACCTCTTCCAAGAGTTTATCATAATAAGTTAAATATCAAATCACGTACAATACGCAAAAACCACATCGCAATGCACGTAATGCGAGTAACCGGCAGTGACCTGAGCTGTAAGGGAAGAACAACAGCCAATAACCATAATATGGACAAATGATGACCTCAATCGTTAGATTTCTCGACTGAACGATTCCATTATTAAACTTGTATCGCATTCAGCAGGCGGCATGGAATCGGTGAATTCTGGTGAAAGGTTTATCGAACGGAAGCAATATATTGAGGGAGGAGATTGCATTATTGAAAGGGAAGAGTGTGAGATCCGAGAGATGTAGAAAGAAAGCGAGAAACGAAAACAATAAAAATAACGAAAGAGATAGGATGAAATGATGGCGCGATATAAAATAATGAGAGGTATAGAATAAGATGAGACATTGGGCGATAAACAGAAAAGAGAATAAAGAAATTGTTATTTGTCAGTTTTAAAATGGGATACACGAAATTGAAAAAATAAAATACGATCTAACGTGTTAATAAAATGCAAATTATCGGCGGTCTATCTATTTGGTAACTGAAATGATGTAGTCATTACGAAATGAAAATTTCGAAGACCAAATGCTACTTAGAATTAATGTTAGTGTGCAAATTAAATAGTAATACTTTACGGGATTCGAATAAAAAATTATTTTTATAACAATTATTAGAGCGTTATCCATGATCATGGATAAAATTAGCGCATTTAATTATTAAATTCGGTAACAGTGTGTGTTTTATTTCACTGCGAAGAATTCTTCCACTAACCTAATAGAGACCTGAAGAGAATTTAGAATATGATCAACTTTTATATGAGTAAAAGTAGCTCTTCTTAATTTGTTTTTATGTGGTTATACACATACACATATTCGGTCAATATAATCTAGCTTGTGAATGACATCAATGTAAGAATGTGCGCTCATAATTTATCTATTCACTTTTTATACTTTCGGAGCTATTAAAAAAATTTCCTATCCGACCCATTATATTTTCAAAACTCAAATCTAAATAAAAACAAAGGGCATAAGTACATAAATCTGCCCTCCAAGTTTCAGCTCTCCATCGTTTACGTTTTTGTCAAAATTCCAATTTAAGCTAACGTACAGACAGACACCAAAGTGAAACTAAAAGCGATTTTTTTAAACGCGACAAAGATTATTTTTATAAAATTAAATTTATTTAGAAGTAAAAATAGTTTTCTTTTCACATCTTCTTTGTGAAAAACTTCATGCAAAAACTCTCTCCATATTTTGTAATATGTATAAAATTTGTGTACCAATAAAAAAAACGCAAATGCGATGGACCATTATCATGTTACGAACCAATTTAACCAAACAGAGCACAGCGGGGGAACGAAAAAAAACTGAAAGATTAACGGAGCGATAGAATCTCTAGACAAAGCGAACGGACGAGGATAAAGATAAAGAGCTCAGGAGTATATAAAAAAAAAGTAACCGGTGATTGTCAGAAATGAATGAAGATTTTGATGAAGTGAGCGAAATAGAGAGAAATTAAAACACGGAGAGGGAGACCTTTGAAGACCTTTGAAAACGGAAGTTGAAAGAGAATGAGTGAGAAAAAAGAGCGGCTGATAATGAATGGGAAAAACAGAATTCCAAAGACGAGGTGAAGGGAAGGAGGTGGGGGGGTAGGGGAGGGGGAGCGGAAAGGAAGAGAAAGAAAAGAAAAGAAGGGGGGACGAGTTACAGACTGAATCCCGAAAAAGAAAGCGACGTTGAAAAGTGAGAAAATGGAGCTTTAAATGAAGAGAAACGTTTTTTGGGGACTGAAGGATGGAGTAATGGCGGAGAGGAAGGGGGCGGAGAGGGCAGGCAGAAAGGGGGAGGGGGAATGGGAGGGGAGAGAGAGAGAGGCGGAAGGGAAGAGGGAAAGAAGAGTAGGAATTGGTGGGAGAGGAGGTTAAGGGTTGGGGTAGAGGGAGGATAAAAGGAGTTAGAAAGAAGGAACCTTTGATGAACGAGGTGATTGGTTTTCCTGATATGAGCACTAAGGGGATTTTGGCTAGAAATCTGGATAAAAAAGAAGGGGTGAATGAGAAGAGGAAAAGATTGCAGAGGGAGAGGGAGGGAGAGAGAGAGAGAGAGAAGAGAGGGTAAAAACAAAAGAGGGGTAAAAGAAAAGAGGGGTAAAAGAAAAGAGAGTTCCTTTAAAATGGGAAAACTTGACGCTTAAAATATTGGAAGTGATTGAAACAAGGCGAAACAGGAACGTATATTAAGTGAGAGCGGGAGAGCGATCACGCGAAAGGAGACGAGAAAATTCGGGAAAGGGATTTGTTTTCCGAAATCCACGAGCGGAACCCTCAAACGCGTCGATAAGTCTCATTTCCAATTACGAAATCTCCCCGAAACTCGACCGAAAACACAACAAGAGCCGTTCGCTTGTCGCCGAAAAAAAGAAAACGAAATGAAATGGTGTCATTTTCTCGTTTTAAGTTATCCGGGAAAATAAGCGTCGAACTTCGTCTACACGGGATTGCGGACGCGAGGATAAAAATTTGGAGTTTTTTTTTTTTTAAATAATCCGGTGTTCGCTTTCGCCCTAGTTTCCGATAAAACGTTTCGTTAAAAATGTCACGGGAGCCAAATTGTATTAGGGGATATTTTTTGGATTTGTATTATCGTACTCTTAGGGGCACAACAATCGGTACTGATAAAACGCATACAAAATATATTGTCGCTGCGAATGTCAAAATTAAATACCACACAGGTACATTCGCTCAAAAAGACGAAAAATAAATAATTAATTGCCTATAGTTTCATAGACAAATCCAAACAGATCAAAAGAGAAACATTTGGATCAATTCCTGTTGTTTTTTTTCAGAAAACACATGGGTGTTGTAAACCGAGTGGACTCATTCGGAGATTCTACCTACTGATTTGAAAGTAAAATATTTTATAGTAGTTCGTTCTACAATTTAAAAAAAATGTTTTATTTTACAACAATCTGGTTTATTGATGGTACAACTAAAATATACCAAAAAATTCAATTGTAAAAATGGACGATTGTTATCTTTTTAGCACAAACTTAAGATTCTATTAGTAGCAGCCTAGGTGAGGATTGAAAGTTATACGCGCGATGCAAATCAACGAAAAATAAACCATATATTTCGAGTCCATTTCACTGGCAAGAGAACGGTCCACGTAAGATATTTTTAGCCTAAATAATACAAAAAACACAATAGAGAGCGCGATGTAAAAATTACAAATAAAATTTAAACATGAATTTGGCCACCTTTAAGGCACAGATTTCAGCACAATATACATTATGAACAAATAATATACAATTTGGGGCTGTCAGATAAAGCACGGTGGATAAGTATAAATGTATCCATTTCAAAGTTTTGGATAATTAAATTGAAATAGGCAGATATATATATAAAGTAACATACGCGTATTAAAAATACGTCGATGAACTGAAAAATGGAGCTCGACTGTTGAAATTCGGCGAGGAAAAAAAATCATGAACTGATAATGGAAGAGAAGAGGGTACAGATACTCGATAGAAAGTTTGAAGCATAAAGAGATGATCAGATACGGCCGTAAAGGTAGGCGGGAAAGGGAAAAAAGCGGCGGACAAAAGAGAGATTTAAAGGAAAAGAAAGGTTACGAAATGCGAGCATCAGATGGCACCAGATGATAAGTGACTTAAAGGAAAACACGAATGAAGGATGGGGAAACGGAGAGAGGCTAAGTAAGGGAGGAAATTAAGAGAAATGATAGGAAATTAGTTGAAAAAGAAAGTTAATAAAAAGTTAAAATGAAAGAGATAATCAAGAAAGGCGTTTAACAAGAAACGAATGGAAAAAAATTAAAGGAAAGAGAAAAATAGTAGAAATTATTTTAAAAAATCAATTCTAGATATATTGCACAAACGTACTCATTCTAGTGCATACAATAATGTTATTTGCTACATGATTCTTTTGAAAGCTTTGGAGTAGCTGAGTTAAAAATTATAAGGTCACTGTGTGCTATATAAACATATTTTGAGATAGGAGTCTTGCATAGAATCTATACCTGGTTTTAATTGGAATACTTATCGAGTAAACCTACATATTGTGAAATTTGACGAGAATAAACTGCACTTCATTTCAGAAAAAAGTTTTATTCCTTGTGACTCCATATATGTATATGTAAATATGAGATCTCCATATATACGTAAATATGAGATCTTACCAGATACCGATTGGAAATTTTGACATATCATAGAAGAAAGTTCATATATATTAGAGCTAGTGCAAGTACCGACTTGTTTTTTTGTTCTTATCTGACGTAAGAGCAAATATGAATGATGACTGTGCTCGTCATTCCATTCCACACGCCTGGGTGGACTGATGGCTGTACGTTGCGAACTGATTTTTCACTTAAAAGCTTTACTACATGAGCCATCCAACTTCAACATAAAAAATTATAAATAGTTTCTTCTGTTTGTAAATGTTATCAATGTGGAAATTTACGCTTGAAATTACAGATTTCGATTTCATACGTTCGGAGATGTTAAAGGTAAAATTTTTTTATATGGGCCCATATCCGACCCATTATATTTATAAAAATCACATACACCCTACGCACTATATTCAGTATAACTCTTACCGTTTACTTGCAATTTTAATTCAACTGATTGCACAGGGAGACAGCGAAAACGTTAGCTCGCTTATGAAATAAAATGCGATATGTAACATGAGAAAAAAATAACCGTAGAAAGGGCTAAAAGGCTTGATAAATGTGGAAAAAGATACAAAGAAATAAAGACCGAGGGCTGAGGCAGAGACAGCCAAAGAAGAGAGAGAAAGGGAGGCAGAGGATAGGAGAGCTGGAAAGGAGTAAGGAATGGAGGCTCAGAGGAAGCATTAGGGTGTGAGAAAGCCATTAGAGTACAAACGGAGATTAGGCAGAGATAAGGACTGAGAGACAGGAAGGTCCAGGGAATGGAAGTAGGGGAAGACGGAGGCCGCGCAAGGGGGGGTGTGGAAGGAAGGGGGAGTAGTGGAGGGAGGACGAGGGAGATGGAATGAGACTGGAAAGATGGAGGTGAGGAGAAGGTCGCCACGTAATAGAACATCAGGAGGATGGCGTGAGGGAAATTATGGAGGGAGCAGAGAGAGAGAAGAGGAAGGGAGGGCGGACCTCTTTGAGAGGGAGAGAAAAAAGAGATAAAAGGGTTCGAATGATGAGGAGAAGAAGAGTGTTAGGAAAAAGGTTCTTCCACGAGATAAAAAGATAGCGGGGGCAGCAGAGGCTACAAAGTAGGTTAGGGGAGAGGGGGCGTGCGGCAGAGTTGAATGGAGAGAAGGATGAAGGAGTGAGAAGGGAGGGAGGGGTTGATGTGGAGAGGTAGGAGAAAAAGGGAAGAGAGGGAACTACGTAGCATCGCATTAACACCCTCAGCTGAAAAAGAAAACTTTGTCTAATCTCTCAGCACAACTTCAGCATCCTACCAAAACTCTCCTCCATCTAGTTCCCTCCCACTTCACCCTCAAAGCCTACACCATGGCAACCAACCAACCAAACTACCCTCAGTCCTCCCACACCCCTCCCTCATGTCACTCTTCCCTTACCTCCGTTTTCCACTCACACTCATCCTACCCCTCACCTTTCAAAATCTCTACTACCCTTACTACACCCCTCTCTTTCCCTCCCTCTCTCTCTCTCCCCCTTCCTCTTCCTCCCTTCCTCTCTCCCTTTCTTCCTCCACTTCTTCTGCTAAATATGTATGTTTTCACCTTATTTTTTTAATTATCTTGTTCGTTACTCATAACATTAAAAAATATTTTGTAAATCTTATCTTGTTAAACTTGTATGTATCATTGTAATTCCACTATTGTTCTTTCCTGTATCTAGGGTTTTCGCAGGTTTTTTGCACCACCCCCCCCCCCTTCCCTTCGTGGGTGTTTTCCTGCGTGGTATTTTACTAGGATGGCCAAGTCAGGTCTTTCCTAGGTTTTTACCGCAATTACTATGTCTTTTTATAGAAATTTTCCGAACTTGTAATTTGGTGTTTTGCTTGTATGTTTTTCTATATGTTATTTTTTTCTGGTTCTTTTCTGTGAAATTATTATCACTATTTTATTTTCAATTTTAATTGTTGACGCAGGGTTAAATGTAAGAAGGGACTATATAGTCTCATTTTCGCCCTAATAAAGTCGTTTGTCTGTCCGTCTGTCTGTTCCTCTCCCCCCTTCCTCTCCCGCACTCCCCCTCTCTCCCTCCTCCTCCCTCTCCCTCTCTTTCCCTTCCCCTTCCTCTCGCTCGGTTCCTATCTACCCCCCTCCCTATTAATTCCTCCCTCTCCATACCTAGTTCTCTCTTCTCCTCCATCTCTCTCCCTCAATCCTCTCTCTCCCCACCCCCCTTTTTTTACCTTCTTTTCTCCCCCTCCATCTCTCCAACTCCCTCTCCGTCGTTTGTCTGTCTCTCCTACTCCTTCCCTCCAACTACCTCTTTCTCCACCTTCCTCCTCCCCATTCTCTCTTACCCATTCCCCCTTTCTCGCTTCATCTCTTTCCGAGTCCTTGTCAGCCCACCATTAGGATATAAACCCATCCCTCATTCATTTTTACCTCCTTCTCACCCCATCCCTTTCCCCAAACACCTCACCCCATACTCCTCTCCTACTCCTCCTGCACCCCCCTCCTTTTCTCCTGAACCTTTCCTCTCCTAGTCTGCATCCTCATTAAAACTGCAAAAGAAAATATCAATAATAAGTTTCCGAGAGTTTTGGAACGGGAGTGGGAAGAAACGGGGGGGGGGGTGGCAGCGCGGAAGGAACGACGGAGGGGAGAGGGGTAGCAGAAGAGTATGAGTGGATGAGAGGAGATGAAGGGAAAAGCTGAGAGGGAAAGAGAGAGAGAGACGGGGAGGAGGCCTCGTTTTGAATCCGCCACGCTCACCGCTTTCTGTTGGAAAGGGATAACGCGGCGTCTGTTAAGGAGGGAGAGTTTGAATAATGACATAACTATAACCTTAAATACCCTTCAAACTCTTCTTCATAACCATGATATACATAGGTGCACAAATACAATTACGCAAAAAATCATATCATAGCATTGTCGTGATTTCCAACGAAGGTATTTTTTCACGATAATAACATGCCCCTAATGACCCATTAACGGACGTACGCATTTGGCTGGCTGCTGGAGTCCACGCCAAAGGATAATTATGTGATGAGTGAGGCAGTGCCAACCATAACACAAACCCTGCTCTCATGAGGCTATTTTTTCAAGGTTCTCTTTCCTATCATTTGAAACAGTTCGATTTAAGCAGCTCCATTTCCCCATAAATTCAATTTTTAATAGTTGTCTTGATTTATTTTTGATATTTCAGCATTAAATAGCTATTTAAGATAGCTATTAAAGATCTCTGTAATTGAATAAATATCCAGAGGTTGGTGCGTGGCAGTGGTAGAAAAATATCACCGACCTATTATATCATTCTTATATTTTGGTCTCATTGTTTTTAGAATAAAGGATCCCTTGTACCGATCTAATGAATTTTTTTGTATCCTGTCGGTGTGGTCGCAGCGTCCTACGAAAAAATGGGTTCTTAATAACGTCGGTAAAGTAATGAATAGTACCTATCCGAAAGAGCTATAACAAATTTAGTGACATCATTTTCCGATATTATTAAAATATTACTAATAATACTAATAAATAGACTTTAATATTTAAATTCAAATTTATATATTCATTTTAAAATATTTATCGGAGTTTAGTGCGCAAGTTAGGATAAATGTAATATTTCGGATTTAGAGAACGAATTTTCCACAACTGACAACAATTTGTAATTTACTATCAAACCTAACATAGTATATGCCGGTCAAGTTAATTCTTTTTAATTTTTATGAATATGCTCCACTCAACTTAATCTTGAGACATTCTTGCAAAACATGACAAGAAGTTTAGTAGTCAGAAATACTTTAAAATCAACATCCAATGCTTAGAGATTATAATATTACTATCAAATTGATTTGCAATCCACAAGTATAAGATTAAAACGCTGACGGTTTTAACGTATTGTCTGAAATATAGATATATTATACTTTTCTGTAAATTAACACTTCAACACTAATTTTAAAGGGCTTAAAGCATTCATTTACTATCAATTTTAATTGAGAGTCGAAAGATAAAATTTGATAAAAACTTCATTTAAATAACTTAAAGTATTTTTCTCGATTATTGTTTTTTTTACACTATCTCTTAATTTATTTGTCTGAAACAGGGAAGTAAAAGATGAAACATTTATTAGCAGGAATATTGAATGAAGTGCCTATTTAGTGAATTAAACATGTATGCTTATATTTAAGTAAAATAAAAAATGCTTTTCCGTCATCTATTTAACCATTGATCTATACATGGAAATACATCCAATAAATCTTTTTCTAATTAAATTTATAGATAAAATGCATCTAAAACATAACTACGATAAAGAGATTTATAAAATTTGAAATTTCCCAATAAACAGATTTATGACTTATTCCAGGGATGGCCAACCTTTTTCTGTAAGGTGCCACATATTATGCTGAAAAGGTGTCGCGTGCCACCTAATATTTTTACATTTCACATTTATTTATTTGGTAACACATAAAAATACCAAAATACAGAAATTACGTATTTGCAAAATAGCACGAATTGTAAGAGAACAAATCATTAGTTCAGGAAAGAACTGTGATGCAGACAATATTTATAAAAGAGAGCAGTCATCAATGGTGAGATCAAGAGACCTGGTCCTCCCAAGTCAAGGACTTGTCGGGAGGTGCCAATTTCTGCGTATGATCGGTAGTCAACATTTGTGGTAGTCTAGATGGCAAGGGGAACACGGAGGGAAGAAGCCATTGTACTTGTTTCGGAGACGGAATTGTCTATGGTCCTTTTGGCTGCGGGTTGGAAGTTTTTTAAGATCATTAATACTATCAAAAAGAAATACGATATACTAAACCAAGATTTCCGACAAAGGTGAAATGAAATTGTAGAAAGTTTATCAACTGCTTTCGAAACATATGAACTAATAACACACTGAATGCACAATTTTAATTGGTTAATAATATAAATTAATAAAATGTCGTTATTACTGCGGCTCTCTCCTCCGTTTTCACGTTGTTAGTAGACGAGACGGCAAGAGATCCACGGTGGATCAGTCATGATTCCTGCTGAGAAGATGAACCCGCCTGTTTCTCTTGCGGTTGCTGGTTAAAAGTTTGACATTGACTTCATCCCACCCAGAAAATGTTAAATTATCGTACGCCCCATTTCAACACGAAAAAGAGAGACTTCTTAAGATCTCAGAACTGGCTAATTCGAGATAAAGATTCAGACCAACTCATTCTCAGTGTTCTTAAAGGATCCAGGTCGAGAATATAGTAATAATATAGTAGCTGTCATTTTGTGAACATATGATACTATATTAGCGAAGATTCGAAATGTAAGTAGAGCCAGTATCAATTCTGTATCGTCCACTTGAGCCGTATAACACGCGAACAGTAATTCGTAACATTTTCGAATTTTTATTTTCGCTGCGGAATTACCGACTTCGTTCCCAGAGGCTTCGTTAAGCGAGGTATTCCTGTATACTATATAGGAGTGGGGCAGTTATTTCCAAATGTCTAGAAAACTACCTGAAAAACAAACAGTGATTAGTTTTTGTACACAATTTTCTTATAATACGTTCTCATTTCGTGGGATTAAAGTAGCCTCACGCACACAGAACACACAGTCTGTTTTCAAAGAACAACACTGTAGAACCTGGAATGGTATCGTTGACATTTTTCAATTTATTTCTATACATTATATTTTAGTTTTTCAAAATGGGGAGGCGTGCTACTGACAAGAGCTTCGCGTGCCACTAGTGGCACGCGTTCCTCAGGTTGGCCCCCTTGACTTATTTTATCATAATGTGGAAAAAATCCCCCAAATATTTACAATGTCTTGCAAATATACCCGATCCAAAAATAAATGGATATCTCATTAAGATGAAGTACTTAAATTTTCAAATGCAGAACTTAAAAATTCAATCAAGTTAATGTAATTAACTTTACCAAAGTCCAAAAACTAAGATATAAATATAATCATAAAACATATAAAATACAGTGTCACTTTGTCCCTTTGTCATGTAATGCTTTTGAAGCTTAATATCTCCTAAACGACTGAACCGAATTTGATGAAATTTTCAGGATAGCATTATGATATAATAAAAAAACGTTTAAATGCATCGGTAATATATACAAGCCTTATTCTGTCCCTTTGTCCTTTTGTCACTCCCTCTGTCACGCTCTGAAAAACCTAGATGTACCTGGAAAGAGGGGACTAAGGTATGCTTTTGAAGCACAATAGATACTCGCGGCGAGGATTTAGAACCTTCGCTCGGATCGAAGGCAACCCTCTCAGCAGGAGGTATGATTTCAGGTCAACGAAGAAAGCCTAAACTTTATTTCAGAATAGTTTATCATCCCCGTCATTTTTGACTGGCACTTATACTAGTAAACTAATAAAACTCAGTGAAACTAAATTCAATAAACGGTAAATTTATTACTAGTTCTCCTTCAATCCATCCAGTTAACCTTAAAATAAAAATGCAGCACTTTCTGTTCATTTCTGTGATGCTGAATGGAAAAATTGATATACAACTGCCATAATTCAGATTTTTTGTAGAAATATATTTTAATGTTAATTTAAACTAAATATGGAAATTTTGTTTTCAATTAAAAATAAACCAATCAATTTTTAACTAATATGACGTAAATTTGATTATGATACTTTAAAAATAAAATACTACGTTTCCAAAATATATTAAATCTTGAAACAATATGACGCTCATAATTTATAGGGAAACGGAATTAAAAATCCAGCTAAACGATGCAACAACATTTATTTCGCACTTTTAAAAATAAATGTAATAGAAAAATATGATTGCGTATATTATTAAATGCTCACCTATAATAGCAGTAGCTAAACGTTTCTCCCATTATTAAAAATCTTAAAGAGATAATGAAATTGGGCTTAATGAGGTATAAAACTACAACTACAGCTTTTTATAAACAAAATTATGCATATTTAAAAACATATTCATGTATTATAAACCGTAAAAATGGTATACAAGCAACCACCATCTCATTTTCTTTATTACAAGTTCATTTATTATCTGTCTCAATGAAAGTAGGAAAAGTTCACATTTTTTGTCCGATCTCTTTTTCGGCCTTTTCCCTTGCTCATGACATTCTATGAAATCCAGTGTGACATACCCATTGTCATGTTAATGCCCACACTCGTTTGATAGTGTCTCAGAATCCTACTTCCTAACGTAACCTATAGTTCTTTTACGGTTTCTTCAGGTCACTGGGTGTCGCTTGCGGGAAATGGACCATTTATCGCTAGTGATGCGTAGCGTTTATAAATTAAAACGTATAGAGTCAAATCATTCTCTAAGTCATGGAGGTAACAATCTTAAAATGAAATCAAAAATTGTAACGGAGCAATCTTATGGAAATGTATATTCCGGGAATTTATGCGTGTCGAAGTCCGCGTTTTTAAGAGAGGCAAATAACATAAACCTGATCCCACTTACAAACTCAAGTTTTGTTTCACTTCCACTTTATGAAAGCTAAACGAAAATTTTTACGTATACCGAAGAAGGATGATAGTTTAAAATACAGATGAATCATGATGTCATATGCGTTAAAATTAATTTCTATAATTTCATAACTCGAAACATTTTCTGCCTTCCCATGAAATAAGATTCATCGAAGATCAAGTGTAATATCCGTAACTGAGCTACTGAGAATGTGTCCATGAATTTATCACAAACATTGCATGAGAACAAATATTTTCCATTCCAGTTTTAATTCATTTAACAATTATCATCTTCCTATAATTCTTGGCACAAGCTTTAATGTCACGTGATAAAAATTCAATCTTTAAAAAGAATGTGAGGAATGAAGATTTTAAAAAATACCTTTAAGATTACAAAATTATAATTGATAAATATAATTAACGTAGATAGGTTCAGAAACTTCCTATTGGGAGCATAGCATTCAAGCAGAAAAAATGCCTTGTCCAAACGAAGGGTTATGTCTTTGAATCGTAATTGAAACGAGAGTATAAAAAATTAGTGTCCACCATTGTAACTGACCAACAGCATAGTTAACAAAGAAAGGAAATTGAATGAGCTAAGAATAAACAGGATTACAAGTTTATACGGAAATAGAAAACCACATGGTTATTAGAAGGAGCATTAATTTAAATCAGGAAAGTTCTTTTCAAGTAGTGCGCATTTATTTGCAATTAACATGATAATTAACTCAGATTACCATAGGTCGATCATTTCAAAAAGGAAAATATTGAAAAAATATGTTATTATATTTAACGTTAATTATTAGAATCTACTTTCAATGAACCACCATTTATGACGGCTGCCTTGTAACACAAATGCGCACCTGATTTCGCAAACATATTTACGAATACAGGAAATACATTTTGCTAATTTTATTTCATTCATAACCTGAGCTCGGGAATTCTCTAGCATAGAACGGTATTGGCCACGCACAGTTAATATCTTCGATAAATACAATACATATAAAAATAAAAAATTACAAATAAATCTAATTCATTTATTTTTTACACCTGACCATCCACTTCGGAAAATTAAAGTTTTAGCGAGAGATTCGAATCTAGCTCGCGAAATAGCGGAGAGAGAGATAACAAAAAAATAAATTTTCACTCCGCGTCTCTTAAACCGCCCTAGTCATAACGCGACAGGTCTTCCTACTCATCCTAACCCCATCCCTCCCTGTCCCTTACTTTCCACTCCCACACGACCAAACGCAAAAAGCAAAGAGAGGGAGAGAGAGAGAGGGGAAAGATGGAAAGGGACGGAAGCGAAGCTCCCCAAGAAAATTAAGTTATGACAATTACTCCCCACCACTTAGATCCAGACTCGCTCATTCTCTGGGCTATGAATATTCAACAACGAGGACGGACTTCTCTTTTCCGAGGGATGCGAGGGGGTGGGGGATGTAAATGGGAGGGGAGGAATGGGGTGAGAGTGCACGGGAAGAGGTGAAAACGAGGGGAGAGGTCTTCAAAACATTCCAAGTAAGAGCATAGGAGTGGACCAATGAAGTTTTCCGGAGAAAAAGGGGGGAAGGGGTTTGGAGTGGAAGCGCGAGAAGGATAGAGGGAAAGGTAGGTAGACAGGCAGGCAAGAGAAGGGAGATGGGAATAAAAGGGTGCGAAGTTAAGAGGGAAAGAATTAACTTATGAATTAACGGCTTTATTGTGGAGAAATTCCGCGACCCCCTTAACAGGCCAATCCTTCCTCTTTATTCTCCCCCGAGGATATTATTTCTTTATTTCAATTTTTCGGAACGCGAATTAAAAAGAATTCCGCTTGCAGTCTCCGTTATAAAAAACTACCTTTCTCGATCCTTCTGAAACTCTATTTGGGACTATTCATGGAGTAAAAGAAAGACTGGGAGGTACGAGGTGTGCATGACGTTCGAGTTGAACGCGAACTGTATTATTATTATTTTCATGAATTAGTTACTTTGACTTGCAGAAATAAACTCAAGATTTTAATCCTAAATAACTCGAGAGTTCGTCTGTTAATCTCTTTACTTTTCCATTCTCTAATCTGGCTTTAATTTTGAAATAGTCTTCATTTTAAACAACGTTACTCGCGATATTTTAATGAGTGTCGGTATTATTTCATCTCTCGAGCTGATAAAATTCCGAGATATCTTACTTTTACCGAAAATGGCTCATTCTAAGTATCACTCTCTTTTATGGATGTTGTTCTATCATCGTCAAGAAGCGTTCAATGCTGTGAAATCCCACATTAACTAAATAAAAAGAGACCGGCTTCGTTCTGTAAAAAGAAGTTCCCCAAAAAATCGGCAACTGGAAGAACTTTGTAAACAAAAGTTACAAAAAAATCTCGTAGCATCATTCTCAACGAACAGAAAAACTTTCCATCGAAAATAAATATTAAAATACTAAATTTTCTTAATTACTACATAAACTTATCACGTAATATGTTAGTTGTACAGTACAAAGCCCAATACCTTGAGAATTATAAGTGACCAGTTTATGGACTATATTTATACGCATATATTAAGGACGATCAGAAATTAACTGGGCTGAATTTTTTCTACAATATCAGGTCGGATAGTTCTTTACATCAAGTAAGAACACGTCGCTACATTCTAATACATTATCGTTTTAATAAAAATCTTACTTTTTTTTTCAGTATCCATTATATGGTGATACACCGAAGTGTTTTATATTAAGGTAAGTGGGGCGGGGGGGGGGGGGGGGGGGTGATGCCAGTATGGGAAAGATTCCTCAGATGGCATAGTACAATAATTTATTAGTTGAGGGCAGCACCGACTACAGCGAACATTTGAACACATGTGAGTGTTCATTGTGCAAGCGTTTCAACACAGTGCGGATATTTGTGGCAACTAGAGGATGATTTCTCGGTGAGTGCACTTGTGCTATAATATTAGGACGTTTTTATATAAGCCCTTGTCGGTAAATAGCATATTAATGTAAAATTATTGTTAACTGAACTCATAAACTGGGCAATACTTAGTAAGCTGGTAACCTTTTTAGGGACCGCTATGTTCTTAAATATAGTAATAAGTAATCAAGATCGGAATGAAAGGTTGTGGGGGAAGGTGCCATCTTCCCTATGCTATATAGTAACTCAGGTTTATTATACTATATGTAGCAGGTGCAAGGGACATCCACGTTATAACATCGGCTAAAGAAGGAGAAAAAATGAATTTTATTGTGTGCTGTAATGCAAAAGGGAAGTCCCTACCGCCATACTGCATCTTCAAAGGAAAGAGAAAACGTGATGGTTTACGAGTCGTAATGTCTGCATATGTTAACACAGATCAGTTTATGGGATGCCCTTTAATCATATGCAATCCGACTTACAACCGAACACCCCGTTAAGTCTACCACCAACAACACGAGTATTCTCCCCTACTCTTATGCAACCCAACTTACACATCAAAACTCCCGTAAAGTCTGCCACCAACAAAACTGCAATACCCCCTTACTGTATGCCACCCAACTTACACCCTGCTGCTCCTACAAAGTGCACCAGCAAAACACACGTCAATGCTCCCTGATATTTTACTATCCAGCTTACACTTAACTTCCCTAAAACGTATACTACCCAGATTTCTCCTTGATTTTATGCCACCCAGCTTACACTGGATTACGCTGAATTTCTACAATTTGTTATTTCCGTCAACCCATTCAACTTACCAGCATGAGTCTGCAATATATGCATTGCAATTAGCACCCGAAAGTAAGACTTCTTCACGATCCAACCTTTTTTCACAAAATTTTTACTTATGCCTAGTTCTGAAATCACCATTACAAACCTAAGCCTGGGTCCTAAAGTTTTCAATAAAAACCACCAGTTCCAAACAATCCGTCAAAAGTACTTATAATTACGACTTTTATCGAAAAAATGGGGGATTTTTTTAGAAATACAAAATAATGTTTTAGGAAAGAATAACAGCGTATATTAAATACAATTCCGAAATCATTAATTGACAAACTTAGGTTACTTGGTTAATGTTAAAAATGCGAGTAATAAAAAGATTATCTTGAGAAATGTTTAGAGAAACTAACATCATATCTCACCTCAGACATAAATCAAAAATGTTTGGACCTCAATGTACTCCAGTAAACATATAGAGATTTAAATAACATATTTCCATTTTTTGCATCATTATAATTGTTCTCCGATTTTCTCCCAACATAACAGAAAATTTATCCGAATATATCGAATATATGCCATGCAAATCTAAAGGAGCGTGAATGACATTGGAGACATGTCAAAAGGGTTCTCAACGTCATGGACGGCATGAGGACGGCGAGGAATTACTGGTCGTCGAGGTAGAGAAAGATAAACTCCCAGAGCACTTCATTCAACGCCATAAAATAAAAAATAATAACGGAAAAGGAAAAGGGGACCTCTCGGGTGATATGTTGCGAAACTTTTGAAGGAATCCCCTCTCCAGTACTCCTCAGAGATTCGGAAGCACTTCGTTTGACGTAACTTTGTCATCTCGCAGTTAGCTTCGCTCTCCAGCTCCCTCTCCATCTCTTTCTCTCTCTCTCTCTCCATGGATCTAAGGCAATGCCGCATATTAGCGAACTGGAAACGAGAAAGTTACGAGATTTTCTCCTCGGGCAAGCGAGAAGTGCATTGAACACACACACAAACACGCGAAGAAGAGTTGACTCGAGACTTCCGGAATAGAGGGGGACGAACTGCTATGAAAAGTTTCGAAACAGAAACATGTATTTTGTCACGAATCATAACACGAGTGCTGGAGAAACAGTCTACGACATCAAGTTCGACGGCTCTCTACTCTTTCTAGAGAAGAACATTTTCTTCTGGATTTTAGTCCCATTGTGACGTAAGCAAGGAATAGAAATAGGATAAAGTAAATGTTCCGTTTTTTTTAACGTTAAGGCAGCGAGATAGACTCGGCAAAAAAGTTACAAAATGATCCTTCTGAGAAAGCGAAAAAATATTTAAAAATATGGTCTTTCAAAGGAATTTTAGGGAATTCATTTAGTATTACTTTAAAGATTACTGAAGAAATGGTTTTTTATTGTAGATAACTAAGGTAAAGCTTCGTTATCATGAACAATAGGACTAATTAACAGAAATACCTTTTTTTTAGCTACCACTAAAAAAAGTGATTTTTATTTCACTATACGTATACTAAGCTTCTCATTGCGGATTGTATAGCAATAATATTTCAGAAATACTGTTTTGTCTCGGCCTTTTCGTAGAAGAATTGGAAACACCTATATCAAAATCAATATCATACTTATCTGTTTATGTAACAAATTATGTCCGTAATTATTCACAATACTAGTAGAATTGCTTTAAAATATGACGGGTATGCATGATTAAGTATTACTTAAATATAAAAAAAGTGACAAGATTTTTTAAGAGCGCTAAAACGTAAAAAATTAAAGTCCACATAATCGAATTTTCCAGAAAATAATAATAGTTGTGTGCTTATAAAAGTTGTTTGGCTAAGATGTCAATTAAGGTTTATTCAATAAACATTCTATAAGAAATTTGTTACATAAATATAAATAACCAAATCTACAATATTCGCTATTCAGATTGCAATGAACTTTCATGTGCTATTTTTCTTGCATCCATAAGTCTGTTTTATAAAATCTTGGTTTTATATAATAGAATATCTGTGATTACTCATGGCTAGCGTTTAAAATAGTTAAGTCCATATATTGGCAGCACTGATGGAAGTATGGTTTTGGCAATGTAGATTTCTCAAGAAATTGTTAATTTCTATACGTATTTACTTTCGACTATACGGGATAGTTTCTTTTTCCCATGGAAATAATATAACATTTACATTTTAAAGTTCTATGACCTCGGAAGTTATAATTAACATATTCAAAAAATATAACCTAGTTTTTATGTTATGTAAATACGTTTCCTGTTTACATATACTAATTTGAATAAAGAGCTGTTCATATGAAAATTTTGAAACTTAAATTTTAGTCTAGTTATTAAAAAATTCCCCTATTTTACATATAACTTGAATAAATATCACTATGAACAATTAAATCTTTATTTATATGTACATAATTCTTCCTGTGTATTGTATGCTTAAATACTGTTTTAAATCATTAGTTTGTACTAGACTCCCTTATAGATCAGAAAATAACGGATAAATTCTTAGGAAATATTAACACTTCTTTCAAATATACATATACCTACACAGCATTTGATATTTACACGTAATACATAAAACCTAATTCACCAGGAAAAATTATGATTTTTAATCCATTTCTCTCAAAATCCCGCTCAGACTCAGACGTTCTCCGATAAGGTACGATGCAAAATTATTCAGTGATGTAGTAAAGTTATTATTTCTGGTATTTTAATGAAAAATGACCAACTCAATTATTAACATTTGGTGTGAAAATACGAGGCGAGTCAAAAAGTATCCGCAATGTATTTATTTAAATTCACATAAAAACAATACAGAATTCACAAGTGCATCATTTTTCAACATAGTCACCCTGCTTTTCAAAAAACTTGGTTCAGCGTTGCACAAGGTGTTGTATGCCTTCAGAAACAAATGTTTTCGGCCGAGCGGCATACCACCTATGCACCGCTTCATTCAGCTCATAGTCGTTGGCAAAACGACGGCCTCTTAAAGCAACTTTGAGGAGTCCAAACATATGATAGTCTGACGGGGCAAGGTCAGGGCTGTATGGTGGATGTTCTAGGATCTCAAAGCATAGATGCTGGAGTGTTTCAACATTTTGGACAGCATTATGGGGACGGACATTGTTATGCAACAACACAACCCCTTGGGGCAGTTTTCCTCGACATTTACTCCAAATCTCTGGTTTCAGCTCATCACGCAGCATCTCCCTGTAGCGTACACTATTTACCACCATATCCCTTTTCTGGTGATGTTTAAAGATTGGTCCTTGTTAATCTCAGAGCATCACTTTTCACAGTCGGCTGAGATTTGAACTTCTTTCTGACGGGGGACGTAAGGTGTTCCACTCCATACTCCGATGTTTGTTTTCCGGCTCATAGTGATGAACCCACGTTTCGTGATTAGTGAGAATGCGATTCAGGAAGGCATCACCATACTCTTGATACCGGTACAAAAGTCGGTTACAAATGTCCAAACGGATACGACTGTGCTGTTCGGTGAGTTGTTTGAAAACCCATCTTGCACAACATTTATGGAAGAGAAGTCTGTTGTGGAGGAATAAATTCATAGGCCGAATGGTGACTAATCTGCAGGTGGTTTGCCACTTCATCGATAGTTACCTTTCTGTTGGAAAGGACTTCTTCAATGTTCTCATCAGTAGTCGATGTGAACGGGCGCTCTGATCGTTGTCCGCCTGTGACACTTGCTCGGCCATTTTTGAACATGTCTATCCACTCGTACACGCTTCGCTGTGGGAAAGCGCTGCTGCCATACTTCGCTGATAGCCTTCGATGAATTCCTGCACCTGTTACACCTTCAGCCCACAAAAACCGAATGACTGCATGCTACTCTTCTTCGGTGCATGTGATAAGCGGAGCGGCCATGTTGATACTGCTATTGTTGAAAGTCAACCGCATGGCCAGGGCCAAATATGTCACTACAACAACATAGAGGCTTCGTGCTCAATATTGCACACGCATAGAGCAGTGGCGCCAATCTCAACAAAAAAATATGAACACTTTGCGGATACTTACTGACTCGCCCTCGTAAATACTAAAGTTTCGTTTAACTCTGATAATCTGAAAATACCAAAATATGGACACCCTCACGTCACAAGCTTTCAGGATTAGGGGTTCAGTGTGTGTGTGTGTGTGTGTGTATTTCGTAGAATTTTTCAAAGGACATTCCGATACTTTTTTAATCGAATTCAGTGAAAAATGTATACCTAGCAAAAATGGATTCCGAATAATTAGCAAGTGAAATCTCAGAGCCATGGAACTACCTCAGTTAAAACAATTATTATAATAATCGATCTGACAATTAAACTTCTCTCGAGAATACGTTTTTATAGAAATTTGAAGAGAAGCTAATCGTTGAAATATCTCGATGGAACGAGATAAACACGAGAAAATTCCCGTTCCTCTTCGTCTTTCCAGAGGATAAATTAAAACAAATCCGCGAACAATTTGAAATACTTTCCAGAAGGCCATGACACAAAACGGCAAGAATCGTTTTGTCGATCTAACTGGATACAAATGAGCTCCGGGGGCTGTCAATTGACCCGGCAAAAATATTTTACGAAGTTACGGTTGATATGCAAATGAAAATGGAGGAGGAAATGACGGATTGATGGGCGGTCAAGTGATCAAGCCGGCAATTACCCACCATGCGTCATACCGCATGCGAAGATCGCAACTGCTATCAGAGTCATTCTTTTAGCTCTGGCGAAATCACAGGGCGGGAAACACGTACGTTGCAGCTTACCAAGCGTTTCAGAGGATCTGCGCGTTACTATGCAACGCGATCGTGCATAAAGCTATCCCCATTTGAAAACCGTTGCACGTGGGAGTTTTTCTCTAGATAGATGAAACATATACTTCGAAATTTTTTTAATTATACCTATTGTAATCATGACGTGAATGAAAAGTTGATATGGATGAATAAAAAATTGTTATAACGTATGTTATTGTAAGCGCATTTAAAATATAAACTTTTTTTTAATGTTTCCATTCATTCTGAAGTACGATATAACATTTTTAAAATAAACCTATCCCGTTTCGGTGAAAATATGATTGAATAAAAAGCAAATTTTATACTTCATTTCGCTCCACTGAGAGGCATTTTTAACGAGCACCACTCGGAGGCATCATAACGAGCGACGAAAATGAAAAATGCGACTATAAGTAAACAAATCAATGAACAAGTGCATACGCGCGTTCCAATTAATTAAAAGGGACGTCGAAAAGTTTTCCTTCCAGTGAATTGCTCAATTACGGATAAATTCGCCACATATATTCCCACGGAATCACATTTGAATAGTCGCATACGTTAGTAACGTTCGCCGTAATGGAAAAACACGTCAAGCTCACAAATTAATAGCTCCTACCAAAATGCACGTCAATTGCCGCTCTCGCGGGCCTGGTGATTCTGACGCACGCGTTTCGTACGGAAGGACGGCATCACATTCCGAAAAAAACCCTGAACACTCAATCGTGACGAGAATAGTGCTCACGCGAACGTTTGCCTTATGACGCGAAACACATCTCTCTCTTCCGAAACAATCTATTTTTAAAAAAACCCAATTTTCCGTAACATAAAATTAAATTAAACCCGAGGAGTAGACACCAGAATTTCCGTCCTCCTAGTAACCCGGATCAGTTTAATTATGATTCGGTAGCGATGCGCGTGGCTGACATGTTGTTGCCGGCCATCACTCTCTACCAATCCTCCACCCAGTGGCGTAACTCCATCCCTAGGATTAAAAATTTCCCCTATCCGATCTCTGTAATGACCTCGCATGACGCATAACACTTTAGACGGGAATAACGCATGCACAATCGTTGCCACGGAGCGATATTGCGCTCCGCAATTCTTTTTCCAGACGCAAACACCGCGTCGCACACATATACCAAACCCAAACAACACATGCGCGAGGTTAAAATAAAAAGGTCGTTCCCCTACCACTTCCTGTACCAGCGACAAAGAGATAGAGAGGGACCAGGGCGCATGCGCGAGCAATGGGGGTGTCGTATATTATCCCGCCATATCTATGGTTCGTATTCCGATGAGTAATTGAGACGCAGCGATAAAGAACATCAAGCCATCCTTTCTCTTTCTCTTTCTCTCCTCTCTCACCTCCCCACTCTCCTTCCCTCAATTTCTCTCTCTCTCTCAGTCACCGAATATAAATGGCCGGATATAAACGAAAGAATTATTGGACCGGAGTGAGTGGAGGTCGGGACGGAGCGGTCAGGAAAACGGGAACAAGCATAAATAAAAACGATTACAGATATTCCCCGACTTACGCGATAGATGCGTTCCCACGAGTGGTCTAGTAACTTGAAATCGAGTAACTCGAAATGAACATTTCTGTCTGATATTACCTAAGTTCTAATTTTTATTTATTACGAAATAAATCATTAAAAAGAGAAAACAATGAATGTATTTCTGTAAATGAAAATGTGTTTGTGAAAGCACACACACATATGTGTGTGTGTATATATTAGAATATTAACCCGTCATATGATGGGTATCATTAAAAATTATAACATACTGAAAACATTAAAATTAATTTTCATATAATATTTATGTTAATATCGTAATAATAGATGGCACATTGTGCACTTTACCTTTCGTTAAATGCTTTAATGAGGTTATTCTAATTGATAACATTGAATACATTTCTTTTTGCTTCCTTCTTTCAAGAAAAATATCACACATTAGCCCTCACGATACCAAGGTATTTTTAGTAACAGTTAACACCAAGGAGCGTTATTATGAGCCAGACAAATATAAGTTTAATCAATATTTTTAACTAATTATAGAAATGTAATTTAAAATTTTGATTATAAAGATTAAAACGCAAAAACCATAGAATGACATTTTATACTATTTATCCATCGAGTTATTTTGTCGCTCATGTTTATAGATCGGCATTCTACTCTTCATCAGCCGCGCAATTTTTAGAGGGGGTTCTTTTATCGACCGTGTCTGCTAAAAACGGGCATATAGCTGAACACAAGTGACAAGGAACCCTGCCAAAGAAGAATTACTCCTTGCCCACAATAAAATTTTTCAGCCACTGGGTATATAAAACGACATGTCAATCTAAGAAAAGACGCTGTTACACAAAGAAATTAATGAGTAACAATAAAATGATTTTATGACATTCTATACTAATTGAAACAAGACGAAATGTCCAATAATTAATATACGGTGGTCACAATTCTCCGCCCTTGATATTACGAGTATTAAAGGATACCATGGACCTGATCCGGAATCGCCCCTCTTTCCCGATCATCGCATCATTACTATCTCTTCCGAATACGATAAAACGGAGATTGCCTAAACCCTTCGAAATGTTTGAATATGACCAAAAATAAATACAAGCGCCCATGGTTGAGGATACCCCAACGATAAAGTAGAAAAAAGTTAGGGACGACGCGGGGTTATTTCTATTTATCTTGTGTTTCTGAGCAATCTTTTAAACACATCTCGTTCAAGTGTGCCTGACTTTATCGCCTTGTTTATTCTCCTCTTTTGATCTCCCTAAACCAATGAGATTCCACTCACTACTAAACATATTTGTCCCTACTCTCCCTCAAATTTTCTCCCAACCTCGCTCCACTTATTCGTGCTCCGCACCCCACTGTCCATTTTCTAGTCCCATAGGCACACACCCACAAACGGTTTCAGTAAGTAGTTACGAATCTGTTTGCGAAAGGTTTTACAGTGAACGTTCTGACAACGTTTGTTCAGGCTATGCAACGGTTCGGTCTTAACTACAGAAATAATTTTCAATTAGATTTTTATCCAACATTATGACCCTTTAGGGAATTCACGCGACCCAATATCTTTGTTAGGAAAATGAATCAGAAAATTATAGTTGCCAATTTTAAAGTATGCTGAAAATTATGCGCCCAGATTGTTCGCACAATATGAGAAACAATGCCAACCGCCACTTAACAACTTTTTTCCAAAACTGATATAGAAGTAAACTCGTTAGATAAACTTCGTCGAGTAAAATCTGCGTCGCCGATTTTTTTTATATATGGAAACGGGAAAAAGTCAGGCGTATATCCTAGGTTTTATAAGACAGACGGCCAGATATTACAGCAGTTATTTCAATTAGTATTTAGATATTTGACAGTAATTCATTAGGGAAAATATATAAGGTATACTTGCATGAAGAAATAAATAAAAGTGAAAATGAATGATGCATAAAAACACTATGCTAAAATAGAAGAAACACGCATTCCGACTAGAACCACCGTCATCAACGGCGATTCGCCGATCTTTCGCTCTTTTCCCAACCTAATTTTGGATTTATACTAACCGAAACGTCGAAATCACGAAGATACAGGATATAATATAGCCATTTATTTTCACGCTATATTGCAATACATTTAATCGTGCTATTCAAGCAATGGTTTCCTCACAACTAAATTTAAATTAAATTTTTTAAATTACTCGAAGTCGAAATTGGCATTTGGTTTGCGGTAAGTAATGGTCATTAGGCGTTTAATGCATAATGAAAGCAAAAGCCTCTTTCAGGAGTAAGAAACTCCTACTAACGGGGAATGTAAAGGAGGATATCCGCAAGAAGTTGATAAAATGCCATATATGGAGTGTAGCTTTGTATGCGGCAGAAAAATGGAGGCTAAGAAAAAATGATATTAAATACTTGGAAAGCTTCAAAATGTGGACATGGGGAAGAATGCTGTAGATAAAATGAACAGATAGGGGGAAAAACGAGGAAGTATTACGAAGAATAGGAGAGAAGCGAACGATTATACAAACTATCAAAAAGAGGAAGGCGAACTGGATTGGACTTTACCTGAGGAGGGAGAGCATGATTAAAGAAGTACTAGAAGGAAAATGGATAGAAAAAGAGAAAGAGGTAGGAAAAGGTTTCCGCTGATAGACGACTTGAAAGGGAAATAGAGCTATAAACACATGAAGAAGACTGCGAAAAATAGGAGTATGTGGAGAACCAAGTTTAACCATGAATAATCACGGACCTGCCTACGGACAGACTACCTATGATGATGATGCTTTCGTGAAATAAGAACATTCTAATTAATGAAAGAATACCCGATCTCTAGTGGAATCCAAAGCACAATATTATCCCAAAATATTCATAAGCAAACTCCTTCACGCAGGTTTCAAAGTTTTCCTGAGTATGCATTGGAGCATAAATATTAACGAGGAGAAGAAGGGCGATAACAGGATCTCGAAAAAAAGAAAGGGTTTTTTTGGGAACGTATAATAATAGAAATTATTTTTATTTTACGAGAAACCTTTTTCCGACAAGAGGAAGAAAGCGCTTCTGAAATAAAAAAGAGAAAAAATTTAAAATATCGCCTTTAGCCAGAAAACCCAATCCTGATTCTTGTAAGTCCTTTGGTAAACACAATAAAATCGTCGGGATTTAATTTAAATGAAAATAAAACACTAACAAATCATAGGAGTTACCCTGTGTTTATGCGAGACCCTTGATGGGAAAAAGTTCGATCTCAAACTTAATTTGATCACAGCTTTCGTATAACTTTTAAAAGATGTCTTATGGCTTCTGCCAAATTTTTACTGACCTGGTGAGTAAATTTCTTAATCAGACTCCCATGAATTTTAAAGATCGTCACAGCTGCATTAAAAACTTATTTGTAACCGTTTATTTATTTATGTATAACCTGGATTATATTAATAAGATAGCGAGTTAAAACTGATTAATCAGTTTTTTTTATTCATTCCACCTATAGTTTCCGAGAAACCTGATCGTTTGAAAAAATAAATATCCGTTTCTACTCGCGACCAACCCCGCAAAACGCCAAACTTTCGTGAATTAGTTCCGACATTATCCGCACCCGTCGCACGAAAGGTGCGCTACTTTTGCAATCCCTTCGCATGATACGAAGCAAAAGAGGGTTTAGAAGGGTGAAGGGTTTGCCCCAAAACTCTCTCTCTCTCTCTCCCTCCTCCCTCTCTCCCTTCATCTGACGGCCTTTCTCCATAACTTATGTAACCCTTTTTAGGGCCAACCTTGTTTTCCAACCCTATCCCCTCTCCTTTACCCTACCTTAACCCCTCCCCCACTCCCTCAAACAGAACGATATCTTCCCTGTCCCTCTTATCTTTCTCCCGACCACCCCTTTCACCCTCTTCAGGAGCACGCATTCGTCAATTTATCTCCCGCCGTACGACTCAGCATCTCAGCTTTGTTCCCGCATCCAAAGCCGCCTTTTCCTCTATTATTTATACTTCTCCCGGGATCGGGATATGGAGGGAGGCGAGGAAAGGGGGAGTTTCTTTTTATCTAGAATGGATTTCAAAAGGGGGGGGGGGGGGGGGGCATGAGCTCATAAGCATTTCAATTCGTCACGCGGATATGATGAAAACGAACGTGTTTTCGTTTCGCTTCCGTTTTTCATCCCGGAGGTCTTTTTTTTTTCAGGCCACGATTGAAAGCTCTAATGTTTCACCTTTCGTCTGTCACTTTGCGGACGATAAAACTCCGCGTGAAAGTGACGGGAATTGTAACTTGTTGTAAAAATGATTCCTAAACGGATAAAAAATGCGTGTATATATGTCAGTATAACACCAATCACACATAATAGAGCGACGAATTACGCCATTGTAGCCGCATAAATGCAATAAGGGGAAAGATACAACGAAATCCTATCGTACTTTTTTAGAAAACTACAACCAATCTAGATGAAGTATGTTATATTTTAAAATAAATATAAAATATATATTCGCACAGATAGGAGGATTACATTGGCAGGTACGATATTTTATTATAAGCATAAGAACCTGATTCAACTAAAACAGCGGGAATTTTGGACTGAATCAAAATACGATTACTTCATTTAATACCGTGTGAATGAATTTCCATTCCACATCAAGTAGCATTAATGGACAATATGGTTACACTATCGCAAAAGCTGGCATAAATAACAACGCTATAAATATTTTGAACTTATACCTTGACGTAATGAGATGGGATAACTGCTATAGATATTAACCGAATCAGGTACAAAAAGTGTAGTGGAATTGCATCTAATCGTACTAAGAGTAACAGCAAGAAATACGTATATTAACCTGGTAGCTATTAATAAATGAATTGTACAGAAATAATAAAGAATGTAAAAAAATAATCATAGCACTAGTAAGGGTTGAAAATAAAATTATCGAAAAATTCAACTTTGGCACTAACTCGACTGACGAATTACTTTTACTTAATGTATAATTAAATATACGGGGTTATTCAAAAGTCCGTGAACCATTTCGTAATGCTATAAGACATGGAAAAATGAAATAAACAATATACGTATGATCAAGAAACTTCAATTTTTAAGTAGCCCGCTAGTATTTCAGATTTTCAATATGTGTCACAAGGTAAAAATCAACATTTATTAAATGGTTCATAGACTTTTGAATAACCCTGCATAACCTAGGTAAACTCATACAGAAACGACGATCGTTTCATCACCACATGGCCTTATCTAGAGCATCGACTTAAAAGACGCGCTCGATAATTTATTTATTTTATATTTTGAATAGAAATCAATTTTTTCATGCGCGTTAAGCCTAACAACATGATATTCAAGCGCTGTCTTCGCTTTATCCGTCTTTATAATCGATTAAATCAAAATACCAAGTAAACCGTATGAGATAGATGGCTGAAATTCGTAGTCTATGTGGTCTGTAATGTTATTTAATAATCTGCCCAAGAATGTTATTGGAGAAATCGGTGGGCGCCAGGGGGTGACTTCATTTTTTTTTAGTTTCTGACCAAATAGTTATAGATAGAAAGTTAAAAATTTCACTATTTGTGCGAACTTTAATGCCATCTATAACACTGCAGTAGATATGTTTATGAAAAATCAGTGGGCGGCTGGGGTGCCCTCAAATTTTTCACATTAATTATGGGCATGCGGATTTCGTTTAGAAATAATGTTAAGCTTACTCTTCTTAATAAAATTCAATAACTAAAAAGCACTTTTACATTCTGCGTCACAAAATGAATTTCCCTTTTTTGCTAATTAATTCACTTTTGCAGCGCAGCTGCATTGATACGCTGTGAGGTTTGGGTTTACAATATAAAAAAAGACGCTAATATGTGTTTTATCTATCCCAAATGTAATGTAAAATATAATTCCTTTGAAAATAAACAGATTTTAAAACTTAAGTACATTACATAAACCTTTAGTATGCGTTACATTCCACTATATAAAAGTATAAATTAAAACAAAATATAGATATCTTTAAAAAAAACAACCAATTCAAACAAATACAATGTTCGATATTCTGTCGAATTTATTTCTCAAACGAACAGAATTCGCCATCATTTTCTGCGTGCGCAAAATTTTTCAAATATCACTCCGCCTTGTAACGTTTTGGGTCGTAAGTAACAACCTTGGTTCCACGGACGCAGCTTTTTAATTAACCATGGTAAGTTTTCGGACGTAGCGAGCTAAATAAATATGTGGGAATAAATAACAACAGAGAATCCATTTACGTAAATATAAACGGTATAAAAATATTGCTTTTTTCCTGTACTCTTCGTTTAAATACAAAAAATAAACCGTTTTCAGGAAAAACAAACCCTTCGAGGACAGAAATATGTGGGTTCCATTTTTTTCGTTGCTTCTCTAAAGTAAACGTTACATTTACCGTCGTGCGTTCAAAAAAAATGTCGCTGAAGTAGCCTTCCGGTGTCAAGTTCCCGGAATTGGATAGGTATGTATGCGAGTATTATCAAACTTTTTCCAGCACCCGGCGTTTAGTGTTTAACCTTTTTTCCGAAAACATTCACGGAGCGCGGAAAAATTTCCAACGGACATAAAAGTACACATGCCCTCGAAACAAGATAGAGAATAAAATGAATTTTTTTGAGTTAAAGGAAGGTATATTGGCTCGCGAATATGGATGGAAAAACTGACATGTAAGCCTACGGACGTTGAATTTTCGGTCAGTAAACCATCGCGAGTTACAAATTTTTCGTACTGTTTAATGGATCTCGTTCATTTACTTTTTAAAACCGCAAAAATAAATTTTCTCGTATGTCATTCCGTAACTGAAATATAGAACAAATATATTTTCATTTTAGAGACTCCTAGCGTCTTTATTTTGCGTCTTTATCGGTAATTAACCGTTTTTCAACACGAAAAATCTTTTGTGGTACTTTTATTTAGAATATATCGAATAAACGTAGCACCTTCAATTGAGAAATTTCTTTTCAGAAATTTTTATGTCGGACGGACTGAGGCAATACTCGTATATATGAAGTTCTAATCCATCTCGTACACTCCAATCGCGAGGAATAAGTCGCTGCAAAAAGAAAAAATCGTAAAAAAAAAAGCGGCCGGCATTATATCAAAAACTTCCTGAAGAGAGAGAGAGAAAAATTAATTTCTTCTCGAGCCCAGCTCACCATATAATCTAGACATTCCAAAATGTATCGACGCGATTCCAATCATCTGAACATTTCTCAGAAAACCCTCGCGGCGCGGCGCCATCTCGAAAAAAACCACCTCCCGACCCACCCCGCCACTCCTATCCTCACCAGCACGTCCCCTCCCACCCCACCATTCCCACATCCTCCCCGCCAACTCCCCCCCCACGCCCTTTCCATTCCTTCCCAGACATTCCTAACGAAACATTCTCTAGAATCGGAAGGAGCATATGAAATACCGAAGAGCTGATTATGCGACCCTTTCCGAAAACTCCTCAGAGCGTATAACCTCAAGCGGAATTCAATAGAGGCGGGGATTTAGGGGAAGGGGAATGAGGTTTTGGAGAGGAGAAAAGGAGAGAGAGAGAGGAAGGGAGAATGTAGAATGAGGGACTGCTTATGCGAGGTTGGGAATTATACAGGCCGAAGGATACCGAGAGAGAAAAAGGAGACGGATAAATTGCCGACGGACAAATCCACACCGGAGGATTTTTCGAATATTTAGAGTTATGTATGTAATATAAATTACCAATAAATATAAGAGAATGGCGACATAAGGAGGCGCGACTTGCAGAATTCATTCCAGTGAAATAAATGATATTTTTATTAGCTTCCGTTACCTCAAGTCTTTATTAGCTAAAACTTCGATACGAATGGGAATAATGTAATTATTTATAATAACGTGAAAACTAATCAAAATAAATGAGTTAAATTCCGTGCGTCTAAATAACACACAAATAAATTCGTTGCGAAATAACTTTCAGTTAAAAAAATAACAATGTGCGACACATTAGTCATTTAAGTAATCACATAATGCTAATCGTTACTTAAATACAGTGTGGGCTAAAAAATATACCCGATTTCAAAATTTAAAAAAATAACAAATGAACTGTGATATGGCGGTGAAATAAAAACCGATTAATAGAGGGATATTCCGAGCACACATTCGAATGGGTACAGTGCACTTGCTGATTACAGCCTGCAGGTTTACACGCCCGATATTGGCTATAGGTGTTCCTGTAAACTTCTCTGAGACATTTCGAACTTGCGACAAAAAGAGATATTTATTTTTTTAAATGACTTTTTCCTGATTAATCCTCTTTATTATTCAGTCCTATATTGTATTATTATTGTATAATCTTGTATTATCCTGTAATATCATTTTGAAATCGGATAAGTTTTTATGGCCTACCATGTAAAATTCGGTGTAAATTATTTCGTAAATATACAGTATGGTTGTCACTAATGGCAAGCAGTGCATGGCAAACCAAATATTAATAGACCTTTATCTTCACTCGGTTTTCAATCGCTGCACACAATTTCGTGTATTTTTTGAACAGCGATATATGCGTAGTATTATTTGAACTTTATTTCTGTGCTGCATTAAGATGTCGAAAGCTTTCTTTCAATAAACGCACTTCATTCGAACGGTACGAGATAAGAATATTATCGCACCGAGATTCAATTCCCACTTATGCCTAATGCCGGCCTACTGAACTTATAAGAAGCAGTACTACTACAAAAAAAACGGAAGCGTGGAAATTTTTCCGTAAGGAAATAATAATAATATATTGATAACCTCGTAAATGTGAAAATCAAATTTATTAGTTATAACATCGTAAATATAAGGTAATTTATGTATTAACAAAACTATATAGGCTCTGAAGCATTATTACTGGCGCATTGGCGCATGACGTCAGCGGACTAGGAAAGAGCTGAACATTAGCTTGGCGTCAAACTCGATATATTATAATGTCGCTGGATGCTACGTATCTCTTTTTTTGTGGAATATAGCATTGTTTGTGACATCAAGATCTATAACTGAATAACGTTTAACCCAAAAGCGTTGGAGTGATTTCAGAATAAGTCGGCATTTTTTTTTAAATTCGACAAAAATAAGCTACCCTTTATTGTAGCATTATTTCGTTCGTATCTTCAGAGGATCTATTCTGGATGATTGTACCCATATATGAGAAAGTAATGAGCGAAAGCTGATTCGGAGATAACGACGAATGATATAAGGATCGCTAAAATAAAATAAGAAGCTAGGCGGAGTAGGTACTCATAGAGGATAAGGAATAGTTCGAAGCTTAGTGAAGCGAAAACGAAGTAAAGGGAAGGAAAGGAAGTAGGCAACGAAAATGGAAATATCCCCTTACTTTCCGACTCACTCATTTTTTTCCAAGCCTTTATCCTTTACTCTTAAGGCGTTCTCCTAGGGAAAGGTTGAGGGGCCAAGTTTTGTGGTACGCATCCCTATGTTCTTACCCCTAAAGGGAGAGGAGGATGGGGACGTGGGTAGATTCGCAAATTGGACGAAAGAGGAAATAAAAGAGTACGGAGGGTGAGGGAGGGCTGCAGAGAGTGAGAGAGGGTGAGTAGACATAGAGAGCTTAGGGAATTGAGAAAGAGAGAGAGAGAGACAGGATGAGAGAAACAGAGACAGACGGGGAAAGACATATATAAAGGGAAATTTCTGCGTAAAGGGTAGTTAAAACAGCGCCTCTGTTGGCAGGTATTGAAATTTCTCTCCTCCTCCCCCTCCCCCACTCACTCTCTCTCTCTCATTCTCTCGCGGGACGCTGAAGGAAGACGTGTAAATTAATGGAGCGAAAGGGAAGCCGATGAAAATGCAATCGCACGGAAAGGAGAAACTGAGACGAACGAGACATAAACCGATTATTTTTTCGCCCTCGTTCATCGCCGGGTTCGCGCTTTTGTGTATTTATTTTCTAAAAATTCCAAAATAAAACAAATCTTATCTCTGTGAGATGGGATTTCTTTTTTTTTCTTTAGCCGTTACGGGATTATATCTCTAAACGTCCCGTTATGTTGCGAACGAGAGTAAAATAAAACTAAACGATTGAGTTCGTTTCTCCTGAACCGAGTGTTTTTATTTCCTTAAAAGACTGCGGTTTTATTCCTCAAAAAAAAACTAAATAAAAAACCAGCGGGAATTTGCGCGCTTGTAAATATTTACGCCGGCATGAAACCCATTTCGTACCTAGGGGCATGCGTCGCTTTGAAACCCACTCAATCGATGACTAATGCTTTTCAATGAGTGGCTTCTGGTTTTCTCATTCGGAGTCTTTTGACGATTCGACGCATTTTCCTTGAAAGTTTACTTTTTTGCTGTTTTTATCACTTTGCGGGAGTCTTCCTATTTGCTTGCGTAGGACAAACATGATTCGAAATAATTTTTGAGTCCCGTTTATGCTCAAATGACGCAGAGATTCCCCTGGGGAAGAGAGGAGCGAATAGGATGGAATGCTTGACACGTGCCGAATTTGACCTCTTAGGGTAACTAACTCCGCACTTAAAAGTAAATATTTATGGAACGTAAACCAAATTTCTGTACTTTAAAAGTCGCATGAGAAGTAGGATCTTTTTTAATGCGTCGGAAAATAATTCTTCATTCGAGAATTTAAAATAAATTATATTTATCAAATTCGATTGCGTAACTACCATTTGTACATATTATAAAAATAAATTATAACTTTCATCATATGCATCTAAGTTCTTAGAAATGATATTTGCGTTAGGTGGAATCAGTGACGCAGACGGCATTAGTCTCCGCCCCTAAGATCGGAGATAATATTAACAAAATGATATATTATGCGAGCGTCAGATGGAAATAAAGTGGATCGATTGCGTCTTAATTAAAATCATTACATTTATTCATTATCTTCTATCAATACAGGAAAGTTCTTAGAGATAAATCAATAAACAAGTGCTCAGAAAATGTGTTGAAGTATTTGCCCGACCAAAACTAAATTTATGACTGCGTCACTGGGAGGAATACTACGAATGATTTCCTGAAGATATTTCTGAACATCTGAGAGATAGGAGTCTAATTTTAAGGTTATGAGAAATGTAGGAAAAGCAATCAAAAACAAATATATATGGGCACAGTTGGTAAGATGCAACGCGAAACTGAATATAGATTGGTGTTTCCGAGAAATAAATTAACATAGGAACGCGGAAAGTTCTTTTTAAAAAAGTCACTCGAGTGATTTCATGTCGTTCCGATTCTACAAAGGCAGTCTTGAAATTTCTGAGATGCACACAGTTGACAGAGAAATGTCGTATTCACTTCCGTAAATTTTTACATTCATTACGGCATTTATCGAGTTCTGATATTAAACAACGAATGGTTTTCGGTATTGCTCTTTTTTATACAAAAAGGAGTTTATGAATGAAATGATCGATCGCTATCTTTACTAACAGAAATAGTGCTTCATATATCGAACCCAAATAATCATTGCAAGCAATCGATAACGGCAATCTAGTGCATAACGTCGGATAAACTATGAATATAATAAGGCTTTCGATAGTCCTTATTCATACGTAATTAAATTTTATACACATTAGCAAACATTTCAAACATGCGACCCGATCTCCAAAATTCGGCGACCCCCGATGAGATTTTAAAATCCAATGCAATGCGGCCCTTTAATAGTGATGGTGGAAATTTGCAGCATATTTTATTAGAAATAGAGTCCAAGAGGCTGATTTAATTTATGCAAAAATGAGTGGTTAATGAAGATTCCGCTTTAACTCTTCTTTATTTCCTAATTTAATTTAAGTCAATTTCAAACTATATACAAAATACATTTGTAAATATAAAAATTTAATGTAATTTAATTACTAATCTAACAATTTAAAATTCTAATTCACTCTATACTGGAATTATAACTTAAAATCAATAAAAGCGTCCGTAATTACCTCTTTTCTTGACGTGTATTTAGGCTTTACTCTTGTATTCTCGTTTTCATTATGCTGTAGAAAACAATTGTGTTTGGACGATATTAAAGATACTTTGAAGTATTTTGGTACTATCAATTTTAATTCTTACAAGACACAGAGTGTATACAATACCAAAGCTAAGCCAGTATTTTCTAAGAAACCGAACTAAGGTAAATATTTAGGTAATAGTTATCAACTTTTATTAGAATCGTACTGATTTATTAGTGAAGGTACTCATATTGTTAAATTTTGTATTTACAATTTTGACAGGGTTTTTTCCTGACTGAACGACCATCTTACCGATTCGGCTATCGAAAACGCGGCTACGATAGATAATAATTGTCCATTTATCTTATATGCGTGAGAATGAGTCGTTCTAGAAGTGCCAGATTAATTGTTTTTTGATTTCCTTGGTTGTATCAACACAAAGGTTAGTTTTTAAAAATTAATTTTTATACTCTTAACTTGTTTTTCGTTTTCAATCACTGGTATTTTCCATTTTCAGTATAATATAATGTAACGTTGAATATAGTAACGCGTTTAGAGTGGCCTGCGGTCCTTTAATAGTGGAAGTTGATGTTAGACAACGCGTATTTGTTACACTCTTTACATACTTGACCGTATTTAGTATTTTTTCTTCGCTTTTTCATTTTATATTTGTGCACATTTCTTTGAATACGGAAGTTATATTTCATTTTATTATTTTTTGGCACACAGATCAAGGAAGGTTTTCTGTCCCTGCTCTAAGAAGATTTTCTGAGATTCGACTTGCAAAACTTCTCAGACCCTTCAGAAGAAATTTCACGTGGTGTTATATTTAACTCATAATAAACACAATTGTGACCTTAAAAAATTTGTTTAATATTTAATTTTTATATAGCCATATCTAGATGTCCCAAAAACGAAAAATTTGTGACGAGAAACGTTCATTCCAAAATAAATGGGAATTATTATATATGTGCCGTGAAATTAAAGGGAAAATAATGTATTTAATTTGTAGACAATCTATTAGTGTTCCGAAAGAATACAATCTCAATCGTACTTCTTATGAAAGGTGTACGGGAAAAATGAGAGAAAATAAACTGTATAATTTGAAAACAGTTCTTACCAAACGGCAACATACTTTTAAAAAGCGGTTTGGGGAAGGTGAAGCAACTGTGAGGGCCAATTATTATTTTTTCATTATTTTTTGGCACACAGGTTCAAGAAAGGTTTTCTTTCGCTGCTCTAAGAAGCTGTTCTGAGATTCGATTTGTAAAACTTTTCGAACCCTTCAGAAGAAATTTCTCGTGGTGTTATATTTAAGTCATAACAAACACAATTGTAACCTTAAATAAATTGTTCAATATTTAAGTTTTGTATAGCCATATCTAGAGGTCCCAAGAACAAAAAAAATTTTGAGAAGGAACGTTAATTCCAAAACAAGTGGGAATGATTATATATGTACTCTGAGAGAAGATAAACTGAATGATTTTAAAAACAGTGCTTAACAAACAGCAACATTCTTTTAAAAAGCTGTTTGGAGAAGGTGAAACAGCTGTGAGGGCCAGTTATGAACTATCGCATTCAATAGCTAGTCGCTCAAAGCCATTTACTGAAGGTGAGTTTATTAAATAATGTACCATTAAAGCTGTGGAAATTGTGTCTCCAGACAAAATAAGAGCTTTCGAAAACATTTCTCTGTCCCGGAATACTGTTGCAGAAGAATTAACGCTATTGCTGCTGATTTGAGAGAACAATTAGAGTCTGAATATGTTAAATCTTAATCGTATTCCATTGCAATTGATGAAACTTGCGATATTCAAGGTATCTGCCAATTAGCAATTTTTATTCGTGGCTGTGATCAAAATTTTAAAGTGGCTGAAGAGTTGGTGGAGCACGTTCCCGTGCATAAGACCGCTACCGGGCAGGACATGTTCATAGAATTGAAAAAAATTCTGTATTATCTTCCTCTGAATAAACTTGTATGTATGGTTACTGGCGGGGCCCCAGCTATGATTGGAATAAATAACGGCGTTTTGGGGTTATTGAGAAGAGAATTAGCCGAAAAAGAGCTCGATACCATTCTAAAATATGTTCACTGCATCATACATCACGATGTACTACGTACAAAAGTTTTGAAAATGGACCATGTTTTAAGGGGAGGTATGAAAACAGTTAACTTTATTCGCACGCGTGTAATGAATCTTTGTCAGTTTCCTCACTTTTAATAGAGATTGAAAGCGAATACGAAGGCCTTCGTTATTATATGGCTATCTTGTCACAAAGTTCTCCAAAGATTTTTTGCTTTCCGAGAAGAAATAGATTTATTTTTGGATAAGAAGGGACAATACGCAACTAAGCTGGCAGACTTGGAATGGATCCAAGATTTAGCATTTCTAGCTGACATGACGGGACATTTAATTGAGCTTAATTTGAAACTTCAGTGGAAACAGCAACTGGTTACGAGTATGTACGATCAGGTTCGAGCATTTCGAACTAAGTTACGCTTATGAGAATCTCAAATGAAAGCGAATAATTTGGCTCATTTCCACTACGCGGCTGAAATTAATAAACCGAGGTTGGATTTGGATTTTATAAAATATTTGGTGAAAACTGAATGGTTGAAGACGGAATTTGAGCAAAGATTTGGAGATTTTAAATCTCAAGAAAATGAATTTTCCTTATTTACTTCTCCATTCACTTGCGATCCTGAAAAAGCAGTCGAAAGCATTCAATTGGAAATGATTGAGTTGCAGTGCGATGAAATTCTGAAAAGTAAGTTTATTGAGGTGATAGCGCTAGAATTTTATTCGTTTTTGAAGGACTGTTTTGCAGAAATGAGCAAATTTGTCGCCAAAATAATATCAATGTTTGATAGCACATACCTTTGTGAGCAACTGTTTTGTCTGATGAAAAGCAATAAAAGGCCACAAAAATCACGGTTGACCGATCAACATCTATCATCAATGATGAAAGTTGTTTCGACCCAACAACTGCGTCCGGATTATGAAAAACTTGCGTTGAAAAAACGATGTCAGACCTCTAACAAAAAGTACATTTTAAACAAATTTTTTCATAGTTCACAAGCAATGTATTCATTAATTTGGGTAAATTTACATTTTATATTTGTAAATAATGAATTAATGTTAATAAATTGTAAATAAATAACCATATCTACTGTTCTTGGGTATCCCAGACACCCTCCCCCCTGAAACTATGCAAAAAGAAAATAAAAACCAACCTGCGGCCCTTAAGCCATGGACTGAAAATGGCCCCAATCCTCCCATGAGTTTGACATGCCTGGACTAAAGGAACCTCCGTAATGAAAAATTGAAAATAGTATGATATGCCGGTATGTGAAATTTCTGGGAAATTTAAAAAAATGCTAAGACGGATTTGATACTAATGAAAATCTTAGATTCGCAAATGACTAACAACCATAAAAAATATTTTAATTTTTTTCGTAGACTGAATTTTTCATTCTTAATACAATTGTGACATCATTGCTATATTACCAATGTAGAAATTCCTCATGTAAAGTAATACCAGCTTATTATAAACTTTTGGTGTTTATTATATAAAAATTGGGGTTATTTCTCTGTACCATAAATTATTGAAGTTGGACATGAATAATACATTCAAATCTCTTCCCAACTTTCTAAGAAAAGTAATTAATGCAATTTTCGTTATCTCTAGGGTGATGTCTTCCATGTATACGAGAAATCAAACTTAGTTGGCTTGTGCAATGAAACATTTAACATTATATGTAAAAACTATAATTTTGTTCTACATATTAGATAACGCATAATATAATACCATTTTTGATTGGCATTTTGAAAGATTTCAAATTGCATCATTCATAAAATATAGACAATTTATTTCAAAGGTATAATTCGATTATATTGAAAATAATAATAGGAGGAGAAATTAAATTGATTGTCTTTAGCCTCTTATAACTCGTTCCAAGCATAAAACTACCTTGATTTTGACGTTGAGAAGATAACAGAGTTTTCTGTATTTCAAACTCAATGCCTCTCTGCTGTTTTCTTGGTAACTACAGTATGGATGCGAACCTAAAAAAATCAATGAACGAACGACTACCACTTCATTCTTGTTTTCAATATATTACAAATAGTTAAATGTGAAATTGTCAAGAAACAAATCACAAAAACTCGAGTGTGTTCGATTTGAAAAGAATCCCTTTAAACATAGGGAAACCCACGCCATCTCACCCAAGACTCCGTGGCGCAACGGTAGCGCGTCTGACTCCAGATCAGAAGGTTGCGTGTTCAAATCACGTCGGGGTCAAAATTATTTTCCGATCCTCACACGAAACTTTTTCCATCTGTTATAACAATGTTATTTGTCTTGGGTGGAACCTGTATTTCGTATTGTTTTCCAAAATTTACCAAGCGCATATTGAAATCGAATTTTGTGAATTCCCGAGCTCCAGCATTGTTGTCACGTCTCCTTTCCTAAGAGTATCATTTCAGTATTGGTCAGTGAAACTTTTCCACAAAAGTGAAAAATGGGATGCTAGAATTTAGCCGGAATTAAGAATTTCTTCTACATACAATTAAAAATTAGGATGCAGGAATTATGCCAGTGCGAGGATTAAGGCAGTAATTACTGTAATCAATTATATAATACATTAACTTTCTGTGATTCTAGATAGCTAATCTGTGCCATACGCATAACATATGTCGCGTTCTATCGAAAAAACAATATCGCATAATCGTTACTTCGACAATGAATATTTTGTGCATAAACAAATTTTTTTCAAAATAGCAATTAAAACCATCTTAATTAATCTCAAAACAAAGATATATTTAAAACATTTAAATTACATTCCTCAGTCGTATAAATACGAAGTCTTTTTTGTGTATATTTGAGAAAAAAATAATGTCCGAAACCCACTGAAAAATGCTTTGCATAAGATCCATCCCGCCTTTCTCGCGAGTTAAAATTGAATTTCGCTCTCTCGATTACTAACTGCCACCGCTGAAATTATAAATGAAAATTATTATACACTGGAGTATAATAAATTGGATTATTTTTTATCTCTTATACTCATGCATAAGGAAAAAACCTAAAATTGCGAAATAACGCATCAAATTCTACCATCCTCTCCTTAACTAAGAACCTAAAGAAAGCTTTCCATAAAGGAATTCCGCTCTGTTTTAGAACACGACGTCACCGAAAATTTGCTTAACACTGCGTTTTTTGCCGGTGCTAATCAAGTTAACGCATAATTTCCCAGGGAAAAACTGAAATCCTCCTTCTTGTTTTTTGTTCAATTTCGGTCACTAAATTAATAATGGTATTTTTGTAGTGGTTTTTCCGGTCTTAACGCCATTAAAATTATTTTCACCTTCCTACATCCCATGGCCTTTAACTACGTGCTACAATTTTCGATCTTTATAGCTAATCTAAAAAAAATAAGCAAGTATTTTTACGGCGTGGATTTTATGTTTTTCACTTCGTTCCTCGTTAAATGAACCGGGCTAACAAATGCTTAAACAACATATAAAAGTGGTACTTTAATAAATTTTGTCCCGATGGCGATGAATGGGATGTCTTTGTTGTCGTTAAGACGCAATTAAGATACTTCAGAATCATTCTCTATAACATAGCTACGTCTTTTTATAAGAAAGTGAGGAAAGATTCGAATTAAAGGTCACATAAGACCCTATATTCAGAAATTTATGTACGCATACCACTTTGAACGATGAACGTTCCATAAGATTTAATCACTTAAACAATTTCTAGATAGTTTTGCTGCTTCAAATTCATTGGCTCGGTATTTATTGTCTGTACACAGTTTAAATTACGGAATAAAATTATTCTTGGATATAATATCTCACTGATAATTTATTCGTTTATACTCTTTACTTTAATAGATACCGAGAGACAATTTACCTGTCATATTAGCATATTTTTCGAAAAGAGCGAAGTTGAGATTGTAATCAAAAGGCGATGTGATTTTTCCAGCAGTTTAGGGGATCCTTCGCAATTTACCTAGAATAGTACCTATATACAATTTCATTCGTTGTTACGTAAGCTTGTGTCTTTGTCATAAATGCAAGGTAAATTTCAATTTGAAAATGCAGGATGTTACACACAAATCGATCTCTTTCATAAAATCAATAAAAGTTCAAGAAGACGTCAATTTATTTAAAATCCATAAAAAAGCAACGCATGGATAAATTAAATTTAAAATGATCACGACTCTCGGGGTTAAGTATGACGTTTGATTAACGAAGGTGAATATTTGGGCGGCCATCGAAACAATACCATCACGAAAAAGAAAACAAACTTCTACAGTGTAAAGTATTGCTGGAAAATACTAAATTCAGTAGAGAGCGTCACATCACAACTGCCATGACTCATTGTTAACGGTCAAAGGCTACGCCTGTAGGAGCTTTGCCTGTTAGGGTCGCTATAAAGCATACGCGCCAATGTAACCAAAAAATATACGTCTAAATACATCAGCACAACTCAATACGCAGTCACATTCACTCACTCGCTCAAACACGTACTTAAATATGTGAGCAAACACACAAACTCAGAACATATATGTATGCTCAGAAGCAGACAAAAGGTACCATTCATAAGTAAGGTTAGCTCCAATGCCAATGATAAAAGGTTAGAAAAAAACGATATTCACATTTCGGCTGCCAGGCGGCCGTTTTCAGTGGTTATTTACGGTTAAAATATTCGACAAATAATTCTACATTGTAAATTTAAAGGTTATTTGTGAAACATAATTTATATATTGGGTTTCGAGTCGTAACGTGAGCTCGATGTTTTTCTTAATACATACACGTTTACGCATACATAGTAATAAACACACATGTAAACACATAAAGCTTGTTCACCTACTGACAACTCGTCATTCAAAAAGGTGAGCAATGGTTACAGAATCACAGAAACAAACGAATCGCAGAATCGATTCAAAGAAGGCAAAAGACAGAGTGAGAGAGAGAGAGAGAGAGAAAGTGGCAGGGACACTATTGTAAAGGTGGCGATGGGATTTCGCGAAAATGAGGTAACCCTTTTGTCTCCATGGCAACACCGCAACCCTTTTTTCGGTCCCTTATCGCCGCAAAACCACGTCTTTGTGGCGCATGCCATTCCGTACCTCTCATATATGCCTTTTTTACCATTTCTCAATTGTCCTTCCTTTTATCGAAGCTTTTGTACGACTGATCCCTCTCTTTCCCCTCTCTATCTCTCTCCCCCTCTTCTCCTTCTCCGTTCCTCTACACTCCGTTCTTTCATCTCGCTTTATTCCCTTTCTCCCACTTGTGCTCCCTTATGCACATTAACTGTCTTTGATCTTTCCTTTTCTATACCTTATTCGAGGTGTCATTCTGCTACCATTTTTCATTCGTCTCCACTTTCACGGATACCATCTACACTTGACCTCGATTTCACTCATATTACATAAAAAATTTCCCACGCAATCATTTCGCTTTGTCTCTTACAGGAGAGCATTTTATCAAGGTTATTACATAACTACCTCTTAGGTTAATTTATTTTTTATATTTTTCATTGTATAGTTTTCAGTTCGACATGGAAAATGTTTATAATACCACTTTCCACATTTTAATGTTATTGTTCACCTCATTTGCACATCTAATCGCCTGATCTTTTACGCGATTCTTCTTACGATTAATTCTTTCAAAATGTCCTATTTGGTAACCATAGTAACTTTCCAAAACATACATATATAACTTCCCAAATGTCTGTCACGCAGCTCAAAAACTATATTATGCACTTCGTTTCTGCCTGCTGGGAGGCCATAAAAATATTTTCATTTTCATCTGTCATCTTGAAACAAAACTTATACCTCAGAAATGGCACGTCGGAGAAAAAGATTATTGAGTGAAAAATATGCGCCTTGGTGAGATGAATCGTGAAAAATTATTTTCAGGTTACCTTAGCTAAATATGAGGCGCGTAGTGCGTAGAAGCAGGGCTACCAATATTCCTTAATTCTTCATATACTCTTCTATTCACCAAATGTTCATCCCCTCTTTTCCTTTGGGTTTCCTGTCCTTTTTCCTTCGATACCCCTTCACTTTTCCATTATCTTTTTTATTATTTCCCTTCCTGATGTGCGATTGTTAAATGACAAGGGCGCCTACCGATTTCGGTCTTTTTTCTCTTCATGTGATATCTTATATCAAGTTCTACTCTACTGAAACGGTGTTAAGGATTTATGTTAACCCTCGCAATAGAAACGGGGTAATTTGTGACAACAATTTACTAATTATCGGTTTTTTACTTTGTAATAATGCATAAAGAATTCTATTTTTGTATTGTTACTCATAAATACACAGTAACTACAGAGTATCGTCTCTTTGCAGGATTATTAGTCACTTGTGTTCAGCCATCTTTCGGTCAAACAAATAAATAATAACGCAAACAGGTAAGCAAGAAGATCGTCTTTTGCGCCTATTATGAGCAGAAACAGTAAAAAAAACAACAGCGCAGTTGATCAAAGACAGAGTGCCTACATATAAAGATGATAATAATCACCTTTTGCTGAAAAGCCAATAAATAATACGAAGAATAACATTTTCTAGTTTTTTATATTTAAACTCTAAAATTAATATTATAGTAATTACTTTTTAAAAATAGCAAAAACGATCATTAAATTTATTTTTAACTGATGGACTCAAAATACCCCCATACCTCATGGTGGGTAAAAATAGCACGGCAGTGCATGGTTTAAAGCAGAAAATAACAAATAGGAACATACAACTGAATCGTATCGGCTAATTTGTTTGACATTAAAAATCAGCTAATTGGCTTAAATTGCAATTTAACGATGATAACGTAAAAGAGGACGGAACGATTTATTTATTAGTATCCAAGGATGTATTTATTCAACAATCGTTGATATGGGTTTTCATCAAGTGGTGAATTATTGATGAACCATGAAAATAACAATACCTCAAGATATGTCACATAAATTTTGTGATTAAATTTATACGAGACTAAAAAATTTTCAATGAAAATATCTCCAAATAAATTGCTACGAGTGGCCACCACCATTCTGGATACATATACGTTCTCACCGAAGAACGTCTATTATAAAATAGGTTCACAGATATTTCGTCCAAAGACATTTCGTCCGAGTAGATAGACACCCATACCACCTATATCTGATAAAGTTTACTTGTCCCCCCCTCCCCATCCTTCCACCTCCCTATGCCTCTGGACGAAATGTCGTTGGACGAAATAAACATTGGACGAAAAGTCTTTGGACGATATCTCCATTGGACGAAATGTCCTTGGACGAAATGTCTTAGGAAGAAATATCTTTGGACGAAATGTCCTTGAACGATAAAATATCCTTGCACGAAATACTCTTAGTTGTTCAGCTGTCATCTATCCCATCCTTTATCGTTTTATACCTTCATATCGCTTGCCCTTCCCTTCGTTTACGTCATTCTCTCCCTCTCTTTTTCTCCTCTTGTTTCCCGCCTTTTCTCCCTCTCTTATTCCAGTCTACACCTCCTTCTCCACCTTTTTTATCCGAATCCAAAACGGAGGGGACTCGCGAATTCTCAGAGGGAAAGTCCACCAAAATAGGAAATGGTGACCTTTTTCCTCAGTCCTCTCGAGAGAATAAGAGAGTGAAAGAGAGAGAGATAGGACGAGTGATACAGAGAGAGAAACGGAATAAAGGAAAAAAGAGATAGGGAGGTATTTTGACGGGAGAGAATGGAGGAGTGCGAGAGAAACAGAGGGAATGAGAGCAGGTAGATAGTAGCTTTCCTTGTCTCTGCGAATCCTAGGAGACCATGTATGTGAATATATATAATTCTGAAATTACGTTTCAACTGATATTGCTCAATGTTATCTTTAAAGGTCAATGAATTACTTCGACACAATATTTCTAGAGAGAGTCGTGGAATATACGGAGTGACCAAACGTCCAAAATTTGGAAGGACAATCCCAGGAACACCCTCACTAGTCACATCTAGCTTTCTGATATCTAAGACTGATCCATCAATAAATGAAGGCCACCGCAATAGGTCTCTCCTTATACTCGGAACATATATGTCCCTCCTTAGCTTTCTGAAAAGCTGATAATCTTAATCTAAAATTATACGGGGTGGAAATAGCCTGCAATAACTAACTCCCTCGTTCTTCCTTAGATTTTTTATCTCGACTACTCGGCGTGCAGTTGCAGACGAAGGAGTTTTGTTTTGAATGGTTTACTTCGTTTGAAGTCGCCGAGCTATGACGCTTTCCATTATGACGAAGCGCGCCTTCGCTTCGGTTTGATAAAACACGGGCATAATCGTTACCGTCATTGATTCAAACATGTGGAATTTATGGGACCGCACATAGCTGCTACGTTGTTTTACCTTCATGAATGATTTTGTGTATTGTTCGGTCGCGTTATTTGTAAGGTAAGAAATAATTGCATTTGCGTCGGCAATAAAATGTCTACAACTTGTTATATTAGGACACTTAACTTTATATTATTACGTAGTTATGTTGCTTATATCGGAAATATTCGACGTTATTCAGTTTTTAATTTAATGTGCAAGATGTTTCTATGTTTACCTATCAAGATATAAGTTGTTGGTTTTATTTTCAGCCGTATTATTTTACTACGTCGGTATCCAATTGTAAAACTGTGCCAGTAACGCTGATCAACTTATGTATTACCAAAACCATCGTGATTATGATAAAGTTATCCACATAACCGTCGTGTGACGCGTATTTACACCTGAATTTCGTATAAGTGTACTATCGGTACTTTTTTCACCTTGCCAAAATTAAAGAATACGCCTCCGACACACTAACACATTTTTTCAAAAAATATATCCGAGAACGTAAACTGGCAGCTAATAAAGTGATCGGACTCCATTAATCAGTCGGGAAAAGGGGATATTTTTAGGACGCGTGAATTTCTTCCTTCCTAAAAAAAGCCCTTCGAATGAATGGAACGATTTTCGGAAATATGGCTGAAATATATCCCCCGTGTTTGTTCCCACGAGCGATCTGTCGATATGAAATAGTCTCGCAACTTGCAGCAGCCCCATTCTATGACGGCGTAGGATGTGTTCCATAGGAGTTTCATTTCTTTACCAATACTTACTCTTAAACTCCTCTTTCTGATTTACGACCACGACAAAAATAAAGTGCATTCCGCTCGTCTTTTGTTTGGACCACGTTACTGATCCTCACGTCTTTATTCTTTTTTTTTTAAAACAACGTAACTCCGGAGAGGGCACCGCATGAAAATACGTCGAAGATGATATAATGCGAGACGCCGCGCGCCGGCGTCGTTCATTTTTTATTCAACCGGGCGTGCCCCCGCGAGCCTCGCGTGTGAAACGATAAAGGGTACTAAATCTTCTTCCGCTGTTCATTTCCATACGCTGTGGAGTGAGACGAGGAAGGATAAAACTGGGTCAAGACTCGAACGTCGAATTACGAGGGAAAAAGATGGCGCGACGTTATTTATAATTTTGAACCCTTACGTCGAACATTGAATTGAGAAAAAGAATAAGAGATTTGTTAAAAGAAAAAGGTAACGGCGTCGCTTTTATTTTTTTGCACGTCGCTCGAGTTTTGCCTCGCATGCGATTTGAATTCTCGTTACGCGTGATGCTGAAAATCATTCCGACGAGCTAAAGCAGTGGTGCACAACCCGCGGCCCGCCACGTAAACTTATAAAATTTATAAAAATTGAGTTTTTTTATAATTTGGAGGAATTAACCCAATTTGTATGGGATCATCCATAAATTACGTTACGCTCTAGGGAAGAGGGTGGGGGATTTCTTGTCTCGGGAAATTTTCATTCGAGAATTTTTGAAATTGGAGTTTTTTTTTAACCCCGAAGTGAGCCTCAAGCACTGCAGAAATAACGTACCACCTGACTGTCGGGTCGACCGAGCATTATAATCAGGGCCAGCTCAAGGCGTTAAGCGACGTAAGCAAGGCATCGGGACGACGAAAATCGTAAGGCGATCAACAGATTGTCAGCGGTTCTCCCATTTTTCCTTTGAATCGATAAATTATGCAAGTGCTGAGTGAGTATCCTTGTAGGTTTTATTTGAGAGAAATAAAGATACAAATGTGTTTTAGGTTTCGCTTGCGAGGTATACAGGTATAAATATACCCAATTACTTTCCACCCACACTGTACATGTACTTGTACTGACGATCGCATCTTCGTCTGGAAAATACAGTCTTCCACTCCAAGATGCATTATTTGACTCTTGAATTCTGTAAACATATTGTGAAAACAAACAACTTACGTCAATTCCTACTCAAGAATGGGGGACATGTGGAATACTGGAATCTGGGGAAAGTCCTCTATGACAGGGATGGCTAACCTTTCTGCATTAGGCTCCAAACCATCTGTAATATTACTCTACAAAAGTCGCTTGTTGGATATTCTTACGATTTGGGATGTAAGGGAAATATTCTTATGATTCTCCTGGACTGATCAGCGACTCAGTAGGCGGGAACTCAGTAAAGAATTGTGAGTGCAAGTAGCGACTCGCTGCTCGTGTCCGCGTTCTGCAAGTCTGCAACCGCAGTGGTCATTAACGGCAATACGAGGAGTAATATTGAGGTATGTTGGACAAATAAAATATTGTTATAATTTATAACTTTTTATTTTGTTTATATAGTAGTTCTTTTGACTAAATTTTTAATAAATAAAACTCATTATATTTCCTGTTTGATTGAATTTGAAAACTCACTAAATTTCTTGATTCCCGGGAATTTTCAGAAAGTGTCTCGAGTCCCGAGAAATAAAAAACAGACAAAAATCAGAATCTCTAGACAAGGTTCAAAACTTTCACTCATAACTATAATAGCTACTGAGCTTAGGTTAGGTACGCGGGTTCATGTTTACATATAAAATCGAGGAATGTACGAAAAACCGGAACTTTTCAGTTTTAGGTAGCCCAAATAAACTCATAAATCCCGAAAACTCATTTCTCGCTTCATTTTTCTGCTGAGTGTTGTAAGCAGAGGGAAGACTAAGGTTTTGAGACTTACAAGCTCTCTCGAGTGTTTCTTTATCCTCCCACTGCCCTGTATACAACTGCCAAACGTGAAGTCAGTCTTCCCTCTTCTAGAGCCCCGCATTCCATGACAAATGCAATCTATAACAGAAACCTGAATTTGCTGTTTATGGTTTACTTTCTTTTCTTTTATTCTATTATTGCTTATGAATGTGGCCCGTATTTTATATTCGTTTATTCATGTAATTTAATATTTTGCGGTTGTCCCAATTTTTTTCGTTAAAATGACTAGTACATGGAAAACGGAAAAAAGAACCCTAGAAGAAGAAATAAGTGTTCCAAGAATATTGGACTGAAAGATATTGTTTTGTGGCGCAAAAAGATAAAACTGTTTGTTTAATTTGTAACCAAATTGTAAGCGTACCAAAGTAGTACAACTTAAAACGGCATTTTGAAACAAAGTACTCAGAATTCAATGAAAAGTTTTCTCGGGAACTTAGAAAAAAAAGGTTTTTCCCTGATTCAGTCACTTAGAGCACAACAAAATGTTTTTAAAAAGTGTTCGGATACTTCAGAGCAGATTGAGAAAGTTAGTTTTGATATATCCCAATTGATTGCTAAATCTTCGAGACCATTTACTGATGGTAATTTTGTGAAAAAAAATGTTTAAGTATTGTGTCGCAAAAACTATGTTGTATAAATTGCGTACAGAAGTTTGAAGCCATCAGCTTAAGTCGGATGACCGTGCAACGGCGACTGAAAGATATTTCCTGTGATATTGAAACCAAATTTTTGGAAATATTCAATTAGTGCTTTTACTTTTCACTGGCAGTAGATGAATCGACAGATGTCACACCAACCTCTCAAATGTGTATATTCGCACGTGAACACCACATTTTGAATTGTATGAAGAACTAGTAGAGCTCTATCCGTTTAAAGATCAAACCAAAGGATCTGATTTGCTTGAGGAATTGCTTAAAAGTCTTCTCAAGCATAATATGGATTTAAATAAACTTGTGGGGATAGTTACCAATGGTGCACCTTCTATGACAGGTGCTCAAAACGGGATGGTATCTCTTCTGTCCAAACATCTCCAAAATTGGGACTCAAAAATGAGTTGATAAAATATCACTACATAATTCATAAGAAAACCCTAATTGGAAAGGATCTAGGATTTAGTAAAGTTATGAGTATTTTTTTTAATGCAGTCAACTTCATCAGATCACGTGCACTAAAACACAGACAATTTAAAGCTTTTCTCGAGGAAATTAAAGCTGAATATGGCGATGTTCTGTATTATTCTGAAGTCCGGTGGCTTAGCAGAAGCTAGGTCTTGCAACGTTTTATATTGCTCTTCGAGGAGATAAAAATGTTTCTGATAGAAAAAGGACAAGCAGTAAATCATCTCGAACATCCAAAATGGGTATGTGTCTTAGCATTTTTAATGATATTACTGCACATTTAAACGAACTTAATCTGAGATTGCAAATTCAGATTCTAAATTATATTATTATTTCGAAATATTATATTATTATATTTCGAAAGCAACTGTTAAAGAACAATACCTGTCACTTTCCTAATTGCCAACAAATATTTTAAAAATACAATGTGAATAGTTTCAAATATTCCACTCATATAGAACGCACCCAGAAGTCATTCAGTGAGAGATTTACGGACTTTGAGCGGGACAGAATGTTGTTAAAAACATTTGCGAACCCTTTTGAAGCCTCATATAAAGACGCTGACTTCTGTTTACAGCTCGAACTCATCGATCATCATAGTAATGATGAACTGAGTTCAAAATTTAAGGAGGGAATTCTGCTAAATTTTTATAAATGCCTTCCTAAAGAATTCTATTCAAATCTACGACGGATGGCAGCTATTTAAACAAGTCTGTTTGGAAGCACTTATATATATGAACACGCTTTTCTATTGACGAAATTGATCAAATCGAAATATCGGAACAAGTTGACGGATGAAAATCTGTGTTCAATCTTGCGGCTGAACACTACAAACATTACACCAGATATTAAGCGTTTAACAACGGCAATGCAGGCTCAACGATCGCATCGAGGCAAATTAAATTCACTTTAAAATGTAAAGGTTGATTGATCCTATTTTCTATTAAATTTGTGTCAGAGCATTCTTATTTAAATGAAAAGTTTAATTTATGCGGAAAATTAAGTTGTAATTATTATTTAAAACGATAATTATTTAATAAAAAATTTTAATATCTCGTAAAACGTAATAAAATAATTTTAAATTCCTATTTTCCTTAAATTTATATATTCAATATAATTTTCTTTCATAATGCGGCCCGCGGACTCGGAGTAAATGTGTAACGCGGACCTTTGACAGAAAAAGATTGTGCTAAAGTAATCGAAAGCCTCAAAAAGTCATGTTTTGTTTATCGATTAGCTATAGAAACATTTTGGTATTTAGTTGTCTCAGAAATATTTTAAATTACAAAAAAATAAACTTTCGATCATATTCCTCAACAACAAGTTAGGAAAGTGTACCACGTATCACAAATGGGCGCGTTTCGTGCAATAAAGTATTAGAAAGAAATTATATACCTGTACGTAAGGGAAATAGCGTTTTAGTTCTTTTCTTCATGATAAATAATCCATTTTCTTCCTATTTTTAAATATTTCATGAACATGTAAGTAAATTAAACGTTTGTTTGTGAGATTGTTTATGTTAGCAACAATGAAGAAGTAACCATGCACGAAAATTTCAATTCGAATTAAGACATTTTTGTTTGATTTTCTCGATAAAGGCTACTCCTACGATAAAAATATATAGGAAAGGAAATACTCTACTTTATCTACAATTTTTATTTGAAAAATATTTTGATATAAGCAATACTTGATATGACGAAAATTTAATTTTTTATCACCAGCAAAGTGGTACCCCTGATTGGCGTACGAGATTCATTTTTGCGATTTTCTTCTTATATTTGATTGTAAGTCCTTAATATCAAATTTCATGAAAATTCGTTCGGTAGAAGCCGAGAACGAACATGTGGACGGACGGACGCTGTAAGCGAAACGCGCCTAAAAATTGACAATTTACTTATTACGTATTAATGTAAAACCTAAATATTCAATTTATTTGGAAAACTTAAAAATTTTGAATTTCCTACTTCATTTCTTGGATATACTATGTTCAATGGTCGTAATCTAATAGTACAATAACTTTCTTAGAATTTTGTGATATACTAATTGAAACCTAGGTCGATTTTTCTAGATTAGCACAAAGAATTACTGATACAATAAGTATCAACATTCGAAAAATAATGTACCTTTTGGAGAACAACTAATTTAAAAACTTAGTAATTTTTCCACAATTTTATTTTATAAATAATTCACGATAATGGTTTTGCTACACAGTAGCATCATCACCTGATGATGCTTGTGGAAAAAGTACCAAGTTTCTAAATTGTTTATTCTCCACGATGAATAAATTCCACATGATAACGCATCAAACCACGGCTTTGTACTTCTCTGAGATAACTCCAAATGCCGTAACATGTGATAAAACCAGAGGTTTCGGCTACTAATCAGGCGTCTTCAGAAGTTTTTCATCAAAAGTAGACCCTATAATTCTTTTTGTTAGACCACTGAAGGTGGCTGCGCGTGTAGCTGAAACGCGCATTAATTTTTAAGAATCTTGGTCATTGAAGATAATTAAGGGAAGAACTTTTTTCAGTATTCATATACTTAAGCTATTATTCTTGAATTTATTTTCAGCCATATAACTAGCTCTATCGTTTTCAGTGAACAATGAATTATAATAATGGACGCCAAAAAAGTTTTATGTCAACATGCCAAAAATTTTTAAAATTGTTCCAAATGACAAATGCGAAACCACTTAGAATTTAAATCCTGAATTCGTTATAAGTAAATGGTAATTTCTCTCCGTGATTGTTATATGCCACAAAAAAAATTCCTAGTTTTTCAGAATGCTCCCTCTCCAAAAATGTATACGTAAACAATCTACAGCTTTGGCGTCAAAACAAACTCATTTGAGTCCTCCAAGAGAATCTCCCAAGCATAAAATGCCTCTTCCAAAAGGAAAACACACCATACTTATGGATCTGATGCCTGAAACCAACAAAAATCTCATGTGAGTGATCACCTTGCTACAACGTCAAGAGAATAGAAATTCAGGATACTCCCTCGGCCAAGTAGCTTTACTTTTGGAAACGTACGACATATATACATTCTTTAACTTTTCAAAAAGCTCGAAATATCCTTCGGGGGAGAAACGTTCAAAGTTAAACCAGCGAACAGAAATTCCGACGAGGAAAAAAATCCACGAAATAAGCGCATCTATTCCCAAAACGACGCTGGAGCGAAATCCTACCTAACGAAATAAAATATATATATACAAATATATCCCCTTAATACTCGAAGAGCAAAACTATGTCACGGCAGTGGCGCTTCGAACCAAACTTATACTAGACGTATCACGAACGAGGAAAATCAGTCTTTTTATTTTGGAAGTCTGCAAAAATTTTCCTCTCTGCTTCGAATATATTCCAACCCCAAACCAACATCTCCTGAGGCTGCATCGGTAGAACTCTAGCGGAGTGGAGAGAAATTTTGCTTTTTCTTCCTCCCCCATTTCTCTCTCTCTCTCGCTCTATCCCTCCAACCCCCCCTAGCGATGCCCCCAACGTCAGGAAACGAAATCCCCTTTCTCCCCCATACTTCCTCCATTCCCCCATTCCCTCTCTCTCACCCTTTCTCCCCCCTCCCCCAACACCGGCGGTTCCCGCAGCGTGGGAGGCCGTCTCTACACCCCCTCAGTTCCAATGGGGCAATCATTCATTCAACTGGCAAGGAACAGGAGCCCCCCCACAACGAAATCAAATAAAAAGGTGGGAAACCTGAAGGAGGGGAAGGGGAAGGATAGAGGAGGGGGGAAGGAACAGTGGGGGATGGAGCATGAAAAAAAAATAAAAGGACGTCGAGAGTAAAATACGTGCGAACAAGAGGCAAAAAGCAGCGAAAATAGGGGATTGAATGAAAAGGAGGTGTGCCCTTGGAGTATTGAGTGCTGCGTTCTAAGTTTTTTTTTCCTACGCCCTTCGTATTATTTCCCTCCATCCGACACACGAATGTAATAAAGTTCGCGGGATAAAGTGAAGGAAGGGCAGTCGATCAATCTGTAGGAAACGTCAATCGGTGAAATATCAATTACGGATATTGCTTCAATAAGATTAATCGAAATGTTGTAATAAATCGAAGCGACACGTAAGGACGCAATAGCTAGATTTTGAGTAAAAATGCGTAACGCATAAGGTGAAATACAAAATCGGATTGAAAACAATGAATTACGCCTCGAAGGAATTATTGTTTCAACTTTGAAGCATTTTTTGACATTTTTGAAAATTCGTAAGTCAAAAAAGTAATGATAAATATACCCACAAATGCATATTCCTTATCGCTGACAATGAAGTAGGGTATTATATACCCGAAAGTCTTCCGACATAATGTCTCTCCGTCGGGGCTCTCTTCGACCTGTAGTGCCCACTGGGCTTCCTATTTGCCATCCTTACTTCCTCTTTTTATCTTCTCCCTCCAAATCTCCTCCCTCTCACTCTCAAACTCTCTCCCTCTTTCTCTTCCTCCCATTCTCCTACTTCTCTCCCTCCCACTTCCCTATCTCCCTCCCATTCTCCCTCTTTCTCTCGCTCTCTCCTATTCTCCTTCCACTCCCTCCCATTTTCCTCCTTTCCCTCACTCATTCACTTCTTCCCTTTCTACCTCCCATTCTCTTTCCCTCTCCTCTCTCTCCTCCTACCTCTCTCCTTCTCACTCTTCCCTAAAAATGTAGCTATCTCTCTCAGCGTGTCATAAATGAAATATTACTTACTGACATATAAGGAGAAAAAAACGGCGAACGGAAAATACAGACAACAAAAAAGAACGGTAGATAACGCAGTTTGAAATGAAGATAGGAACAAGGAAATTTATTTGAGAATAAGCACTTCAATCTTCGTTTATACTTAAGTTCTAATTTTATTTTTTAAGACATAAAACGAGCTCGATAATTATCTAATGAACTGCTAATGATGGTGAGAACAATGTATAAAGACAGTGATATTACGTTATTGTGTGCTTAATAAATAAAAATATGTAGACATATTAAAAGGGCACTCCGCTTCGTAAGTAGGATTTTCAAAATAGGATTGGCACAAGTAAAGAATAATAAAATCCTCCACGATATTTTTTCCTTCTATCTGGAAGGGAGAACCAAAAACTTCCTTCATAGTACACACAGTTTTTCGGAGAGAAAATGTATATATTATAAATAATATATTCCTTAGCAAATAACGTCACGGTCAATTTTATACCGTCATTCTAAAAGTGCACGCATTTTCTCATGCCTACGTGCACACTTTCATACGAACGTGCCTGCTGTGAAATGGGGAAAATTTATTACCACAGCAACGGTCGCGTTGCATTACATTAATAAACTGTCTGCATAATTCCAACGACGTATTGAATATACATGCCGGAACGTCTCATCTTTCGATCGATACAGTCCAAGGAAGGGAAAATCGTTCTTAGCATTCACTCACTATTCCCGGCATACGTTTTCTACGAGGTCCTGTTCACTTCCAGTTGCATCAATTTTTATATGTACTTTTGGGCCTTCTATGTTATTATTCTTGCCGCGTCGGATGAAACGGAAACTTATATATTCCAAATGCCAGCTTCAGGATTTCCCTCGCTATGTTTTTTCTTTTTACCGCGAGAAGAAATAGTACGTGTCCGGAAGGTTTTATGCACGAAGAAAGCCATTTCGACAGACAAATTACGAGAGGTTTGCGCTTTCTCCGTCATTCGATCCACGGAGCGAACGATTCGTCAATTTTTCGGAGAAACGCCATATAAGTCCGGTTCCAGATGGTTTTTGGGCCGTAAATATAAAACAGGATAAAAACATAAATTTTTTATTCTGATCACTTCGTCAAGATAGGGAAAAACTAAAATTTTGAACACTATATGGGAGCGTAACCAGATCATTTTAACTTTGGAATGAAAAAGAAAGTAATTATTATGAATTCTACATTAGGCATCGATAGAGATGCGTAGTTTAATCCGGATTAACCTACAATTCAAAAAAACTCGTACATATTTTAGGCATGAGGAGAAATAACGACATTTCAGAATTGGGTGGGAATTCCAACTACCATAATAACACCATACAGATAGTAACACAGAAAAATTGTGTTCAACTATTGGAAACTAAGCCACAATAAAAAAGATAATTATAACATATGAGCATGAAGAACTTTTTAATTTTAACAGTTAATCAGAAACACCCTTAAATACGTGCAAGCATACATTTTATACTTTGGACGGGTTAAGCAATAAGACAAAATAATACTCACTAAAATATGGTTCAATTGGCCTCCAAACCTAGTTGATAAGGACAAGAGCTCACCTGAAAGGATAGAAAAGCAATCGTTAGTTTCAATTATTTCATAAATATAACATTTTTATTTTATTCCATTAAATTTAATTTAGAGGCTGACATATATGAACGCTGCATTTTAAATTCAGATTAAAAATGTGCATTACCGTACAAATACGCATATAATTATTACAAAATGATAAATTAAATTTGTACCTGCTCACTTCAAGTTTATATGAGAATAAAAATAAAACGCATAAAAACTGTTTTATAGTACAATATGAATGGGAATATAACAAATTCCGATTAATCCCTCACTTTCGAGGAAAATATATTTCTACTTGTTACCATAATAATTAATATTAAAACAATTAATGCTGTAAATGAGATTACAAATTAAATAAAGCAACTTGTTCAACAATGCTCATCCTTCCCCAAATAAAAACAATATTTACTAGTGAATCACCTGCTTTCAGTGTATTGGTTACGGCTACATTGTTGAATTAGCTGTTTCCCCGAAAATTTTCGCTCTAACTCGGTATGCGTTTGCACCAAAGTATTTTTAAACCTCTCGCATCAAGAGCAACTAGATAATAACAGACAATTTGAAATTGCGTGCGGCAATTTTTATGATTCCTTTCTTTAGAAGAGCGGGTATCATATTTAATAGCGGATTTAAATCCCACCTCCGGGGTTGATTATGCATGATATTACATTTACTGATAATTGAAAAATAAAAACCGTAATAATCCGTATGGAATATGATCTTGAATTTTACACGAGCCTCAAACATAAAGGTAAACTAATGGAAGGAGATTTAATGTAGATTTTTTTAATAAAGTTAAGAATTACATGTAATATTAATTACTAGCACTACCTTAGGAAATAAACGTTAATTTAAAATGAGCAAAGGAAATATGGGGGGGGTGTTGTCTTGTTACGGGCAGTCACTAAGCCACATTACGCATTCGATATAAAACTCACATCCTTTCCAGGTTAACACGAAACCCATTTTTTCGACTTATTTTAAATTAGTAACTCGCTTGGTTTAAGAAGTATCTAAAATGTAAACTATTAGGTGTGTCACAAAAAGTAGCACAACTTCGAAATAAGTTTGTTTGAGTTTGAGATCTTAAGGAATTCTTTTCTTAGCTCCAAAAAATATCGAAAAATCTCCTTAGATGCGGTCGAATATTTAAAAAAAACCAAAGAAGTTGGTTAAATTAATTATTTTTTTATATTAAAAATTGATAAAATATTGACGCTTTTTTTATTGCTCGATTTCTCCCCCTTTCTCCCAATCAATGATTGCAAAAGTGAAGCGTTTACGCAGTGGCGTAGCGTACATGTAGCAAACCGGTGCAATTCACCGGGGCCCCCAGCCAAAGGGGGCCCCCAAATGACCCTGACATCATATATGTTTCATGATAAAATTAATGATAGGAGCCCCAAAATCGAATTTTGCAAGGGACCGTCATAAGAGTTTGCTATGCCACTGCGTTTACGGAATATAAACCACTCGCGTCCAACGTCCGGCCTATGCGAAAACCCATCACTCAAAAATAAAAACAAACAGTGGGAGAAGGGCCCAGCAAACCCATCCCATTCATATCCTAACGGCATAACCGAGCAATCCATTTGAAACCACGTCATCTTCGCATGCTCCTCGAATAAGAGGATACGGAAAAGTACGGCATTGAAAATAATCCTATCCCCTCTCCTCTCCGTTCACCGGCAGACAGATAGCTCCGATCTCAGATCGATCATTCGCGAGCGCCTTATTTTACAGCAAAAAATTTAAATGTGTTATAAGCAGAACGTCAAACAAGTAAGAATTAAAAAAAAATCAAAAATAAAATCTTGTTACTTAATAAAGTAGGCGGCCTTAAAAGAAAAAAACAAGAAAATTTTCAGATTATTTGTCCGTTATAAAATATTTTGGTGTCATATTCTTTTCATTACTGTTGGTTTACATATCATTTACGCAATAATTTCGCTTTGATCAGAGGTTTTCAAGGTTGAGTTTCATTAAAATAAATTGATGTGTCCAAACATGACTTTCTCCTTACGTAAGTTGTCAACTAAAAATCAAATAAATACGGCGACAGGAACAGTTCAACTTACACGCTTCTGTGCTAGCGATTAAATTGTTGTCACGACCACGCGCGCGAGCTGCCCACTAACCGTCAATTTCGAAGAAAATTGAATATCTCTTGAAATATAAAATGTTAGTTCAAACAAAAGTTGTAGAAAAAAATAATATCTACAACTTTTATTTATGTGTAAGTTATCAAAAATTCAGTTTTTAAACGAAATATTTAAGAAAAACTAAAATTTTACAAGAGTAAACCGCTACTTCCAGTAAACCGATTGTTATCAAAATCTTTTCAAATATTAATAACTAGCTGGAGTTACCCGGCGTTGCCCGGAAAAGATTATAATCCATTCAATAATTAAGACAGTATTTGGTTAAAGTAGAAATCGCGGGAAAACGTTTCGGAACTCTGCCATCGATATAAAAACAGTTCTCCATATTTTGTTTAATACTGTTTAGGTTATAACCATTAACTTCGTGATGAGAAGTGTAAAGCCAATTTCAACCAAGGTGGATATGTGCAACTTTGGCAGAACAAGAAAATGCCCCCTCTATATCTACGCTTGTGAAAGAAAATATAGTTGCTCTTGTTAGCATTCCCAACATCATATCTAGTCGAGAAGGGATTCAGTGGAGTCAACAATCTCCTGTCAAAAAAAAAAAAAAGAAATCGCTTAAAAGTAACAGAAAGAAGAGATCTTTGAATGACCCTTACAGATTTGATTCCCTGGTTTGTAGGCACCACGCACAAAGTACGCATTGAAATGTCTGTCAAATGTTTATTTTAATATTTGTTTTGGGATTAATAAACATGGTTAAATTTGAAGTCCTTTTAAAAATTTATTTTATGAAAAATTTTATTGTTAAGTTGACACGGAAGGTGGGCGGTAAACTTATTTCAAATGGCAAAATATAGTAATGGTGGGCGGTGAATCAAAAAAGGTTGAAGACCACTGATCTATACCATCACAATGTGCCCTCCACCACATCTCGCTTTTTTGACTTCCCTCCTAATGTTACGGTTTATTTTTTCGATGAATTTTTCTTCCATATTCAGATTCTTCTTCTTTCTCCATCTTTTTAATCATCAATTTTCCCTTATTACCGCCGGAAATAACAACAAATATAAGTAGTCCTAAAATACCCAAATTTAAATAAAACGAACCGCAATGTAAATTTTTGTCAAAAGCTACGGAATTGGATATTAAAGGCAGTTAAAGAAACTAGGCAAATCAAGTAGCTTACAAAACTATTACTAGCTAGAAAAAGCCCTCGTCCTGTTTTATTTAACGTTTTTGGAGGAAGGGATTCCACGTTTCTATTTATAACACATACGACCATCCATTAGCTTTTAATGTTGCAGAAAACGTTTGAAGAGCACTCAGCAAGAAAATAGGTCGCATGACCATGTGGACGGCGGAACAAAAAATACACGTAGAATGAGTAGAAACCGACATAGAAATTTCCAGATATATATTGGCGTAACGCACAGTATGTAAGCGTGAGTTTTAAATTTCTCACGCTTACATACTGTGCGTTAGGCCAATATATATCTGGAAATTTCTATGTCGGTTTCTACTCATTCTAAGATAAATAATAATAAAACTAAAGTAAATTTTATGCAAAAAATCAAGAAATTATACATTAGTAGTGGAATTTCCCGTTGAATTTCAACGGATTTAGTGAAGCTACTACAGGACAACATACAAACTCTTTAAAATATATAGTAGATACTTTTAACTTACAATTAGCTTTTCGTACCAATTAATCATCTTTGCTTGTAACAATCCGTTTCCGAACGTATCGTATTCAAATATAACGATAATTGTATTTCCTATCATATATAATTATCACTTTCGCCAAATCCAGCTTCATATCTTGTGTAATTATGCCTATGAAATGTTTACATTTATGTCTTGTAAGCAAGAAACCCGTGAAAAAGCAACGTACAGTTGTCCATGATTGAACACTGACTCCGGTAAATGTACACCAGATACGTGAACCTATTTACGTTAATAAATATTATAATGTAGACTACAATGATTTTACTTACTAAAATAGATTCCAGTATTCAATAGACGAAAGAAGGTTCAATTACTTTCATCAATAAACGCTTCCTGAATAATAATCAGAATCTATTTACGTTGCTATCCATAAAAATCGATCGTTTCGTTGCTTAAACAAAAGTGCGAATCGAATAACGCTAAACTTTCTTCTATTTGTAAGCTTCATTGAAGCTAACTGAATCGGAGGTAACAATGACGGCCGCCTTGGCAACGCCCAAAAGGGGTACGAAAAATCCACAATATTTCGAAACAAATAGCGTATTTCTGAAAACTTCGACCGTGTAACATGTAAACTTCGCAGGAATAAGATATTATACAGTTTTATTCATCGAATAAAGCAAAAACGAAAAAATCGGTCCATATTTACATATTTTAATACCTTGCAAGTCAAAAAATGGATTCATACGTGTTATCTTATGGAAAAATGTTAATCCCCTATATTGGCAGCACTGATTAATCTCGGTTGACCAAACCTTGACCATTCACTAAGTTAGGATGTAAGCAAGAATCGTACCAAATTTGGTTATTCTAGCTTTTATCGTTTAGGAGGAGTTCCAAGAAAAAACCAACAAATACACAAACCAGCAAACACACCCTTCAAAATATATTATAGTAGATTATAAAATGAAACATTTTTAAGCTTGAATTTTAATAGAAACGAAAGAATGATAGATACTTATCTACTTCCAGTTCGACTCATGTCTACTCCAGTTGAAGTATATTATTTTATTTTACATTCTGGCATAATCTATACCTTACACGGGTTTTCCTCTCTCTAGCAAACATTTCCTCAATCCTAAATTCGGGGGATAATGGATGAGAATACAAGAAAATGTCGCTCCCCCCTGAAATCAAGTTATCGAGGATATATTCTTTCCTTCAAACCGCTATCCCAGAAACAACAATACCTCTCATATACACATCTCGTTCCAATCAATAATGCAAAAGTTTTATTTTTAACTAGAATTTTTAAATAAGCTTTTTATCCCCAGTAACGATATTTTTAGGTTGTAAAAAACAGCGATTGAGTCGAAGTAAGTATGAAAATGAACGCTGATGATTCTCATGACTGACTCGATGACTGTGAATAAATATATTTAAAAACTTAAACATTTCTGGATATAATAATAGCTGTAAACAATGTCAAAATTTTTAATATAAATTACGAAACAATCTTAAATATCTATTAATCACGTTTTACATAAAGAAATTACAGTAGTAAATTATTTTCCTGCAACTACTTTCCTATTACATATTAGTATAAATAGATGCATTAAAATATTGTCCGTTACGCGTAGCAAAAATTTAATTTAGGAGTGGCTTGTGTTATGATCCTTTATATCGTAAACCGCTATGTACGTTATATTTTTCTAAATCTGCTCTGTGACTCGTTATTTACTCACGGCATACTGTAGAGAACAAAGCATCCACTCCATCTTATACCATCTGGAAATTTATTAGCGAAAATAAACGGGAGCGGGATGCGATAGTATCCCATTCACAAAGACTTGAGCTCATGCCTAGATAAATAATTGCAGTTTCCTTTGTGTCGCTTCCCTCGCAGTGACCGCACTCCTATTATAATTGGAGAATAACTTTGGCATGCTCTCTCTCCCTCGCTTCCGAAAAACATGTTTTTAAAAATTCAACCGCACAGAATAACAGCTACCTTCACATTAGCTATATTAAACAAGAACAGTTAATTTCATTAATTATCAAGGGACTTTGTATGCTTTGATTGGCTATTTTCGAGCATTACCTATTAAAACAAACTTTCGAAAAATAATACCTTCAAGACATTTTGCAAATTTCGAACATAGATTTTTAGATCAATGATACTAATTTGTTCCCAACGCTCTCGTATAAAATATGTACTCATCCTTTTTCGAATACAGCGGCGTCCTAATTAAAATAATTCGAACTGCGCGCGCAAGTGCATGGCTTGGGTTCAAAGCAAACAAAGCTCGATTAATAAATTTCCGAGTACAAAAGAGCTCCGCCTCTCTTGTAAATTCTTCATCAACATTTCAAATTAATTGTTGATTCAAATTCAATTTTAATTAAAGTTTAAATTTTCGGATCGATATCATCTCTCCCTTTAAATAATATGGATGGAGGAACGAAACAAAGTGAGCAAAAAAATTGAATTGAAGACCTTGTATTTGTTACGAAATTTCTCTGACTTATAAGATAAAAATATTTTCTTCCTATTTAATAATATTACATGCACACGTAAGGAAATTAAACGTTAATTTGGGAGATTGCTCATGTTAGCAACAATGAAGAGGTAACCATGCAAGAAATTTTCTAATTGTGTTCAACCCGATATAACACATTCTTGTTTGACTTTCTCGATAACGGCTACTCCTACGATAAAAATGTATAGGGAAGGAAATACTCTACTTTATTAGTTCTACAACTTTTATTTGAAAAATATTTTGATATGAGCAATACTCTACGAGATATGACGAAAACTTAATTTTTTGTCCCCAGTAAAGTGGTACCCCTGATTGGCGTACGTGATTAATTTTTGCTATTTTTCAATTATTTCCTTTTTTCTAGTCTCAATTTTATTTTTGTTAGGCCCTCTTGCCTGCCATGTTTTAACTTCTAAACGTTAACTAATATGTAGACAACATCCAAAAAACCGAATCCAGGAATGGAGGATGGAAGGACCAAAGGTGTAATTTCGTTCGTCGGAAATCTTTGCAGATATTTTTTGTATGCCATTCATTTCTGACGGCTTTGCTTTGCATATGTAACATACTTGGGTTGATCTTGTATCCGTCAGAGAATTGCATACTTTTCCGTCCATCATTGTCAGCAGTAATTTATAATTCACAATGATATTTGGTGACACTTCTGTCGGACATAATTCTGATATTTGTTGTTGGAAACATTCTATTTCTCTTTGAGTTATTTCTGGGGGTTCTTTAAAAAATGTAAATTTAATGGGTCTACAAAACCTCGTCGAAGATGGGCTTGGATTTTGCCACACTATCACTTTGTCATCAGGCTCATTCGATTTCGGATAAAATAGCTGCAGTGGTACAAAGGAAACAATAATTACAGATGAATCATCTTGTCCGTCTCCCGAAAAGCGTTGTTTATAATTGCCCTGTCCCGAGCTCCCGTCACAACCCCATTTACATATCAAAGTTAAACTCGTAATTTCTGCAGGAGTTGTTTTTATCACCTCTTCTTTTAGACAGCAAATCCGTTTTGTAGTAATATCTAAAATATCTTGAAGTTTCACTTGCGCTGACTTTTCGGTAACTTCAGTCTCGGGATAACATACATTTTTCGCCATAATAACTGCATTCCATGAAGGGTAAACCTTTACATTATGGTTCTTGGCTTCAGATCTGATCAAAAGATATTGTTCCTTACCTAATTTTGCGTTTATTATTAAAGAAAGCGCCTCCTCAGGTGTGTATGCAATTGGTTTATCGCCCGACCTCCCAGATAACAAATATGCCCTTCTATACTTTTGAGCTCGCATCGGCGTGGTTGCAGCAACATCGCGTAATACAGAAGCAGCAGATCGCTCACCGCGACCTCGTAATCCTACTTGTGTAGCAAAAGCTAACCCTTCGACACTTTTCTCTTGAAGCAATTCTTTCGCCCTAATTTGTTTCCTTCTAACACCACACTCTTCACACTTCTTCAGCGGCGGACCACGTTTTCGCGATTTACTCGGGCCAGTTTCAATGTTTTCTTCAGGAAAAACTAATTCGGTATGTAACCACTGAGGGGTTTGTGTCTGAAAACGTTCCTTGATTCGGTGGCACTTTTTCCAACGAAGTTCAAGATTTTTTATAAATTTCGTAATTGTTTCTTTCACCAAATGTTCACTGACATCTACTTTTGTACGTATATAGTCCGTAAGACGATCACACAACTCCACCCTTTTCAAACTTTTGATTTTTAACCACTCCAAATACAAGTCCAAACGCATTATTGCGCGCAATGTACCTGGAAAAAAGCGAATAAAATTTTAATGTGCGCATATGTGCATTTTATTTTTTTCATATAAGTGACTCAGTATATAAGAAATAAAATAGTATGATATGAGCCCCTGCAAGTACCTGCAAATTTTGTAAACTCAGTGTAAAAAAAGAAAAAGTAAAAAACCAAAGCCGTAAAATAAGTGTCTTTTTAGAATGACTTTTTAGAATTATTTTATATAAATTTATAATATAAAATGTATATAAATATTCAACTAACCTTGCTGTATCTCAGCCATCATAAAACTTTCACTATTCACTTAGAAAACTCGAAAACAGCAACTGTTAACAACAAGCGATAAGCAGCGACTGACGCTTTCGAGTTACGCGCATACATAGTTTGCGCGAGTTTCAAGTTTCACTAATCATTTTCTTTGTACCTGTTTACAAACTGTCATTTGTTTTCAAATAGTTTGAAATGTTCTTGGCACGGTACTATGTAAGTTTGCTTAAATTTTAACCTGTATTTAATTCGCGCTGCATTCATTCTCTAAACCACTGTGAGACCGACGATAATAGGCGCTCACGCTGTAAGCGAAACGTGCCTAAAAATCAGTCAAAAACTTTTTGAGCGGCTATTAAATAGGTACATCGGTGCTAAGCTGGGATTTCACGAGATTTTAACAAATGGAGCATCGTATTTTATATATTAGTTTATTTCAATCGAATCTAACAAGCAATAAATATAAATAACTTGAAAATATGGACGACTGCAGAAGAGACGGCTCAAACTTTAAGCGAAACAAAAAGGTCACAATAAAGTAACAAGTCCCATACTGCATGGTTATGAATGGAATAATATGAAAATTACAGGACGCCATCGATAAAACCCCAATAGGGGAGGTTCAACAATCGAATGGATGGGTGTGGGGATTAATTTGTCTAAAATTTTGAGAGGAAGCCGGTTATACAGTAAGATTTCATGTGTATAAATATGCACCCCTTACGACATAAGTAGTAACTTATGGATAGACCGTATTGAAGATAAAAGACACGAAAGTCAGCTAAAATTGTCGTAAAGAGTTCATAAGCCCTAAATATGTATTTCGGCCACTAAAATGGACTCATACTCGATTTCAGTATCTACGGTTTAAAAATTCTCGTTTTGTCAACTACTATGCAGTCTTAAGTATACGCGGCTTTCCGCACCAATATCATTAGGCTAATTAATAACACTGAAATTTAAGTTATCGAAAAAATTAAGTACAAACAAATATTTGTTAAATGGAAAGACAGAATAGATCATTTTGACATTATATTATCATTTCTCAGTAATTCATTGCTCTTTAAACGTATTTTCTTTTTCAATTCTGTATAAAAACATTTTTGAAGTATATCAGACTTTTTAAACCTTAAGTGTACGTCATAAGACTTAAGGATCACTTACACTAACGACTTATATTCCATAAGCCATGTCCCTCGTCAGGAATATAATATCCGCGGTTGGTGAAGGACGTAATTAATAAATAAATGTGTCATGTTTTATATAACACATGGTATTTGGTTCATTCATCCGTACGTGCAACCTTAAACCTAATTTGTTTACATATATTTTTAGGTCGCGGAATTTCAGTCCGGGAATCGTGCCCAATTTGCGGTCTTAGACTTGACGGTGTCAAATGATTATCACAGACAATAAGGTATTTTGTTAGCTACATTGTTATTATAGGCAAACACGTTATAAAGGGGTTAATTGATATGAATGTGCTCGTTCAGAATAATAAATGTTATTTTTTGAAGGGCGACGTAAAAAATAACGCTGTTTCGCTTCTTTTTTGCAGAGGTAGAACCTAAAGTGAAGTTTCCCGAATAAACGCCAAAGGAATAGTAATGCGGGACCAGGATAAGGTAAGCTACGCAGTTAAGCATGTAATAGCATGTTAGCCCAAGAGAAGACAAACTATCTGCATGCAGACACAAATGCATATATATGAGTGTGTATACATGAACTCTATACACACACACACACACACATGCGTAATAAATTTCCATATAACCACCCATCCGTACAGTATAAATATGCGACGTAAGAAAATACAATGATGAATCGATAAAGAAATTTTAATCATTTTCTTTAATGCATTACAAAAGAACTTTCAGAGTAGGAGACTGAGACAAATCTGGTTTAAAGATAAAGAACCTGCAATGTTTTTCCTTTTTAAACTTATATTTCCAACCTGTAAAATGTGCTATGCAAGATAAAGTTAGATGAAAAATTATAAACCTTTCGTGTGTTTCACTTGGTGGGAAAATGCTTGTTTTGGGAAAAACGTGACAATCGATGCAGCTTGGAGTAATTTTAGTGACAATAATGAAAAATTGTCAACCATAGGTTCGTTTTATAATGTTTCCACATATTTATTCGTTATCGGAAAGAATGGTAAAATATCATAAAATAATTTACTTACCATATTTGCACAAATAAATTATAGGGAAAATAAACCATGTTAAATGTTACATTAAACTTATAATATACATAAACTTACAATATGCATATATAACATAATGAAGGCGAAGATAAACTTAATGCGCCTTGATTTTTATCAAAAAACCACATGAAAACGAAAACAAGTAAATATGCGAGATAATGAAGGACGTGTTTGCAAAGTTGATGGATATAAATTTTGTTTAAATAATAATGTACGTTAATGATATGGGCACATTATTTCAGAAATTCTGTTTTTTTCCTGTCTAACTGCCGTAACCTGCGTCATCTTGTTATTTCTCTTTCAAAGGGGCATGTTTTGAAAAAAGAAAACATTCAGTGTTTACCGACGTAATGACCTTTGAACAAGTTTCCGCAATGCTAACGACGGAAATAAGAGAGTGGATTTCGAATAATATTTAAACAACTTCTCCTATAATATTATTACATTCATCCAATTATGAGTGAAAAAAATTAAATTGAGTTCCGATATGGTAATTAATCAAATACTATTTTACATTTAAATTCAGGTGTTAAAACTTTTTACGGGATACCCAGATTTTATTCTCTATAAATGTCAATTACGGGTAGTAAACTCCAAAAATAATTTTTCTAGAAATATCGAGATAGCAAAAATATAGTTTTTGTCGTAATGATAACAGCCTAATCAATATACTTTTACAATGCATTATTGGTTATCTGTATGGAAAGTATACACAGTTAAGATGAATTTATAAGATCTGAAAAGGAGTTTATGTGGTGCAAATAATTAGTATATATAATATATTCCATTACTGTCACTTAAAATGAATTGTGAACGCTTTTATATCTCCCAAAAATCAATATTTTATCTCAATGGAACTGCTCAGAAGACATAAATAATGAGTGTCCCTTCATTAAAAGAAGATTCAAATCAATAATTAATGTAAGGTTTCAAATAATTAACATGAAATAATAATATATTTCCATTGCTTTTCTTATGTACTCCATAATTAATACCTTCTAATAACACATCCTTTCAATTATAAACTTTTCTTTTAATAAGTTAAATCCTTCCCGATATTAATTAACAAATAATTTAATACAGCATTAACTAATGCTGAATAATTATTCAAGGCATAGTTACAATCAAATATGTTTACGCTATGAACACATCATTATCAGGTAGATAATAATCCTAGAGAACTAATTTCTTTTATTTACGTAATAGAATGTAATATTATGGCAATAAAACTGCAAATGTATTATGAATCTTGAAAATCCTTAAGCAAAGGACTGTTACTGTCACGACAAAAATATAACGGAGAATTGATAAAAATATGCAAAAATACAGTTTTTCTTAAAATTTATCCTTTATAAATGGACATAAGTTAAAATACAGTATAACTTTCAAATATTTAACCTAGCTAAAACATTTAACGAATTATCATTCGCTTTGAATATCCTGAATCTAGTTAACGACTGTTATATAGGATCATTTTTATGCTTCTCTTCATCTACGCGCTACAGCGAAGCTACCGACTTTGACCTATATAATCAAAATAATCCTAAAGATCTGAAATGTATTAATTATTAATAAAACGTTGAACAAATTAAAAACTCTATTTTTATATACAGACCGAAAATTGAAATTAATTATTTTAACAAACCTAAAACCAGTAACGACAGCTTACAATTTTAAAAAATTCTCACCGTCCGTCCCTAAAAATGAAATTGCATGTACCGCCTTTAAAAAAAACGTTCCAAAACACTGGCCAAACTATATGTGTAAAAACAACGAGGACAAAAAAAACAAGCCGAAGAGAGAGCTTTGGGCGGCGGCGGAGCTTAGCGACGATGCGATAAAAGCATTTAACAAAAAAATAAAGGGAAAACTAGAGGTCGGGGAAGAGTGGACACGGGAAGAGGAGGAAAAATTAAAATAGCCGGACGTCACCGGTGTTGGTCCCGCAAATGAACGGCAATTGCCGGTGGGAGACATTCTCTCCCTACCCTTTCTTCCTCCACCTCCTAACCCTCTCTATGGCTACCATCGACCTCCCTCTGCCAACCGCCTTAACAACCTCTCTATTTCGCCTCTCCACCTACCTACCTCTCCTTCGCCCTCCATTCACTTCTTCTTCCCTATATCCCTCCTTCCATCTCTCTCTGGCACTAATTGACCTCCCACCTCCCCTCCGCCCGCACCTTCCTCCCTCGAGCTCCTTCAAATGTTCCGGTCCATTTTTTTTCCACCAAATTCCGCATCATCCACCGAGGCGTTTAATTTTTTTTTTCGGAGGAATATGGACGAAGAAGGGAAGGGAGACGGAGGTTTTCATTGCCTACGTAGCGCGTAATAACGGTTTAATAAACTATGAAATTGGAATCCGAACGATTATTTGGAAACTACGCTGACGTTGCATCGGGCATGTCCCTCTTATTCTGTTTCGTTTACACGAAAATGGGTTTGAGACTCATTGCTCGAGGAAAGAACATTTATCTGAATTTTGGGTAACATTTGGATACAAGTGTGTAAAATGGAGTATTGAATTAATCTCATAAATTGCCTCTGGAGCAAATATGACATAATTAAGTATCAATACAACACTAACAGACACATACACGATACTACCCTTCGGCCTTAATTAACCTACAGCAACGACAGTTTTATTCAGATCCAGCAGAGAGAATGTAAAATAATGATACGGGTAAATTAAGAAACTTTTCAAAACGTAATTTATAAGGAAATGTGGATTTTTAATTATATGACTTGTTTTATTTACTGTGTGGTTAAATGCGTGTTAAATTCTGGTCTTTAATTTCAAATATAAGTTACAATTTTAATTCAGTAAATTATTTTTACCTGTATACTGTAATTTCTAATAAGATCAATTTCTTGTTCTTATTTACAGCTGGCAATGTTGAATAGTTTGACAAAAAACGAACCTCAAATAATGCGTATTATATGCTAAATTTGCTACATTTATAGAGGTATACGAAACTACTATCCTTTTTATGTTTTGAAGCTTCGTTAGTAGACAATTTGTACTCTTTAAATTTACCTTATTCAAACTCATGAGAATTTTAACGATAATTTATTTTAATTAACTTTCAATCTGTTTCTAAATATCCCTTAGCCATTACTGAGTACCACCAACTCTACAATTTTGTCCAATTTAATTCCATTATATCTTAATTACAATATCAACTCCATCGTAAAATCAGTATATTTAATGGAAAAAATGTCATTTGTCACAAAAGACTAACCATAATTACCGAGTGGAAACCGTTCCATCGATACAACTACGACGCTTCAATTTTATTTCCCTAATTCCATCCGTCCTTACTTCTAATATACGCCGTAAATTTGAACGCCTTCCCTTTCCTATCCTTCACTTCTTACGGATTTCAGTTTTTCCTAATTCCCTATTCCTTTGCCACTTTCTCTCGCTGTATGGAAAACTTCTCTTTCTTGTCCTTATTTGTAGGCCATTGTTACGCATCCCTTTCCTCCTCCCTTCGCTCACTCGTCCGATAAATTCCCAATACTTCTCCATCATTCTCATTCTTTAACAAATCTTCCCTTTTCCCTGCCTATTTCTCTTCCCACATTTTTTCCTTCTTCTCCCATCCAGGTTCCACCTCCTTCGTCTCCCTCTCGCTTTCCGCCATACTTTATCAACCAACCTACCTCTCTCTCTCTCAGCAGTTCTCCATTCCCATCTAATATACAAACGCTCACCCACTCTATCCCTTTCTCCGCTACACTCCTCCGCCCTCTAACGCCTCCCTCTCGACCCTCTTCCCGCCACCCTTTCGCCCCTCCTTCCCCATTCTCTCTCTCTCTCTCTTCTCTCTCTCTCTCTCTCTCTCTCTCTCTCTCTCTCTCTCTCTCTCTCTCTCTCTCTCTCTCTCTCTCTCTCTCTCTCTCTCTCTCCTCTCTCTCTCTCTCTCTCTCTCTCTCTCTCTCTCTCTCTCTCTCTCTCTCTCTCTCTCTCTCTCTCTCTCTCTCTCTCTCTCTCTCTCTCTCTCTCTCTCTCTCTCTCTCTCTCTCTCTCTCTCTCTCTCTCTCTCTCTCTCTCTCTCTCTCTCTCTCTCTCTCTCTCTCTCTCTCTCTCTCTCTCTCTCTCTCTCTCTCTCTCTCTCTCTCTCTCTCTCTCTCTCTCTCTCCCTCTCTCTCTCTCTCTCTCTCTCTCTCTCTCTCTCTCTCTCTCTCTCTCTCTCTCTCTCTCTCTCTCTCTCCCCTCATATGCCTCCCTTAGCCTCAGGTACAGCGTGTAGTTGGTGCTTTGGCCATATTGAGGCCGACCCTGCGGTCTCCAATGGTCAGGGGCAGTTTCCCGATACGGCTGTAGAGAAAGAGAGTGGGTGGAGGTGGAAGGGGAAATGGGAGGATAGAAGGCGGGAGGTGGGAGCGGGAGCAGACAAGAGGGAGTGACGCGGGGGTGGGAGGAATAAGGGAGAGAAGCCGTATAGGTAGGTGTAGAGGAGAGGAAGAGTGGGGAATGGCCTAAGCGTGGAAGCAGAGAATTGCCTTCTAGGGTGGGATTTGGAGATAGAGAGGGGAGGGAGGGAGTTGAGAGGCGGTGGGAGAGATAGGAAGATAGCGAGAGAGGGAGGAAATAACGAGGGAGGAAGAGGGAGGGATGTGGTAGGGAGAGAGGAGAAAGAAAGGGACCGAGGGTATAACGAGAGGGGGAAGAGAGAAAGGGAAAGTAGAGCAAGGAGGAGGAATAGAAAATTGAGAGATACGGAAACAGGAGGATAAAGAAGCGGCATTGAGGGATCCAGAGAGGAGGAGGACAAGAGATGGAAATAAATAAATAAAGGTGGAGGGTGGAGATATGGAAACAGGGAGAGAGAGGAGATGGAAAAGATTGGGAAAGTAGGAGGGAGAAAGAGAGAAAGAAATAGTGAGAGAGGAAGAATAAGAGGACGGGAGAGGAAGAGAAAGACATGGATAGGCAGGGAGTAGATAGTAAGGGGAAAGAGGATAGTGGGAGAGAGTGAAGGGATGAAGAGTGAGGGAATGAACAGAAAATTGGAAAAAAAGTAAAGTGGGAGGGATAGAGAACGAATAGAAGATAGGAAGAGAGAGAGAGAGGAAAAAAGAAATAAAGGAAGAGAGATGAGGATAAAGGAAAATGAAGACTGGGCGAGAAAGAGTGGGGCGGTGAGGGCAGATAAGAGAAAAGGATTAAAGGAGAGGAAGGGAATTGAACAGGGTTAGTGAAAGTAGACGTGAAAAAATACATCCGTAATTGAGGATGAGAGGGAAAAAGTTCCAGGGTAGGCGTCGAAAAAAGAGAATTTTAGTAGAATGGGAGGCCACTACATTTTGTAATGGGGGAGAGAAAGAGGCTTATGGCCAGCAGGAGGGGCATTGGCTGCTGGACAAAAAAGAGCTAGGGATGGAGAAGGTGATGTACCAAGACAGAAACGAGAAAGAGTGTGTGTGTGTGTGTGGAGGAACATGGAGGAGGATGACACGGAAATGGAGGGAAGGGTGAGGATGAGAGAGATAGAGAGGGGCAGTAGTGGGCCTGCTACGGTTTTCTCTCAGCGGTTAAAGGTCTTCGGTGCTCCAAACTCTGGCCAACGGCGAACTGGATCCTATAAAATAGGGTCAGAATCATACTAACTTCAACCGTACACGGATCAGTTATTGCTCACCCTATCTCTCCTGACATTCACAATAAATGCGTAATGTTGGCTGGAGTAATTCAATACTCCAGTGGTCACTCCCCCGTGCATCCTTTCTCCCTTTCTCTCTCCATCCTTCTCCCTCTCTAACACGTCATCTCTCCCTCTCTTATACTCCACCATCCTCAAACCATTCCTTCCTTTTCCCTCTTCGATTCACTCTCTTCCTCCGCCCTCTTTCCTAACATCCCTTTACTTACCTCACTTTCTCCCCTTAATTTCCCACTATCTCTCCAATTTCTATCTCGCCCACTATTGTTCTTCGTCTCCCTCTCCTTCCTTGCTCTCCGTCTCCCCACTCCCCATTTCGCATCACCCTCTCACTCTCTCAATCTGTCCATTTTCCCCCTCTGCTCTCTCCTGTTTCTCTCTCTCCCTCCCTATCGTTCTCTCCCCTGTCTCTCCCACTTCTCTCTTTACCGGGGGTGGCCAAACCGCGGCTCTTTTATTTTCGTATACGGCTCTTTTAATGTGTTATGCGGCTCTTTCAACTTAGTATACGTCTCTTTAAAATTTTTATTCAACGCCAAAGTTTTTCACTATATAGCACAATGAGGTAGCGTGATGAGAGACATATTATATATTGCCTGAGGGCCATGCATTATATCTGAATTGCTTCGGATATTTTAGTGTCGTACATTTGAGGACAGAATGTGTCATGTGGCTCTTGAAATTCCGAAGATTATCGCATGCGGCTCAGAATGTAATTAAGTTTATTTCCCCTGCTATTACCCTTCTCTCCCCTCATCTATCACCCTCACTCCCTCCTCATCTGTTTCTCTCTCAACTACTCGTTTTGGTATTTTGCTTGTATGTTTTTCTGTTTATTTTATTTTCTGGTTCTTTTCCGTGAAATTATTATATTTTATTGGCATTTGTAATTGTTGACGCAGGGTTAAAAGTAAGAAGCGACTATATAGTCTCAATTTCACCCTAATAAAGTCGTTTGTCTCTCTGTCTGTCCTCTCTCTTCCAATTCTCTTCGTTCCCTCTATCTCCCTCCTCCTCTTATCTCCCTCTCTCCTCTCAACCCGATCTTCTGTGCATCTCCGTACTCCCATGCACGCCCTCTCTCCTCGCTACCTCTCTCTCTCTCAAATCCATTCTATCCTCTCCCTACCATTTCCTTTTATATCTCCCTCCATCTCTCTCCTCCTCCTCCCTATGGTTCCTCTATTCCTTTCCTTTTTCTCCATACCTTATCATCCGCTTCTTCTTATTCAGAGCACCAACGACGCAATATTTCTGGCGAAACTCGCGACTACCAATAAAGAGTGTTTTTTGTCATACTATATCATATTTCACAGACAGAGAAATAGGAAGATCTCCGAGTAGCTTTCTACTTTATTCTCACATTTTTTTCTTACCCATCAAAGTGTGATTTGACGATTTGTTTGCTTTATATTTTTCCGAGTAAGATATTTTTCCTGCGATGGATGTCAACTGCGAATAAATACGTAGGAAAATGCCCGATCGAAGGAGGGGAAAGACTAAAAAAAAAGTCGAACGTTTCTTTTTATTTTTTCGCATATTTTCCTTCCGTATTTTATTTAACTCGTTTATTTGTCGACTGGTGTAATTTCCCATAAAAATGACGAGAATACATGTACTAAGTATTAAAATTATTATATCATTCTGCCTACGTCTTTCTCTTCCTCCATCCAATTCTCCTCCATCCTCTCCCTTCCATTATCCCTCACTCACTTCCTTCCTCGCATTCTCCCTCTGTCCCATCTTCTCCCTTTCTCTTTCACATTCTCCCATCAACAATTTAACCATCACTCTCGGCGATATACGATATATATGCTGTCTTACGTAATGACATTAAAAAGGAATAATGGAAAATATACACGCGCGCAAAGTAAGCATATACATATTTCTCACGTTTAAAAATACAAGCTTCCGCGAACGTTTTCGCTGGGATTATTTAAATTTATTTTACAGGCGGGAGTGGTTCGATTGGTTAGAAAACGGGAAAGGATGGAGGGGGAGAGAGGGGGCAGAGTTTGAACATGGGAGCAAAAGAGAGAGAGAGAGACGAGGGAGGGAACGTAGGGAACGCTGAGCAAATTAAATACGCAACGGATTTCTTTTTAATGGCCTATCAAAGCAGTAGTTGTATAGAGAGAGAGTGGGTTAGAGAGGGAAGGGAATCGGAGAGAGGGAGGGAAAGAGAGGGAGAAACGGAGGGGAATGAGAGAGAGGGGGAGGTAAAGAGAGGGATGGGAGGAGAGGGGAGAGCATCCCTCTCTGCGTGGAGGTTTTGACTGCACGCGCAGAACGGCATCCCGCTATTTTTAAAGCGCTTTTAAACCAACGACCTCCTGCTCGTAATGCTCTCCTATCCTCTTTTTTCCCCTCCTATTTATTTTTCAGATCCCGTCCGTCTGTCCCGCTTTATGGCGCCATAATCCTCGCAGAAATGAAAGGGTCGGAGCGGGACACTTGTGCGGAATTAGAGGCAATGCCTAATTAAAAATGGATCGAAAAAACACGAAAAAAATCTACGTCATGCACCGTCCTTTATTTAGAACGTGTGGAATGAATAAATAAAAGATTAAAAAACTACCCGATACGCCATTCGATCCTTTCTATTAATTAAAAGGGAACGGCATTGACTGGTATAATAGAAAAAAAAGTTTAGAGCGAAGGGTGGCGGTTTCCGAAACGAAAAAAAAAATAAAAGTAAAAAATTAAAAGAGGAGGCAAACAAAACAAAAAAAAATACAAACGAAAACTACTCCGAATTGTCGAAAAATCCGTCCGGCAACTCGCTTTTCCCATCCTTCTCTTCCCTCCTTTGATGATTTATCGAATCGGGCCAACTTGACAACCTAGTTTAGTGCAACATCCGATGCAACGTGACGCGAAATCCCGCCCGTTGCATGTTCGCCCGTCTCTCTTTCTCCCTTGCCCTCTCCCTTTCGCCCTACATCTCATTACAAAAACATCTCCACAAAGAGGAGGGAAAAAATTCCCTGTTGAGGACTGAAAGCGGCGATAAATAAATGGCCCGGTTTTAAGCGCGATCTGAGTTAAAGCAACGTGGCACTGAGATGAGGGGCATCGTCAAGGGTCGATAATGCAGCGACAGTCGCTTTTATGTCGACGAGGCTGGATGGCCATTGATGCTGAACACGGTAGATCTTACACGAAAGAAACTAATCGCTGTTGTATAATGCCATAAAAGGACTGTCTGAATAAAATCAATAAAGGAGAGTCGTCCCGCCTATAACGCAGTATCCTAGAGCGCGGTTTTACGTATACGCGATTTATAAAGTGTGGCCATAGTATCGTAGAAAATGGTTCGGGTTCATGCTTAAACAATTTTTGAAGACCGATTTATCTGATTATAAAAAATAATTTCTGACGCGAAGCATTATTACGCAGTTTTTATGTCAATTTTATGGTGTAGATTTTTGTCTCTTTGTTCCAGTTGCGAGTTTAATAATGAATAGCATCCAGATATGAAGATTATAAGAAATATGTGCAATTTGTATCCATATATCATTGTGATAAACCAAGTGTCATTATATAATACAATTTCATTTTAAGATTTTTAATGTTAATATACCGATTTATTAAGATATTCTCCCGTGTTTTACTATATTATATACGGAATTTCAATATTTAAAATTATTCCGACGGGTCCCAATCTCCCTATTTTCATAGGTTTAAGGTATCCTATAACGTGGTTTTCTATTACACGGAACATATCCCTCGCGTTATATGAGGAACGACTGTGTATGACGTTCATTCATTTTTAAATCCATTTAAACTTCGTATTTAATCTTAAAGCTTCACGTTTACGAAGCTGTTTGGAGTTAAATAGCAAACAGCTTAAAACGGTTCCCCTTACAGGGACAGGAATTTTCCCATACGTAGAAGTATGTTCAGAAGATAAGAAAATCCTATTACGCTGGATTTTTAATAACAAACACTTTTTGACTCGTACAATATTTAATAAAGTGTTTCTGAAATCACTCGTCCCATCGCTCGATGTGCAAAATTGTAATAGCGACTGAAGCTAAAGTCACATTAAAATAACGTAAATGCATATTTAACAAGTTAGGAAAGCGTACAACGTATCACAAATGGGGCGCGTTTCATGCAATGGAGTATTAAAAGCAATTATATACCTGTACGTAAGGGAAATAGCGTTTTAAAGTCGTTTTCTTCATCATAAATAATCCATTTTCTTCCTATTTAATAGTATTACATGCACACGTAAGGAAATTAAACGTTTGTTTGGGAGATTGTTTATGTTAGCAACAATGAAGTAACCATGCAAGAAATTTTCCAAGTTCAACTCCATATAAGACGTTCTTGTTTGATTTTCTCGATAACGGCTACTCCTACGATGAAAATATATAGAAAAGGAAATACTCTACTTTACCAGTTCTACAACTTTTATTTAAAATATTTTGATATGAACAATAGTTTACGAGATATGACGAAAATTTAATTTTTTGTCCCCAGTAAAGTGGTACCCCTGATTGGCGTACGTGATTCATTTTTGCGATTTTCTTATTATATTTGATTGAAAATATCAAATTTCATAAAAATCCGTTCGGTAGAAGCCGAGAACGAACATGCGGACGGACGGACGGACGGACGGACCGACCGACGATAATAGGCGCTCACGCTGTAAGCGAAACGCGCCTAAAAAGGATTGGAGTGCTTGAAAATAATGACACCGTTATTTACATGTAAATTGCTACTTCCAGTGTGTCTCTAAGTAGGTTTATCATAAATGTATTGCAATATAAACTGTGGCTAAAAGGAGAATGTGAAAATGAAAAGCTCTTTCGTTTTTTTTATATTAAGTTCTTTAAATTTAATTGTCTCCATGCCCGTTAATCACAACCTTGCTAAAAATAAAACTGTAATTTCGCCAGGTAGGCTACGGCTTTGAAAAATTCGTAGATAGGTGAACTTTCAAAATAATTAATTATTTAATAAAAACACTCCATCCAATTATTTGTAAAGAAATGTTATTTTATGGATATTTAAAAAAAAGTTATACAACCCTCTTCGAACTTTATTTTATTTTTAGAGGGTCGCGTATTACTTGAGGTTTTATTAATAAGATTTACTAATATTCAATAAGTAATGTTAAAGAATCCAAACAGTTTGAATACATGCGCAAATTAAAATGCTTTTTAATTTGATTTTAACTTAATTTAAAATTAAAATTTAACTGTTGCAATCTACTAGAAAAAGTAAAAAAAAAATCAAGCTCTACCAAAAATGAATAAACCAAAATTCAATCCATATACTAGAAGCGATTTAAGAGGAATGATTAATATTCGCTAAAAACGCGATAATGAACTTGTGAGATAATTAAATAATCAACCCTTTAAAAGATAATACTACCAATCGCGATGCAAGTCACAGAAAAAAACACGATCTTTATTATTCTTTTATTGCGTAAGCATATGTTATAGCCCGTAGTTTCCATTATGCAAACGCGAAAATTTATTCCAACAGCCTAGTTAATATGCATTATGCGACCTAAGTTGGAATAATCATCGCGAATGTATTCATACGGTCTACTTTTACGTCTAAATTGCCCAGCAGTCAATTGCAAATTGGTTATTTTCTCCGAAAACGATTTTTTGGAAACGCTTAATGTCTCGCATATGCGTTAAAAGTAAAAACAAAACCGATTTATAGCGTGGATTCTATATCAAACGGTTATTTAATCTTTTAAGATTCGGCTTATCTGCGAATTCGATTTTCCGGTAGGACAAACACGGGTTCTGTATGTGCTTAAAGGATATCTGGTATGCGTCTGACGAAAGGACCGCTTGGAAGGTTTTTTTTTAAAAACCCGTCCTGTTTATCAACAGACGTGGGGAATTGTCGGCCCTTACGCAACCATAATAAAAAAAAGAAACTGTCATGAGATAGGCTTTATAAAGGTTCGCTATGCCAAACAGTCGAAAAAATTCTCCACCATAAAAATAGTTGGGTGTTGACGTAAGTACAATAAATACAAGTAAAAAGCAGAATCGAAAGAAGAGATAGGGAGGTTAGGAGAAGATATTTATCACATTTGCCTTAGAAGTCGGAAATCCATCAACGATTAGAATTTTATCCAGTAAGCTATTATATGTATACATACTTTTGTGATTTACTACCTACACAAAAATACCAATGATGATGAAAAGTAGCAATGGATACACAAATACATATCTTCATTGAATATCAGAAGCTTTTTATGCGTGTGTTCTTTCTAAGAAAACATAATCAATAAATAAACGGTGAAAATACTTTGATAAAATGTCGATTTAATGTTACCAAATGATTTTATGATATAAATAATCGTTTATTTCTAAAACTTAATATTTTTCCACATTTCGGCGGCCAGCAGCGGTCGATATAATGGCTGCTTTTAGTATCTATATTCAGGAAAGTGAGTCGTTAGAAATCTAGGCCATGGCGTCAGGCCGCAGCAATGACCACATTACGGTTCGATTTTCTTAATCATTACGTCGATCCCATCGTCTTTAACGGCATCGAAAGTTTTCAGAAAAAAATCAGGAAACGTATCACTCAATTTTCAATTATTTTCAAGTAGAACGATTAGGTATAACATCTATAATAACTTATAATACGGGAATGTAGTTGAAAGAAGGAACGCGGCGCGATTGAAAACAATGTAATCTTAATTTCCCCTCTATTCGTATAAAATAAAATCATAAGATCAGTGACGATATAAAGAACAACTCCTAAATAGGTTTAGGAGTTTTTCTTTATGTCAATACAGTCGCCTCAGTCTCCAAATTATATCTTCGACAAAAAGATTATAGACGACAATATTTTTAATATGCGGAGAGCCATTTAGGTTTTGGTCGTTACCGTTCGGTGAGTGAAAAACCAAATGCGACAACTTGACCTAGATACGGGATTAGAAAAACTATTTCAATCGAGAACCATTAAAAATAAATAAATAACATCTTATTATGTACGTAAAAATTTATAAAATTTTCGATTTCAATTGTTGAAATTTTTTAATTGTGATCACGTAAATACAGCAAACAAATACGCCCGGAATTTAGCATACGAATCTGTAAAATATGTAATGCCCTTATTCATACGAAACTCTCTTTTAGGGTTTCAGCAAAATGCTTCCATAAAAATCATAAAAGTTTAAAAGAATAAAAAATTTAATCATAAAACATAACTTTGATGAGATTGACATTAAAATCATTCATCATTCGCTGAATAAATAGTAGTCGTAAGGGGTCTACAAAACTACGAATTTACAATAAAAATTCTATTAAAAATTGTATTTGTGCCCGTGAACATTGAAGGACGGATAGGCAAAGAACGAGCAGAGGAGAGATGGAGAGAGAGAAATTCAGAGACGGAAAGAGGAGATCGAAATGGAGAGAGAAAGAGAGAAAGGTACAATGAGAAAGGTAGAAAGGAAGAGAGAGGCAGGTAGAGAGAGTAGACAGGATGGGGATGAAGTACGTGCAGGAAGGAAGGGAGGAAGCCGGGAGGAGGGGGATGGGCAAGGCTGACGTGGAGTAACGTAGAGGTTGAAGGGAGGAACGGTAGTCAAGGGGAGGGGGGGGAGAGACTAGAAGGGGAAATAGAAGTGTCTCCCCCCCCCCTCTCTCTCTCCCCGAACGAAGACTAAGCTACCAACGTAACGACTCGAATGGCGTCCGTCGGCGATAAATTCTGCCACAAATGGAACTCGGGAAGCTTCCTACTCCTTCCTCTCCCCCTTTTCCCTACCCACACCCCTTCACTTCCTCCTCCCCTCTCGGTTCATCCCCCTCCCAAACGTTCTAAACCTCCTCCCATCCTCCCCCTACGAAAAACTTTCCTTCAACCTCAACCTCCTCCACCCACGCAAAAAGAGAGAGGAAAAAAAAGACGCACGAAAACCTCATTGTTTCCTCTCTACGCCCTCTATATATACCTCTCCCCCCACTCTCTCCTATCCCTTCCCCTTCACTCCCTCTCCCCCCCTCTCTCTCTTCTCTTTTCCCTCCGTGCGCATTCTCATTTTCGTCGCTCTTTTATTTTACCGCTCGTTATTCACCCTTCCTTTCCTTCCGGTCCGCTCGCGAGCGCTTTTGTGTCTGTAGCTATAGGCTTCCCCCCCCCCCCCCCCCATCACCATGGTTTCGCACCGCGTGGGAGGGTAAGAGGGTATGGGAGGGAGAGAGAGAGGTAGGCGAAAGAGTGAGAGGGAGAGAGAGAGAGAGAGACTAGGTCCTTTGGTTACCTTTTTAAAAAAGGGAGTTATATTATGGCGTCTATGATTCCTGTTTCCCTTCCTTTCTATATACCTATCTCTTTATATAACCCTTTTCTTCGTTTGGAAAAAAAATCCGTCCTACGGTGGACTGAGGGAGGGAAGGAAAGAGGAGAGATTTTTTTTAAGAAGAAGAGAGAAAAAAGTACCGGGCGATTTTATTTATTTTAATCGTATCCCTTTTTAAGTTTTTGCCAGGGTTTATTTTCGGAGGATAGCATCCGGTTTCCTTTAAATAATAAAAATTGCTTCTTCTCCGCTTTAGAGTGGAACGTTCTTTAGGTAAGAATAAGGGATTGACGGAACCGGAATTACTCCCCGAAGAATAGGTAGTCCCGGCTAAGACCGTTAAAAAATTCACGTCTTAGTGTTCGGGATAGAGGAAAAAAAGAGCGTATCCGAGGATTCCTTTCTAATTGTTCGAGTATAGAATTCGTCGTCATTTCACATTGTTAAATGAGAATGATGTAAATAATAAATGGCCAATAATAAACGGTGAAAATAAATGAGGATGTTTTTAACGCCTGACGAATATATAAGTGGTTTTGATTAGATACGAATGTCTGCGCATTAAATTCGGTTCCATTACATGAAAATTGTAGTGTACGTTCTGCGGTATACGTACGATTTGTGTGAGTAAATAAAAGAATTTAATATTTTGCGTCATTTCGGAATTTCCATGATTGTGCGGCGAGAAATATTTCGGTTAGCTTATTCCAATGATGAGATAAGATAAATGAAATAATTAGTCATAATCTATTATTACAAGATTTTAGTTAAACATATTGCAGATAAATGTACAACACTTAGACCTGGAAAATTTCTAATAGAATGATTCAACCTCCTGGATGGAAAATAGTGAAAAAATTAATTAGCAATGCATCGCACTTTTACATAACATGTCATATGACAAGGTATAATTAACTAGTGGTTGAGCGAACTGTTCAGTTTAGATTTTTTTAAATGTGTGCCTGTGTGTGTGCATGCGTGCGTGCGTGTGTGTACACACACAGGGTGTTTCATAACCGGTCTGCTATAATTGGGGAGGTGATTTGGGAGGTAAGTTCAAGTAAAAAATGTTAAAACAACATTGGCCTTATTTCCAACCGTTGGGGAGATACGGACGTTTTATGATGTGTAACGCTGTAATGGCAACACTGGTGACGGTTTGAGTTGCGTTGTCATCACCACTGAATCTCAGTTGTTTCTTGTGTCACTTGCTTCTGATCCGTTCTCAGAGTTAAACCAGACACTGTGTTGCGATAAGTTCAAAATCGTAATTTCCTCTTTCATTTTATCACAAAATGAATCAACAGCTCACTCCCAGTGAATACACGAAATTCCCACTTGTCGTCCACCGATAATCCTCACGGGACCGTTGAAACCAACTTTCAAAATCGATTCTCAATGTTTGGTGTGCTCTGATTGGAGATTTGTTGATTGGACCATTCTTTTTTAAACAACGCTTAAATGCTGCTAATTACCTGAACTTCCGGGAGAACAAATTGCGGCTTTTAATAGAGGACGTGCCTCTGGAGACAATGCGCAGGAAGGGGCGCCTCCACATTTTGGTTGTCATATTACGGATTACTTGAATCAGCGTTACGAGAATCGGTGGTTGGTCGTGGTGGTCCATTACCTTGGCCGCCGAGACATCCGGACCTAACCCAGCTTGGACTTCTTTTTGTGGGGTCTTATGAAAGGGATTGTCTACAAGATCAAAGTATAGACGAGTGAGGAACTCTTGCGTCGCGCTATGGATGCTGCTGCGTGTGTAGGAGACCACCCTGAAATGATCCAACGGGCAGTAAACTCTTGTTTAGAACGAGTTAGACTGTGCATTGAAAACCGTGGCAGACATTTTGAACAGTTAACATAAGGGGTATCCCAGAACGTACCAATAAATTCATCTGATTAATACTCTCGTGTATTTTCTCATGCGCGCACCTACAATCATCCGTAGCTCCTCAACGGTTGGAAATAGAACCAATATTGTATTAACTTTTTTTACTTGAACGTACCTCCCAAAGTATGGAAGACCGGTCGTGAAACACGTGTGTGTGTATATATACACACACACATACACACACAATAAATGCTTTTCCTTGAACAGATCACCCTTGGGAACAAAGGTAAAATGAAATATTAATCAATCAAAAAGATTCCTTCATGAGTTGAAACTACAAGAAATAAATATAAGCAATTTAAAAAAAATCACTCCTGAAAACCAACTAGTGAATACATATATTAAACCCAAACTAGGAAATATGCATTAAATTCGATTATAATATAATTTCGCGTTATTCACGCGTGCAACAAAAAGGGATAAATATTGTTTTGAATGTTTGTTTTTGTAAAGCCAAGGAAACGAATTTAGCGAAACTTAATCGAACGAAGAAGGATTTCGGATAAAAAACAACTACATTCATAATTTTTGAGAAATATCTATGATATATAAGGATGAGGTTAACGTCGTTCTCGATTGAGGAGTTAATAAATAAAAATTATATTGAACAAAAACTAAACAGAAAAAACAAACATCCCTCGTGGGGATCGGACCTACGACGTTTGGATTAGAAGTCCAACGCGCTATCCTCTGCGCCAAATGGACGACAGTAATTCAAATGGCATCACAACCGATAAAAAAAACACTTCCAAAAGGAAACGCTTAACCGCAATTAGATATCTGGGAGTTGACAAAGCCAGCACGGCAGGAGGACATTTCGTGCGCACACGTGACCGACTACGTTGGCAATTAGAAAGTAGTGCTTCCAAGTAAAAAAACGTCACGCGAGATTTGATTAAAATATTTTTCTACCAGATCTTTCTGTAACACCAAATGACACTGCCCAAAATCTAGCACAAACTATTCTATTCCAAGGCATGAAATCGGAGGTGTGAGATTTCGGGGACTTTCGGAAAGTACAAAACTTTATCTCGCCGGGGTTAACTCGGAATATATCTTTCGGCCCATTAGGCGGGATTATATGGGATATCCAGACGCCTTACCAAGCCCTCCTGTTTCTTGGCATGCTACGCATTTCACCAAGTTTTCTTCCTTCCCACTTCCTTCTCCATCCGGTCAAACATCTCCGAAAACCAGGAATCCCTCTGCGGCGTGAATTCTTTACGACAAAGACACGGAGCTGCGTTTAACATTCCATGGCACTTAATTGAATCGGTAATGCTATGAGCTCGGAGATATCTGCTCTGAATAAGTTCTTATTAGGAAGTATAGTAGGTCAATTTCATTATAGAATTGCGCGTGCCAAATCTAATGTAGAGGTGATTAAAGTTTAATTGCTTGCTCCAATTAAGAGTATAGGATATACATTATATTAAAACACACACACACACACACACACACACACATATATATATATATATATATATATATATATATATATACACACTTATTTGTATACCTGCCAATGATCCTCAAACTTTCAGTTGGAAGATGAAAGTCTCAACCTCCGTCTTTTTAACCTATTAATCATACAATGATATTTAAAGCACAAACGCATTTATTCGGCCGTGGTTAACATCGTTAGGAGTAATTGCTATACGTAAGTTTCACGTAGTTACACCAAGATGTGAATCGTGAATCGAACGTCTGTCGTTAAAACGAATAGGATAATTAGTGAATTTACGCCTGAATGTTTTCAGGGAAAATCTGATACAAAAAATCATTTGAATTCGTATGTATTTTTGTACTTGAGCGGCGTACATATACTGCGTCACGGAGACATTTTTGAGACATTAAGATTTTGCATGATGTAAAACTGTCAATTTTAACAGCAGAACGACTATTTCATAAAAATTATGATTTTAAAATTTGCCACCCGATAAAAAGAATACAAGAATAAAAGACGATTTTTGCGATGCAACATCTACGTTTCTGTCAAATACGATCAATATTAAGTTTGAATCATTAAAATTTCATATGCACGAGATATTTATTTGTCAGCTTATACTCTTTCCCCTGTGATACTTTGTGGTAAAAATATAGGACGTTAAAAAAAACTCGTCCCTCGAATCTGGCTTTTTATGGAAAATTCCTAACATAGCAATTCGCTTTCAAGAAACGCTGAACAATTCCCCTTTTGACAAAGACCTAACACAAAGGGAAAGGATATGCCTTTGGTTTAAATGGGCGATGCCGCGGTTTGGCAGATGTATGACCTTGATACGTGTGTCGCAGGAAAATATGAGAAGGCGAAGCGACGAATGAGGAACCTGTGTGACGTCATGTCGTTTCACGAAGCTTGAATGTGTGTGAATCAGCCTCTTGGACTATTACCGCCGTAACTTTACCTTCACGAATTGAGGTTACGAAGAGCATCAAGTAAGCCAACTGCGTCAAGTCCCTTCCGAAGGACGGAGCTCTGACTTGAGCGGTTTCCTCGAACAACACAAGTAGGGGAGGGGGCCATCTGATGTTGAAAAATCCGACTTCCGCCAGATTTGAACCCGGGACCGCTGCTTGGTAGGTGATTTAATCCACTCCAACACTGCATACTTGCAAAAAATACGTTTTTCACGAAAAAAAAATATTTTCCAAAAATATCTTATATTTTAGGTGGGGTTAATTGCAGCACTTTCGAGGATAACCGTAAACCAGATGAATTATGCACGCATCACAATTATAACGGACGTTCATATATGGCGTCGTATATCTCATTAACATTTTTTCAAAACCGTTTCTCGCGTCCAATAAATGGATTGATGAATTGCTACTGACAGAGCAATAACCAAAATTAAACTACTATCAAGCCGAAAAATTTCATGATTGTTTATTTAGTAATGTTCGCAGCCATGTGAGTACTAAATGCGAATATTAATTAATATAGTAGGTTAAAGATAGACATAAATTATTAAACTAGCTGGTTTTCGGAAGATGGGTGACGAATCACATGGCATTGGTTCATAAGACCACATTAATTTACATATTACCGAGAACGTTATGTAGCAGTGTAACGATAACAATCCATTTTATATCCATATGCGTTATGAAAAGATTATTTCACAAAATGTCAAAAGCATTAGAGTGAATAACCAAGAATTAAAATATTAGTTTTTGAATTATTGTAGCTATTTTTATGAGTTATTTATAAATCTATTGCCATATAACACAGAAAATTCCATCTAAATTAAAGAAAACTTGAAGACATATAATGACATTCGTTCAAATCATCGATCTGATTATTATAGTTTTTCCGACTGAATTTTTTATGCATTTCGAACGTAGTTTAAAGTGGAAAATTTATAACAACGTCGAACTAAATTAGGTTTGGGGCTGAAAACGATACTAAATGCATAAATAAAATGTGCCATATTGATCCAAAAAGACTGATTAGAGAATTTTTCCCACGAGCAGAGCCGGGACAAATGCTAAATCAGCGAGATGAAATTGTGTACTAATTCACTTCCATTAGAATGTGCCCGCGGTACTATTTTCAAGGGTTCTAGTTGAATTCGACGAAAGCAAATTCGTCGAACGATCAATTCAACGAAAGGCAAGTTCGTCGAAAATCATTAGTAATTATTTCAAAGAAAAACGTAAATGAAAATTATTTGCATTCAGACTGATTAATACAATCGAGTTTTAATGGAGGTAAATAGCTTGAGATTTATACTAACACTTCGGAATACTTAGTTTTAAACGTCAGGGTCATTACGTGGTGTTAGGATGGTAAAATTTGTGAAAATTAATTTATCAAATGGCGAATGGTAATTTTCATGTTTATATTATTCATTCATAGGAGTTTCAATGGAAACAAAATCCTTGCAATACATACGGCACATTTGTGGAAAACTAAAATGCACAATTACTAAGTAATTATTCGCTTTTAATAAGTGGATATTAATTGTGTTTTGTATTCTCTCAAATGGTTTTTAGAGATATAAGTTGCTTTAAATAAACTCATAATACTGTTATATGCTAATTTTAATACGGTTTTTTATTAATTAAGATTTATAAAAAGCATATAATAAATACAAGAATAATGAAAATAGAAAAATAATCATAAAGGATGGATAAAAATGTTGTAATACATAGAATCTTGAACAGTGTACAAACTATCTTGCACTGTAAAAATATTTACATAAAACAGTTGCAATAAAAGCTAAAAGAAAAATACTAAGAAAAGTAAAAATATATAATTACCTTAATGATTGCTATGAAAAAACAAAAATGAAATACAGTAATTAAAGACTGATAAATAAGTAATAAACAGAAATATAACAACTATTAGTTGAATAAAAAGGGAAAATTTTTTATTAAACTAATTTTTAAAATAGTAATAATTGTATTACTATTTTCAGAGAATTTTCACATTCACAGTGGAAAGAACACATTCTAGCGATTTTTCGAGTGAAAGGATACGCAAATTTGTATAGTCAGGTGCAGACATCTTCAAGTTTCTATTTTCATTATTCCTGTATTTATATTATTCTGTTTTGTGTTCGAAAGCTTAGCTGAAGAAATGATGTAAAGTAGCAATGTTCGGAATAAATTTCCCGCGTTACCTCTTAAAACTTAAATACGTGTGAATTCTTTCATTTGATAAATTGATTTTCGACGAACTCGTCATTTTCGAAAAATTTGCTTTTGACGAATGTTTTCGATGAATTTGTCCGTTCCCATTTTCAAGTGCCAGCGCGAACATATTTTTGTTATGAAAAATTACATGGATATTCATATGATCTTCAAAAGCCTTAAGGGATCCAATTTTAAGATTTACCAAAAATATACCTTTTTTAAGTTGTAGTTATTGCCACATTACTCCAGATTACGACAATTGGGTGGATAAAATACTATTACACATATAATTTCTCCAAACATGAAATACATACATTTTTCTTTGGTGACCGTAGCCCTGTAATTATTAACATAAGTAGCTTGCCAATATCGGATAGTTGTCCCCTAAACTAAAGCTATATGCTGTCCTCTGAATTTAACAAGAATCAGTGAATTTCAGCCTGCTTCCGAGACTTTTTGTGTCACATCTCTGCATCGGGTTATTACTAGAGAAAGTTACATAGTATACTTAATAATAATTTTGATGGATAAATGTATATTCAACCGCAATTTTTGTTCTCTCTCTCAAACTTTTTATACCATTCTTGAAAATCTTTTTCTCGTCTTCCAAGACGTAAGCACTCTAAGTAGAGGAAGTTTATCGCCATAAAATTGAGAGAGAGAGAGAGAGAAAGCAGTCGACAGGGATCTTCGAGGACGCCACGCCAGGAACATCTCCTCAGCATTCCATTGCAACTTTCACCGACATCAGAAATCAAGAACGAGGCAAAGTAATGGCGGAAAGAGCGCGAGAAGAAGCGAAAGAGGAAGAGAGATCGCGTGAGAAATGGGAGGATAAAGAGGGGAGGGGGGGAACACAGGATGAAGGAAAAATAACAGGAGTAAAAGAACCATTTTTATTCCGTCCAAATTCCCTTAGCTCATTCCAGCATCTAAAGTTTTATTTCATTTTGACGACGACGCTGCTGCCATGTAGTTGCCACTTGGAAGAGTGTTAGCGTTTTGTTAGGGAGTAGAAGACTAAAGTACACAATGAGGCATAGGAACGGCGAGAAGGAGATGATGCGTGTGATGTGTGTGGTGGTTGGGGAAATTGGAGTAAGAGATCGTCAGAGCATGAGCGGAGTAAAAGAAATGTCCGGCTGTATATTGGCGAACGTTCACCCATAAAACCAAATGAACGGGAAGGTCAATCTATTATGAAAAACAAATGCTTAATATGCATTTCGTACTTACTTCTGTAACAAAGGGCCGGCATAAGTAAACATAATTTGGTAACCTTAATAAAATATATATGCCGGTCAACACCAAAAGTTGAATTTATTTATATGGCTTAATCCATGTAAACCATATAAAAGCTGAATGTATGTTAAGCTGAATAAATGATTGGTAATAGTCGATGGCATAAGAAAATAAGTAATTATTAGATGTAGTTATCATCTTGAGAATATTTTGCAAGTCATAGGGTCTAGTAATTGCATCCGACTATAAATGAATACTTTTTTATATTAAATATAATAAAGACACTTCTATCACAGCTACTGGCATCCATATTATGGTGTAAGTAACCTTCATTGAATTGGTTTGAGAAGCAAAGAAAATATGAGCATAAATTTAAAAACTTTTCCTCGTAGATAAACTCATAATATATTTACAGAATTCATAACACTTCGTAACAATAAAAATTTGCTATTACTGAAGGACAAGATTGATTTCGCCCAATTAATCCTATACTTTCTTAATTAAATTTATGTATAAGAAAATGTTTCAAAATGACAAAATATTCTTCGAATCAAACAAATGCGAAAATTAATTTCAGGTCTTTTCAATCCGTTCACAAAGATATCATCCCTGGTCATTAATAAAAAATAAATATAATCGAAGCATGCCAGTTATTCTGTGCGAATAATGATATTATTCCTCGGGTAAAATGGAAAGTGTAATAAATTACGTCGAATGCGGTTCAATTTGAAGGATCAAAAAAGTTAAATAAATACTTCCGATGCATATAATTTACGGCAATATCTATATGAAATCAGATCTACATACGTTTTAATGTTTGTATTTATAATCCTGTAGTATTTTCGTTAAATCACGATAGTTTTTAGAATAGTAGAAATCACTCGACACGTGCATAAAGGATGCAACATTCATTAATCCATTTTAATTACATCTACACGCTGTGCTACGGAGTGAAAGGGCCTGGAAAACGATGCTCAAACATTTCATATCAATTTTATCCTGAATGGCAGTTATTAAATGGATACAAAATGAATTGTTGCGGCCACCACTTGACGTAATAAAAGCCTCATTTGAATAATAAGCCCCACGCGTCGCATGTGCGTCGTATCATTCGTCTAATAAATCTAAATAACTCACATCCGAGACATCAAACCGATGAAGTTTGTCCAATACCAGTTTCGCGTCGATTGTGTCCATCGAACGAAATAAAAACGCGCAGAAAAAATTGTGAAATGTTTTAAACCAAAAGGTCACTGGAAAAGAATACTTTTCCGTGGAAAAAGACACGATAAAACATTACGATCTGGGAAACTCGTTCGTTTAGAAAATTATTTCAGAAACGAGTGACCCGAAAATAAAATAAATAAATAAATAAAACATGAACGTCGACAAAGTCCTGAAAAATAACTTCATCCTCGAAGAAATTGTTGGAGAAGATCATTCTAAGATGAAAGACACAAAGTCTTAAGGGAGTTGATTCTTTCGGAAACCTTAAAAAAAAAGACGATAATAAAAACAAGACATTATCGTGGGCTGGTGGGAAAGAATGGCACCGGAGATAGAGCAGGAAATAAGGTGAAGAGTTGGGTGGGAGAGGGAGGGGAAGGGATAACACGGAGGGTAGGACGGAGAACGCAGTTGAGGAAGCGACGGAGAGAGGAGAGTGAGAGATACAAGAAGGGAGAAAAGTAGATTTAAGCGAGAATAGAAAGAAGAAAAAAGGAGTGGGATAGAGAGGAAACGTACGGGAAAAAATGAGAGCGAAGAAAGTAGTTCCGAGAAGAAGATAATGTATAGAAGTTAGGACTGTATTCCGAGCGATAGTGATGAAAGAAGGTGAGATAAAAAATAATGAAAATAACAGTCAAGAAAACGTCAAAGAGCCGGAGAAAATAAATAAAATTGAGTACGAAGATAGAAATAAAATATGTACTGGAGATAGACGTAGAATGCGGAATGGAAGGCAATGGAAAAACAGAAGAAAAAGAGAATAGGAGGTAAAGAGGACAAAAGAATGGAAAATAAACGCGGAAAAAAGGACAGAAAACAAACAATAATAATGGGAGCTTAATTTGTTGACACAATATGAAAAATCGCGTTTAATTATTGAGGGTTACTTAGAGTTGTAAACTTTAAATTCTTTATAAAGGTAACAAATTAATTATATGAAATAAAGTAAAATTATGCAATACTTAATTGAAACATTTTAACATTCTGTCTATAACAATTCGCTCAGTGACCACATTTGAAATTGTTGTAGGCACCCCCTGCCGCCCACACATTTCTCCACAAAAATTGGCAGCGTAATAAATAGCATTACAGATCAAATACACTACAAAAATTTCAGTATTCTTATATTTTACAGTTTCCTTGATATTTTGATTTGGCCGATTGCACAGACGGTCAAAGGGAGCGGAATTAAGAGCATTTATAAAATAAAACGGAAAAAATATAAAGAAACAATGAAGGTAAAAAGGTATATGGAAGAAAAGAAAGCGACGACGTGAGGATAGGGAGAGGATGTAATCGGGGAGAAAAAGGAAGGTAAAAAGAACTGACGAAGAAACAATAGGAAATGATAAAAAACGACTCGGAAAAGAAACAGGAGCGAGAAAACAGGGACAAAACAAAGCTAAAGAAAAGAAGTTCGAGAGAGCTGATGAAAATAAAATAGAGGGAAAAAGGAAGGGAGGAAAACACGAAGAGAGAGGCGGAGAGGGAAAGAGAAGGAGCGAGAGATGGAAGGGTTTTCAGTTTACAAGAGAGGGTGCAAAACAAGATAACGAAGGCAAGTGTCCCGAGAACGGCTTCGGATGAGGGTGAGGTAACGAGCAGGCAAGACAGAAGGGAGAGAATGAAATGGAGGGGAGAGAGAGGAGTTAAAAGGATGAGGAGAAAGAGTTGCGACCCCGAAGAGTTGAAGGGATGAGATAAGGGTAGAGGGGAGGGAGGAATTTGTCGGTGGGATCTGAGACAAAAGAAATATGAAAAAAGGAGTAGGACATCGATGCGATAGAGAGAGAACACGGCGCTAAAATAAAGGAATCAATTAAGAGTTAATAATGTGACGTAGAAAAGAAGCCAGAATCACCAGTAAAAATATATTCCAGAAAAAAACACATCGAAAATAATAGCGCAAGAGGCATTTACTATTTCAGTAGGATTATCTGCAAAACAATAGCATTCTTAAACCTCCAAAAATATAACTCCCAACTTTCGCGCACCTTCCAAACCTTAGGATAAATTCCGGTTTGTTTTGCATTAATAACGTCTATATACATGCACGTACACATTTACACTCACGTACGCAAATAAATAAATGGGGCTACTAATTTTAATAAATTTTTCTTAATATTTAACCGAACTTCAATAGAATATGCTGGAGCATTTTCATCGCTAAATTGGTCTACTGGTTATCATTAGCCGAAATTTGAGCAGTTATTTTGCTAAAAAAATACTGGGAAAAACCATGATTCTTAAAGTACTGTGGAAAGATCTAAAATATCTTTGAATGAAATTAGATCTTCTTCTCTGATACCGTTAAAAAGGCATTTAGCCAATTAAAACGATCTCTCTTCATTCCGTAACATTTTAGATTCATTTTCGAGCTCAAAAAGCAACTGAAAAAAATCATTCTTAACTATACTTAATTTCGTTAAAACCTTTCTTTGAAAATCCGTAATTTGATTCTTGTATTCTGATTGAGAATATAAAAAACAAATCTTCTTGCCAGAATTCAAATGATGAAAGAACAGCTTTATAGAATTAAGCGTCTCAGCATGCGAGTAAAAACCCACCTGCTTTAACCTGCCCCGAAGTCAGAGAAAACCGATTGCTGCATGCGGAAATAGTATTTTATATATGGGAGGGCGTTTCAATAAACAGTAATACCAAGCTTAAAATCGTATAAAAAGGGTAAAGGTGCGTATGAATGACTGGTGCTCTTTCCTTGTAAACAAGCTTATTCTCTAGGTCGTGGAACTAACCTTGTAATATAAACATCAATTCCAGAATAGCTGGATGCATATACACGTGGTTTGGACTGGATCTTTAAAGTTTGCTTTTACATTTCCGTGCAAAAGTAACAAAGTCAGCTTAAATCCATTTATAAGCATTTCAGTTCACTGACTAGACGTCGAAAACAGATATGTAGCTGGCAGTTCGTTCAAAAACTGCAGGACAGAGATGGAAAACTACACGCAAAATTAATGCCGTAATGAGAGAAGAACTCCGCACTAAACTAGTTGAAATGGAATTAACATTTCGCTTGATGGAACCTGTTGGTAGTAAGCGCTTTGCAAATGATGACACACTGATGAAAGCCAAAGTCAACACTTCATGGCTCTTTATGATCGATTTCTTTTAAACAAAATCAACAAAATGGTGATGCAGAAATAATGCGTGAATAATAATTTGATATGGATGTAGAAGAAAAGGAATGGGAGAGTATAAGTGGTAAGGAAAAATGTTATGAGCTCGTTACAATAGAGAAATATAGAGGAGGAAAGTAGGACATGAAGGTCACGGAAGGAGAGATTTGGAGGAAAAAATTGGAGAAGGATGTATGGGAGACGGTTTCAGAAAATCAGGAAGAGACATGAGACAGGAAGAGGAACAAGCAAAAGAGGAGGAGCGAAAGGAGCAAGAGGAGAGTAATAGTATAAGAGAGGGAATAAAAAGTGGAAAGGTGGATTTGAGTGTAATAAAACTATACAGAGGCATGCATAGGTCCAAAGTAATGGAAGAGGGTATTATGTGATTATGGATGTGTTTTCAAAGATGAAAAAGAAGGCGGAAGATGCTGTTAGAGAAGGGAGGTCGATTATATGTTCAGCGAGAGATGTAAAACAGATTAGGAAAACGATGAAAAAGTAGAACGGTGTTAAGGGTTATGTACAAGGCGCAAAACAGTGCAGCGAAGGTACCGAGGAGAAAACCTGCGCTGTGCGGGAAGTATAAGATCCAGGATGCAAATGCTGTAATGTCGGTGGTGGATGTTCCAGGGGCAAAGTTTACGCCTCAATGTTAGTGCACTTTCAAAGCGCAAAACACAGAGAATGGTGTATGCATTTGTATATGGCTTAAACTTTCATAAATACAAGCATACGTTTCAGAAACGAACGGGTTTTCTATGTGTTGTGATAAATTTAATAAAGAAGTGTTTAAAATAAAATTAAAATATTTTTTTTAATCTACACATTTCGACCGAAAATGTATAACGTTTAAGCATATTTCGCAAAAAGAATGCGCCAGGGGATTATAAAATAGAGAGAAAATGGGGTGCGACATGAGATGGAAGGAAATAAGATAGGAGTGCCGTAGACGAAAGGAGGAAAGAAGAAGAGGAATGAAAGAGTGAGTGGGAGAGAGCGAATGTAACTGAGAGAAGGGTTAGAAAAAAGGAACGAGTAGGAGGATGGAAACCGCTTTCTAACGTGACAAGAGTGTCTTCGGCGTGGTGCTTTGTGGGGAAAGTAAATGACGAAAAGGGGAGAATGGGAGGAACTGTGGCAATGTGATTAAGAAGATAAATGGAGAAAAAAGAAAAAAAATCTGCCAAAACGTGAGAGTGTTTCGGGAGAGTAAGAGGGAAACTAGAGTAAGAAGTAGAAAGAAAATGGAATGGGGTATAGACTACCTAGATAAAGTCATTATATATATATATATATATAAACAAAGTATATAGTATAGATGATCAAGGCAATCGACGTTGCTGAAATTGCATTATAATTTCATTTATAAGAAAATAAAAAATTCTAACAACATGAAAGCATACGAGGATGTTGTTAAATCGCTGAACTTGGTACGACCTCTGTTACTGCTATAGATGCCGTATTTTTTTCTTTTAGTAATAATAATATATTTTTAAAATAATAAATTGTAATGCTATAAAAACATAATTTAAAATGCAATAAAATTATAAAAAAGAGGCACAGCACAGTTAAAACAACTGTCACCCATAATAGCAGCTGACCAATACTAATTTTTTAATATATGATTTATTTATATTTGATGTCAGCCATAATATGATACCGATTACACAGACTTTCAATTGATGACTCATTAACCATGTTTGGATTTTACAATTAAAATACGACTAATTCAAAGAACTAATGAAATCAAACTGCGGAATACATATCACCTAACATACTTCTTTTCCACTATGAACTTGAGGTAAAATGTGTCAATGCGTGAACAGAAAAATCATAAGTTGTATAATCCAATAAAATTAATTAAGTAATAAAACTAACTTGTCAACAATTTATCAACACAATTTATTGTTATCCATTAAAATTTGCAAGGTTAAAAAATAAATATGCTGCGTCTACGCTCACATTTGCTGTGAAATGCGCTTTATACTTTTGTGAAAATTAGGAAGAGAGTATCAAAATTAGTTATATCAATCTAAAATAAAGATCATAATGACGTAAATATACCACGAGATTCGGAGAGGAATATTCTTATTCTAATAAAAAATCGATAGAATTTAATAACTGTTATGAAATAGTAACGAATAAAAAACTGAAAATTCAAAACTAGCCGCAAACAAAACTATTGAAAGAATATCAAGCTGCTAACAGGTCGCATAAAGTAAAACGGCTCAAGCATGAATTTGATTAAAATTAGTTTCGGAAAAAACATATAAAAAAGAGTTAAACCGTTCACTCGAGAGAATTCTAGAGCGTGGAAGAAGACCCTATAATTAAGCTCCCGTTTTAACAAGAATTAGTAATTAGAGAAAAATGCGAATGGCTTTACCGGCGTTGGCGGGAATAGAAGGTGATAATGAGAGAAAGAGAAAGACGAAGTGATGGAAGTGAGGTAAGGGAAAGGAAGCAAACAAGAGATAAAGTGAAAGAGGGAGAAAGCGGGTTGCGGGTGGGTGCGTGAGAGACGGATAAAAGGGGAAGAGGCGAAGAGTCATAAAAGAAAATATGGAAAGGGACATGGAAATCGACAAATGGGGAAATGGTGGGGGAAAAGAAGAGATTCGGAAAAGAGAGTTGGGATGGAGGGGTGAAAGTAAAGGGAGAGGGTAAAAGTTTGGAGAGTGGTGATGGAAAAAGTGGTGAGAGGATAGGAAGAGAGTAGGAGGAGCGGGAAAGGGTGGGGTGGAGTATGGGAGTTGGAAGAAAGTGGGAAGTGGATTCGGAGGACATGAGGCGAGGGCGAAAAGAGAAAGGATCAGAAAAGGGAAAATGAAATGAGCATAACGGGGAGTGCTAACAAACATTCTCGAAATAAGAGCGAGCGATACTTTAGCCGAAATCGCAGTCATTGAATACAAATGTTGCCGTGAGATTGGAATGTGCGAGGGAGGGAGAACGTTGAAGAGCGGGAGGCCGTGTGATACACCTCGGGTGTACAAGGAAATGGTGCGCGCGTCGGCTTTGGTGAAGATGAAAATAAAACTGAGGAAGGAGAATAGGAATTGTGGGGGTGGGAAGGAATGAGGAAGGAGGGCTTGGAGAAGTTTGACAAAAGGAGATGAGCCGAATATGAGTAGGGAGGTGATGCTATAAGAATGATGATAGTATATATAGGAAGAGAAAAATGAGACAAGATGAGAGGGGGAAAGGGAGAGAGGGCGAAGATGATGAAAGGAGAAAGATGGAAAATTGAGAGGATGGGAAGAGAGGGAGGTGAGATGGAGGAAGGAAATAGTGGGAAGAGGGGAAGGAAGGGGGGAGAGGGGAGGGAGAGGGAGGAGGGAAGTAGAGAGGGGAAGAAGAGAGGAGGGAGGGATAGACGAGGGGAAAGAGGGAGAGGAGTGAGGAGAGTGGGAGGGGAGGGAAAGGGGAGAGAGAGAGATGGGAAGGAGAGAGTGGGGAGGGAGAATGGTGAGAAGAGGGAGGGAGAGAGGGGGTGGGAGAACGGTGAGGGAGAAGGAGAGGGTGGAAGGAGATGGGGCAGGAGAGGGGGGAGTGAGAGAGAGGCAGGAAGAGAGAGGGAAAGGGAGACCAATGGAAGAAGAGAGCGTGGTGGAAGGTTAAGGAGTGAGGGAGGGAGTTGTGAGAGGAGAAAGGTTGGTGGAGGGAGATTAGCTTTGGAATTGAAAGAGCTGCAGACGAGGACCGGAAGATGAGCCTTCGAGACAAGTAGAGACTATATTAGAGAGAATGTGAGGGCGAGAAAGAAAGTATACATATGAGAGTGAAAGGAAAGGGACATAGAATGAGATTAAGATGAGCGGAAAGCGAGAGAAACGACCACGGGTCGTTAGTTCAGAATAAACGACTAAGGATGAGTCTTAATGCCAGAATAAGAGAAATACTGAAAGGGAGTATATAAATCAAGGGTCATAATGAGTGAAATTATGGACGAATACGGAATTATAAGAACAAGCTAAACTTATCTATCTATTGTGTCTATTGTAAAATACATTCCAAATCTGTTAGATTCAGACGGATAAACTTATTATATTTTCTTCATCTTCCCGGCATAAAGAGGATTATTTCTGTATATACGAAACTTTTTTATAACTGCCCTAACTTTTGGTCTTATTACAAACCTAATGCAGTTGGGTTTTACCGAATTACGGCGATAAAACCCACGCATAGATTAATATTAATTTTTGTTAATGTCACATCATGCAAATTTTTCCATTTATTAACTGCATGAATTCTAACATAAAACGATCCCAATGGCGACCCTTCCATCAGTATAGTTGAAAATATTATTATTGCTCTGATTTTTCTGCTCCAATATTTGGTCTAGCACATTGAAGTACATATCAAACGACAAATTCGGATAAAGAGTTCTATTTACAATAATTTCTTATTTCAATCCTGAACTAAATAAAATCTGCGAAAAACTAAGGTATTTTGGGTAAAACTGTTCCTTTGACATTTATTTCATCTCAAAAATGCCAATAATTCTCCAAAACTAAACCTGATATAACAAGTTTTACGTACATACTGTTCTATATACTACTAAATATGTCAGACATAGATGATTTATTTGTGTTGCGGCGATTTTAAATGCATGTAAAAACAAATGAATATACGATCTTCATTTCAAGATTGCAAGTTAAAATTGTATTACTCTACGGATAAGTGATTAAATATGTTTTCGCTTCAAATCTGATAAAGTCCTTATTAAAATAGGACGCGTCACGATAGAAACCTGCAAAATAATTGCACAGGGAAGGAAACAGGCGTCAAAATCAGAGCGAAAAACGCGATGAAAATGTCTTTGGGTAGGAAAAAGGGAAGAATAAGAAAGAGGAAGAACACGAGTAGGAGAGAAAGAGGGAAGAGAATCGTTGGGGGAAGGGGAGTGAGAGGAGCTTGTAGAGGAGAGAGAGAGGGGAGTTGAAGGAAAGAAGAGAGAGGGTTGAGAGGGAGAGAGGAGATAGGGGAGGAGAAAGAGGAGTTGAGGGAGATCTCGCTGAATGGACCAAGTTTTCCCCGAGACAATTGCGATGGAAGAAGGGGAGGGGGTGGGAGAGAGATTTCTTTAAACGATGCAATCAGCGGATGAGAGGGCGACAGAGAGAGGGAAGAAGGGAAGGGAGAGGGTGTTGTGGAGGGTGCTATTAAGAAAAAGAAGGCGATTCCAAAGGAATTATCATAAAGATGAGTTCGGAAGAGGATCGGAGAGGTTTTCCAGAAGAAATCCAGACATTTGCTTAGATTTGGGAGTCCGATTTTGGCTCATTAGGACTAACTTGGGAAAGAGGGGACGAAGATTTTTTTTTTAAGTTCCTAATCGTGTAATTAATTAATAAAGTAAAAATATCCTTTCCGGGATGAGGAATCGAGGAATCGCCGGATTTTTAATAGTTTGGATGATATTGTTTAAGCAAAATATCCGCATTCGACATGAAATTTTTGTCTTTATCAAAATTTAAAATTTCGTTCTATCCTGAACAGTTTTGATTTTTTTTTTGGTATTCGTGATAATTTCCGCAAAAGGCATTATTATGACGTTTGTCACATTCGCCCAAATCTCTTTTTTTTATTTAAGAAAAAAATTAGCAGTAGAAAGTTGGCGCTTCGGACCGATAAATAAATCTATAAAAATATATATACATATAGTTATATATAATTGGTTCATGCAAAGGGATTCTAATTCAATAAATCAAAGGGAAGCTCCTAGAAAGGCCGTGACTCGAAATGAAAACCAAAGTAAATTTTTTTATATAAGTTAAAAAATATTTATTGAGATGTTTAAATTTAGAAACATCGATAAAAATTTTAAAACTTTTTCTTTGAGTGGTTTTTAGCTTTACTTCATTACAACCGAGTGGGGCCAATGTGCCACCATGTAGATTATTTTTGCCTGCATTTGTATAAGAGTGGATAGTGTGCCGGTTTCCCATGTTAAAGTCATTGACTTGAATGCTGGTGAGGATATGGTCGTATGTTATTAGACTTGTATTATTACGTTTATTTCAAAAATCCTGCAACGGATGTTTATGAATCTATTTTCTTTAAATAAAAGAAGAAAAATCAATTGTTAGGCTGTTTAAGAAAACCATCCATAGTTTGAAAAGAATCCTCTTGGTATCGTCTTCCTATGTCAATCCAATAAAATTATTTAATTAATATATACTTCACTATCTTAATCAATGGTATATGCACATTTCCAGAATATGATCAAAGCTTCTGATTTTGGATTCTCACTTTTAGTTAAGTATTTTCAAATAAAATATACCACTAATTAATATTCCAGTGCATCAATTAGCTCGTTTATTTATTGTGAACTGAATGAAATATACGATATATATATATATATAGAGGACAAAAATCGTTAAAATATTTCAAATTATCGGGCGGCGATCATTTCAAACTATTGGCCACACACCCCTCCTGATTTTACCTCCCCCATTCTTCCTCCTACCTTCACCATCCATATCTCTGCCAAAAAATAAATTAACGGAACCTCCGGAGGCATTAAAAGAGATTATTTTTTCGGGTAAAATTTCATTTATGGCAAACAAAAAAAGAAAAAGCTGAGTCAAGATTGTTTCGAAGACCCAAACATGATTTTAAGCGTTTAAGAGGTCATCAAATAAAAAAAAACTTTTTCGTCGCCTCCCATCCTTCCTTACAAAAAAATAACACGAAATTGCTTACCCTCCCCCATTCATATAAGACAAGAGTACTTGGATAAAGTGATTTTAAAAGTTCGGTTGCGATATAAAAACTCAGGACCGATAAAGAGCAAGCAAAGGCCTATTACTAGACAATTTGGTTAAAAAAATTTTCGCGAAAGTTTTCTCATCACTAAGATCGAGTCATCTGGGGTCATTCTCTCTCTTAAAATAGGGGAGGAATACCCCAGATTTTATACGTAATAATTTATTAACTTACGGACAACTGACGAGCCGAAAGACTGAAAATAGCCCCAAAAACATTAAATAAAATTTCCATTTTTAATTTTTCTTCGTGAATAAACTTCAAATTATTTTCACCTAAAACACTAGTTTAGTTATTTGGTCGTTAGTCTCGAGACTCCTAAAATGGCATTATGTTGTAAAATTGTAGGATGGGTATATATATTTTTATTCAGGCTGATCCTCGTTGAATTCTCGTTATGTATTATCCATCTCAGGGACATCAGCTATCGAACGAAAATTATGGAACTACATTTTCAACACAATCTTCCATTTTTTAAAAGATTACTTTATAGTTCCATATAAGGACAACTTTTAAAATAAATAAAGGATTTTTAATGGGGTAGACTTTGATTGAAATACGTCCTGAAAGAGAGACTTATCTTTATTCCTAATAAAAATACGTTGATAATCGCTTTATAAAGTTAAAGGAAAAGGGAGCCTGAGTTCATAGTGAAAAGAGGCCAAAAAGTAAAGAAACTTTCAAACTTTTTCCGCTATCAAACCCTATTAATTACGTCAGTTGAAAAGCTATGGGACATAGAGATGTAACTTGCTCCAAACTTGCCCAAGATTGGACGCGATTTGCTTCTGGTAACGAATTACCGGCTAACGAGTTGGCGCCGAGATATTCTTTTCAGATTCAAATACGATAAGACGCTTTTCCTATTTTAACGAACGAAATGTCAATGCGCATTAAGCAGTCTTATATTTCATGAAACAGAAAAGTTTCTGTTACGTAGGAGTTTTTGGGCAAAATATATTTAAAGCAAGATAAAAATGAATATGTATTAAAGAATATCCGTCTCTATACAAAGACAATAAACCTTTTACGTTGGACTCATTTCGTTTAAATATGATATTTAGAATTTTTATGCAAGCTCACTATGAAAATGTGACAAACCTCAAAAAATAAGGTTGCACTTTTATTTGCCGTGTAAAGGGCGCTAACAAATATAGTTTAGCTAGTATAGTATTACACAAGATTTTATTGTTATTTCAGAATATTATGGTCCCTAAAACTTCATTTAAAAAAAATTATTTGATATAATTTGCGATTTTGATAGATAAAATTTAAAATTGGATTTCCCTTTTGCAATAAATCTTCAATAACATCAGAATTTCAACGCCCTAGATCGGTCATTCTTGGAGTCCAGATTTCCAACAATTACCGTGTTATAATAAAGAAATCCTCATTCTTCTTTGCTCCACCGATTCATTCTGTATTACATTCCTTGACCGTGACAATTGCCACCATTTCAATAGAATGAAATAAATGAGAGCAAGACACTTTATTTGGAAATAGCTGTTTTAAAAATGACGCTTAAAATCAAACACTTTCCACTTTTTTTCGATCAAGCTCAAAGGAATTAATTTTCAACCCCACTTTTAAAATAAAATCCCCTCGCCGACTGCATTGAAGTGATAAATTTGATTCCAGGAGTGTTTATTTTATCAATTTGATTAATACTATATAACATATTAATTAATCGCATTTTAAATTAACTCTGAATCACAGCAGGTATACCAGACAGGAAACAAAAAAGACCTGAAAGAACAAATTTTATTTATCTGCCGTAGAAAAGTTGAAAATTCGTTCTGTATGTATATACATTTACTTGTTTTATACGAATAAAATTTTGTTTAAACAATTACTAATCCAAATTATAGTAAATAATATTTAACGATTATCTTTCTGTAACTTCATGGATTGTCACCATGTAAATTTTTATAAGATAATGAAGTACGAATACTATGTTATATTGGTAGAAAGATGGTTAGCGTGTATAGTTCTTACTGGAAAAAAGCCTTTCTTTTTTTCGAGATCCTGTTATCGCCCTTCTTCTCCTCGTTAATATTTATGCTCCAATGCATACTCAGGAAAACTTTTAAACCTGCGTGAAGGAGTTTGCTTACGAACATTTTGGGATAATATTATGCTTTGGATTCCACTAGAGATCGGGTATTATTTCATTATGTAGAATGTTCTTATTTCACGAAAGCATCATCATCATAGGTAGTCTGTCCGTAGACAGGTCCGTGATTATTCATGGTTAAACTTGGTTCTCCACATACTCCTATTTTTCGCAGTCTTCATCATGTCTTGATAGCTCTATTTCCCTTTCAAGTCGTCTACCTATGTCTCTTTTTCCATCCAGTTTTACTTCTAGCACTTCTTTAGTCATGCTCCCCTCCTCAGGAAATGTCCGATCCAGTTGGCCTTCCTCTTTTTGATAGTCTGCAAAATCGTACGCTTCTCTCCTATTCTTCGTAGTACTTCCTCGTTTTTCACCCTATCTGTCCAGTTTATCTTCAGCATTCTCCTCCATGTCCATAGCATTTTATCAACTCCTTGCAGATATCCTCCTTTATATTCTCCGTTAGTAAGAGTTTCTTTCATCGGAAAGCGACTTCTGCTATTGTTATTCTAGTCCTGATTTCATCGGTACATTTTGCTTCTCTCGTAATGACGCCTCCAAGGTTTTTATAATCTGAAACTTGTTAAATTTCGCAAGAAATTGCATGGTTACGTCTGTAGACGCGAATTCTGGGACACCCTGTGTGTGTATATATATATGTATGTGTGTATATGTGTGTATGTGTGTATATGTATGTGTGTGTGTATATATATATATATATATTAAGCATATATATATATATATATTAAGCATATATATATATATATTAAGCATATATATATATATATAAAATTATAGGGCAACTAGGTGTTGAAGGAAACCCAGTGAGCACTTACCGGAAGAAGTGTGGGTGTCGGAGAGACACATTTGTAGACGTTGTTGGAGCTTTCGGGATGACCCATTCGTCAGCACTAGAGAGACACAACATCCTTCAACACCTAGTTGCCCTAAATATCATTATTTACCTTTCCTCTTCCACAAGTTCCCTTGCAGCGAATTTTTTTCTCATTTCACCGGAGCCGTAACTAAAATTCGTGCCTTTACCAAGTTAACTTTTCCTTCATATATTCAGACCTTTCAATGGATACATAACAAGCTATAAAGTTATCCTTGGAGTTACATTATGGCAAACCGGTCTTCGCATTTCAACTTTTTCTCCATATTCAGAAGAACGATACCTCCGATAAGACTCTTTAAAAATGCTTCGCAATCGTTCTATAAATACATCCCAAAATGCAACGCGAGGAAACCTGTCTCGGAAGTATATATATATATAATAAAATCGTAATGGTCATCATCATCATGTTGCGTAACGCTCTAATTTTGCGAATAACTCCGTTAAAAATTTACTGAGGTGTCTGAAATTTCTCAGGATTTCAGTTTTAATGAATCTCTACGTTATAACTAAAAAAAATCGGTACAACAAACATTGTACAAACTTTCTCATATACTAATGCGTCGTTTAGTTATCTTTAGAAAATGAAAATCGTATGAGCCTGTTTTTAGAAAAACCAATTTTTGATAAAGTTGTCCAAGAATAAACTAGCCTTATATTCATTCATCGAGAAAAATGAAATACGTAGTATTATTGTAGATGTATACTCATGTAACTGTACGATATTTGATCAAAATCGTTAGAGCCGTTTTTGAGAAAATCGAATTGTTGTTAAATTTGCCTAGAATAAACTAGCCGTATATTCATTTTTTGAGAAATATGAGCTATACAGTATTATTGAAGACGTAAACTCAAGTAACTGTACGAAATTTGATCGAAATCGTTAGAGCCGTTTTTGAGAAAATTGGATTGTTGTTAAAAATGCGTAGAATAAACTACTCTTAATTATTGATCAATGTCAACCATTTCTATGTATACTCTGCTCAGTATGATAAAATGTCCAAGTACGAGATTCCATTCATTTTCGCTCTACCGTCTAGACTCCAGAGCCAGTAACAGACAGACAGACGGACAGACAGACGGACAGACAGACAGACAGACAGACGGCATTGCGAAAACCACTTTTTCGGATTCAGCGACACCTAAAACGCGTATTTCCGTAAAAATCTCGAGGTCGAATTTTTTCGCGAAAACAATACTTTCTCGATACTTCGTATGAGAAAGTAAAAAGTTTGAATGAGGTCACGCGTTTGGCCCTCATAGGATGAATGTTGTTTCCTATAAGATAACACTTAAATACCACATTTTTTGTTTGAAGGCTTTCATTCTTTTACTTTTAAAAATATCTTAAAAATTAAGTTATCGATACAAAATTTACGCTAAAACACGCCAAAATGAATGAGGATTCTTATTCTTATCGTCGAATACTCAATCTCATGCGTATTCTCTCATATTTTGAATTTATACTCGAGATTTTGTAATTTTTTTAACATTTCAATACTAAGATTCCATGGTTACGGGTATTGTTGTCCCCGATAATTTCAGTGCATATGCACTTAAGTCCCCTTTAGATGACAGCGACTTGCCTGTGCGTGTATCTCTTTCTCTCTCTCTCTAAATAGATATTTAAAAATTATTATTAGGAGTTATGAAACTGTAATATAATTTTATTTTTCCTGCTAATAGTAATTTATTCGTTATCTTGAAAAATAAATAATGAAGATGCAACTATATAATGGTAATAGCATTTGTTTAGAATAATTACAGAAATTCCTACACCTGAAATAATTTGTGACGGTTTTGATGTCGCGACTTCTGCAGATAGTGACAGTACGGACAATACAATGATTCAATACCAGCCTGCGTATTTAGCAACTTTAATTCCAAATGGATTCTCTTCTCAACAACTGAAACTAAAGATCGGTGCAGTAGTTATATTAATTAGAAATATCTGTATTAAGGATGGAGTTTGTAATGGAAGCCGACTTATTTTTCGTAGAACAGAGAAACATTCTTTACTGTGAGATATTAACAGGAGACCACACAGGAGAAATAGTTTCTATTCCTCGAATAAAATTATCTACAAAATACGACACAAAACTACCATTCATTTTGCATAGAATTAAGTTCCCTGTTCGTCTAGCATTTGCTATGACAATTAATAAAGCCCACGGACAAAGTTTCGAAAAAGTCGGTTTATATATAAACCAAAATAGACCAATTTATGTAGCTATATCCAGAGCAAAGTCACGTCAAGGTGTGAGTTACTGGAAGTGATAATAGAGCGGAGAATCAAATAATTAAAAATGTACTTTATAATGAAGTGTTAAATTAAGCATAATTTAAATAAATTACTATTGTTAATTTATTATTGGAGAGCAATTGTATATTCCGTATAAAATACTTATATTCATTTAAACCCATATTCCCTTGAAATTAATGTAAATCCAATATGTACTACATGGTAGAAACGAAGAAACAGCACGCAAAGGAGAAGGGGGTTGGCGAGCGACAGCGAGCAGGGGGCTTGCCCCTTAGTGTGTGTATATATATATATATATATATACACACACTAAGGGGCAAGCCCCCTGCTCGCTGTTTCCATTACAGGCAAAAGATGTAATTCTTTTTTTTCTCGTTATAGCTAAGGTCTCCAATGGATATATATATATATATATATACACACACTAAGGGGCAAGCACCTTGTGTGTGTATATGTATATGTGTGTGCGTATATATATATATATATATATATATATATATATATATATCCAAGAACAAACGAAACGAAAAAAAATCGCGAATAATCGCCTTTTCTCGGAATATTCCAATTATCCATCCTCCGCTCCCAAACTCGACGGGTGGTTCCTTCCCTTTATTTCCCGCCTCCTTCCCGTGCATACACACACAACACCCCCAAAATCTTCCTACGATAAATCCGAATCCATTCCTGACCCCCCAGACGACTGACTGCAAAGCTCCTTTTCAAAAGGACACGAAGAGGACGCGGAGTAAAGAGGGACGGAATGAAGGAAGACGGAGAAGGAGTGAAGGGGAAGAGGGAGACGGAGTCCCCCATCCTCCCCCCTCCCCCCAACACCCGTTCCCTGCAAGCAACGCCGTTCCCTCTGAAAGTTTTTAAACCGTTTTCCCAAAGCAGAGAGAAATTGGGAGCGAAGCGAGAAGATCAAGGAAGGAAAGGATAGATAGAGAGAGAGAGGCGATTCAAAGTACAACAGAAGGGAATGAAAGTGGGAGGGACCAGGAAGGAAGGGGGAGAGGAGAGTCTTTGAAGAAGGAATACCCAATTTCACTCCCCTTACGCAAATTTGTCTCGAGGCGTCCTTATATAGGCTCCGGAAGGGACTTATATATAGTTTGAAGTTTCTCCGGTAGAGGGAGTTTTCGGGGGAAGAAGAGGAGGAGGAGCAGAAGAAGAAGAAGAAGAGGCGCAGATGCAAGGAGACGGAATTAGTTCAAAAAGGTTCGCCGCCAGGTGGGTGGAATTTTGTTTTGTTTGATTTTAAAGTCTTTACCTGATAGAAGGTTTTAGAGACGGGGGAAGACAAGGGAGTGACAATGAAGGCGGAGGATGCGGTTCGGATGGAAAAATATCTCGAAAGTGATTACATGAGATGGGAATTTTCGGCATCCGCCTCTTCTTGAGACAAAAGGAGGAGATGTCTCAGGAGGAAGTTGGTTCAAAAGGTTTCCATTACAGGCAAAAGATGTAATTCTTTTTTTTCTCGTTATAGCTAAGGTCTCCAATGGATACCGGGAGCTAATGACGGAGAAAGAAACCGTTCGGCGAAAAAGGACTAGATGAGAACGAAGGTGACAGAGGAAGACAGCTACTTTTCCTTAGCGCAACGTTATCATATAGCCCAATTAGTAGTTTGTCAAAGCGCGTGGTGGTAGTGAAAAAAATTCTAACAGGCGTTAAAGCTTTCCTTATTAAATTTTGAATAATATCGTATATTACCCCTTTGTACCTATTTTAATATTCAGGACCAGGAAACCTTTACGTACAAAACTTGCGTCTTTATCAGAATAAAATACCGAACCTATCGATTTTTTAGTGATTTCTTTATCGCTTATGTTTTCACTTTGTCTGCCCGTCTGCGACCAAAATTTTGAAGCAACGAGAAGAGATGAGGAAGCTGATATTTTCTGGATAGTTTTGGATTGTGGCGTACATGAACCCTATTGATTCTATGTGCTTCCGTATGCCCGTTTGCCTTTTAGAAAGGTTTTTAAAAACTTATGAACTATCTATTGGGGCCCGTTACTGCGACAATGTTTCGTTTTGTTTACTTAGCTACAACATTAACAGCGAAGCGTTAAATTCACTTTCGAAAATAGTGAAAGATCAAATTGCAACTGCAACTGCGTAACTAGATTAGGTATATTTTAAATAGCAAAGAGGCAAAGGAAGTTGAAGATTCAGAAAAATTACGTGAACATTCTAAAAGACCACCTTTGGAATCTAATTCTGCAGTTAGTTTTTCTTTTGCTTTGGCAACAAAACAATTATCGGTTTCAAATTTGATCTGTTGATTTTTATAGACAATAAACTGGAAAAACATTTCTAGCGCGCTACAATTGCTGTTGAATCTCTTTTTTCGGGAGGGATGTGCTCTATCAGGCATGCCGTGATATTTCTACGATTTTTCCTATATGAATGCCTTAATGATAATGAGAGACATTACCTGATTTAATGCTGAAAATTCGTCGGCTTCAATCCAAACCAATATAAAAGACAGTGTCACTTTGTGTGTAATGCTTTTTGAAACATAATATCTCGCAAACGACTAAACCGAATTTGATAAAATTTTCAAGATAGCATTATGATATAATAATAAAACGTTTTAATGTATAGAACTCGAGATCAAAGACCCGAGTTCGACTCTAAGGGATAATTTCCATTTCCAATAAGTTAACACGTAAAATCGGCTTTACAACATGCAGGCTTTCATTCTTTTTTAGATTAAAATTAGAAAGAATTGACGTATGAACTTTGGATGTGAACCATTTTGAAGAAAACATTATAAATGTTCTTATTCTGTTTATAGTTTTCCGTCTAGAGTTCGAAATCGCTCAATTTAAACGTTTAATTCACACAGTTTGAGGAAATCTAGGCATTTTTAAGGGGATGTTGCCTTGCCTACCAATTCAATTGTTAGACCTCGATATCATATTGTTATTTCAATCCTTATGGGTGTAAACGTGCTTTGATTGCTTTTAATACGAGAGAGAGGGAGGGAGGGTAGAAAGGGAGAGAGAGAGAGAGGGTGAGAGAGGGAAGGAGAGGGTTGAGGAAGGTAGAGGGAAAGGGGAGAGGGAAAGAGAGTGGGAGAGGGGGAATGAAGGAGAGAGAAATGACTTTCAATACAATTTATGTTTCTGATGCCAATTTGATCTCCGTAAATAGCTTGAACGATCGAATCTTTACTCCCGTTGATATTTCAACGGGCATTACACTAGTTTCCTTATAATTACTTCTGAATAATAAATCCCCTAAAACGGTTAATCGTATTATCTGTGCCGATTCTTGCATAATTATCCTTAATATAAATCGAAAAATAATAATATCCCTTGCAAAAAGATTTATAAAACTCCTACAGTGATCGCATTAATCAACTATGTATTCCAAATTCGTCATTACTGCCCTAACTAAGGAAACGCTAATTACCACTACGATGTGATTAAAATGATAGGCCTTTTTCGTAAGTTTTATAAATTTACCATTCTATCACTATCATTTGCTAGTAGACGGTGCCTTCATTCTCGGAAGAAAGCAACCCCTAAAAATAATAATTCTAACGATGTAGGATTTTTTCCATTAGCTGTGAGTCACAGCTTGTGACTGAAAAACTATAATCTGGCCCAACTTGAAGACTCTAGGTCATATGTAAGTGCGTCATAATTTTTACCCTCGTATGGGGCAATAATGTGGCAAAGCAGCCACTAAAAATTGCAATTTCAAGAAATTTATATTTTTTCCAATATTTTTTACATATCGCACAAAATTCTGCCAAATTTTAATGATGTAACAACTCTATAAATGCATTTATATTGATTTAATTGTTTAAACTTTATGAATATTTAAATTTCTAGAATCCTGTTTTCATTTTTTTAGCAAATTCTACCGTCCAGCATTGTATTAAATCTAAAAAATACCTAAAACTTTAAATATTTGTTTGAATTTTGGGATTTTTAAAGACCAAAAATATAAACATTTTAGTAATTTTCGATTTTTCTCATCAATCTTGCTGGTAGACCTACCTACATGCTAAATTTCAAGTTTCTGTCTCATGTAAAAGTGCCTCATAATGTGTATCCTCCTGTATCCTATCGTGACGAATGTTTGGTTTACCCTCGAAGTTTTTCTACAAAAATGAATGTTGGTTAACAATCTGATATGATGACTAATATTTTAAAACCCGAAATTTAACATATCAAAATATTCTCTGCCATCAGGGTGAATTTATTTTTTAATCATCAATATTTTTGCAACAATGCGGCAGAATACGGCTGAAATTTGTTTATTTAAATAAAAAATCGAAATATTGCTTCAAATTCCACATCGATTCTGTCCTAGTCGAAATTTCCCCTAACTCAACATCTGGAAGTATGAGTTTTATTGACTATTGGCGCTTTCTCCTTGATCTTATTAATTTCTCCCAATCACTTTCCTACAACCTATTACCTTAAATTAGACTCCCCGACGACGGCGCGTAAAAGCTCAAAAGGCTCGTGGATTAAGATCCCCGATGATGCTATCCTTCTCCCTGTCTTCTTAGCCTTCTGCTGCGCGACGATAGTAAAAGTGCGAAATCCTTGAATAAATGGCCAGAGTGTCTCCGGTAGACCACTTAGGCTTAAGATCGATGCTCTGGATTTGTGAGGTGAGTGATCTTTGGGGTCCCGAAGGTTGATGGCTAATCTTTGGGAGAATGGGAAGGAAGTGGTGGGGAGGAAGAGTTGAGTTTGGAAGTTCAGCCCAGAGAGCGGGGTTATATAGAATGGGTTCGGTTAGAGGCGCCAAATTAACACATTAAGTCCTTCATTATCATCAATCGGAAAGGGTTTTTACAGAGAAATAGATACTTCCACGGCGACAGTCCACCAATATTGAATGGTCGAATTTTATTTTTGTCACGAACTCCTCAAGTAACTGATTTTAAGCAGGCAAAATTTATATAAAAAACACTTACGAGTTGTATGTTTCGGAATATATCTTACAGATTATCCACGGTGAAATTACGTCTGAAATGTCGTCAAGAGTTGAACGTATGAAGAGACCACATGGTCTCTTTTTCGCCCTTAATAAATTCGTTTGTATGTATTTCGGTCTCTCTGTCCTGCTTGGAGCAGAAAAAATGGCTCTTGGTGAAAGTGACATGCAATACCTGGAAAGCTTCGAAATTTGTGCATGAGGAATAATGCTATAAATAAGATGGACGAATAGAGTAAAAAGTAAGTAAAAGTAAGTATTATCAAAACGGTTACCTGAAATATCGATGACGCAAATTACTAGAAATAGAAATTAGATAGGATCAGTCATTTTATGGGTAGAGACTCCATTATGACAGGCGTGATTGAAGGAAATCACGAAGGTAAAACAGAAAGATTTGATGGACTAACTGAAAGGGAAGTAGAGTTATCAAGAATTGAAGAAAGTTACAAAGAATGGAATAACGTGGAGATTGCGTTTCAATAATAATCCTATTTATAAAAGAACACAAATGATAATTCAAGAAAAATCACCTAAAAATACTCGTCTCAGAATCTTCTATAGCCGCAACTAGGTTATAAAAACTATGGTCTAGTGCAGTGGTCTTCAAGGTGGGCGATAGCGCCCACCAGTGGGCGTTTTTGGATTTTTGGTGGGCGTTAAAGAACTCACCAAATGGTATTCTAATTTTTACACTGAAAAATAAAATTCTATAAAAAAGCCTAATGATACGCACACATATTCTGTACAACTATTTTATGTAAAACTATTACAGTTCTTTTGTCGTTAACTATAGTATCATATCATACTATACTAGCGACAATGTATCCATGCTGCGGTAAAATCGAAAGGCCCATGAGGGTGGTCGGAGTCTCTCGCAGAAGTAGCGAAGCGTTTAAGTTTAATTTTATCAAATATATATCATAAATTTTTAAACACTGTTATTACCAATGAGACCATATTCGGTAATCTCATCTAACGACAATCCCACTAGTATTAGGGTTACCATACATCCGGATTTTCTTGAAATTTACCGAGATTTTAGCAAATAAAACCCTTTTTTTCTGGTTATGCCCATCAAAATCTTAACACTATAGACTTAAGCAATTAGATACCTTGATTTTAAAAAATTATACTACATTTTAGGTTTGTCCGGGTTTTATTATCAGAATATGGTAATACTAACTAGTATGTGCCATTTAGGAAAGAAATGCTGAAAAGCGGCCAGTGGTTTAAGATCCCCAATGGGATACCTTCACTCAGATATTTGATACATTATATGGGGAATGCAGCGAAATGTAAGAGAAGCGATATTAAGAGATAAGTATACTCCCTCTTCCCACGGACACTCATTGATTGCAAAAATATTATTTCGGTATTCATTGACAAATTGATTTATTCAGAAAAAACATCCTGCAAAAAGAATTTTACCAGTTTCCGGAACTACACAACATCAAAGATGATCTGACAGCCGAAGACATAGACAAGTTTGCAGATCACCTTTCTGTCATTAGAATTGATATGATGACTCGTTTTCGCGATGTAATAGACTTGAAAGTGGATGCCTGGATGCAGGGCCGGCTCAAGACATTTTGGCGCCCCAAGCAGATTTCAATTATGGCGCCCCATCGATACATAAATTTTACATTAAAATTCGGTAGTTTAGCAGTATAATAGGATATAATTATTTTGAAGTTTTGTGTATTTTTATGATTAAACAGTTTAATAAGAAAACAAGGTTTTATTCACAGAAAAATAAATTTGAAATGTCACAAAGAAATTATAAATTGTGCGATACTTATTTCAATGAAATGAGATTGATTGGAACTATTTCATCGATATACATGTGCACAGATGGGGCTCAATCAAATCAGTCAAATTTTCTGGTGCAGTAAGTTTCATAAAGAAGGCATCGAAAAATTCAACATCGACACATTGCCTTATTCATAGACAAGCACGTGTTGCAAAACGCATAAATGAAGGCAGTGACGGACTTATCTAAAGCCAATTGTACAAATTGCTCTTTGAATGAAATAGAAAGGATGAAATTGAATCTTGATTGAAAAATGCACTTGGGAATCTGTGAATACTGCGAAGGAAGGATGCAGGGGAAAAGGAAGCGACGAAAAGAATAGAATCAAGCCTTATTTTGGAAGTGATCTTAGAAAGACGTTCCGAAAAAAATGATTTAAAAAATGTAGGTCGGGATGAAAAGCGGGCTTTATCGTGAATAAATGAGACTTCAAATTTATGACTGATTACGAACTTCAAGAGCAAGATGAACATGGTCTATTACTTGGAATTATTATAACAAAGGAGAACTTTCGTTACAGAAGCAGCTTACGAATTTGTTACCAATTAAAAATTGAAAATTTAAAACGACCTTCAGGATGAATTTCTTAAAAGGAAATAAAATTGTCCAATACTAGAGTTAATTACCACAAATTTTAAAGAGAAAACCTCTACGTTAAACTGCTTATCAAAGGTTGGTTTAAGAAAGGGTATCAATATCTATATCTATCTATAGTTCACCCTGCAAGCCACCGCAATGGTGTGTGGCAGGGGGTGCAATAGCACCAAGGTAAAGCGCATAATAATGTATAGTATCATTCTACGTCGGCTGATTTCCTTTCGTAACTTCTGTTCTGCTCAGCTATCGTTCTAGGGAAAAACGAGCCTTTATACCTCTCAGTCCTACAGGCTATCTCTCTTATTTTACGAGGATGGTCCGTTCTACCAATATAAGTTGGCGCTCTTATTATTTCTTCGACATCGCTGGAGAATATATGCGTTCTAAATCTTTCGAGAAGTTTTAACCTAGAGCGTGATCGGCGCTCAGCTAGTGATTCCCATCCTAAGTCCTGTATCAAGACTGTAACACTATTGTTTCTATCGTAACAATTTTTGACGAATCTAGCGGCTTTTCGCTGCACTCTTTCTAACTCTGAGATTGATCCTTTCACGTACGGATCCCATATGCTTGACGCGTACTCTAATAGCGGTCTTACTAACGAGAAGTAACATGTCTCTTTGACTTTTTCCACACTTTTACCTACTATGCGTTTGATGAATCCTAGTTTCTGTTTAGCCTTCCCGCATATATTTCGTATGTGCATATCCCACGAGAGGTTGCTTGTTAAAGTAACGCCTAAGTATTTGACGGAATCGGTTAGTTTTAGCTGGACGCCTTCAACAGTGTAATTCGTCGTGTCAATGTTTTTGTTTCCCCAGAATCTCATAAAGGAACACTTTCCTAAGTTCAATTCTAACTGCCACTCTTTACACCACTCGAGAATTGCATTTAAGTCGTCAGAAAGTAATAATTGATCATTAGGACTGTTAATCTCTCTGTAAACTACTGTATCATCCGCGAATAACTTGATTTTACTTTTAATAACCTTATCTAAGTCGTTTATGTATAAAAGGAATAGTAGGGGGCCGATTACACTTCCCTGTGGAACGCCTGAGGCTACGCTGACTGAATCTGATTTAAATCCATCTATAACTACTATTTGTTCACGCTCATTAAGAAAGTCCCTGATCCACTCGATTATCTTTCGATTTATTCCACAGTCATTTAATTTCTTCACTAACTTACTGTGCGGGACTTTATCGAAAGCCTTCTTGAAGTCGAGGAAAACAGCATCTAACTGAGTCTTACGGTCTCCTGATCTTAGTATATCGTGAACGAACAGAGCAAGCTGTGTTTCACAAGATCTCGTCTTCCTGAAGCCATGCTGATATTTACTTAGCAAGTTCTGACTATCTAAGAAGTCCATCACGGAGCTAGCGATAATGTGCTCGAGAACCTTGCAAGATAGAGAGGTAAGCGAAATTGGCCTGTAATTTTCTCTGTCGTCTTTTTCCCCACCTTTGTGTAACGGCGTTATAAAGGCTAATTTCCATTCCTTAGGTACAACGCCATGACTAAGTGACTTATTGAAAACTATTTCGAGATAAGGTGCTATTTCCAGTGCTAACTCTTTGAATACTCTAGCTGGTATCTCTTCTGGACCCGGAGATTTATTTGACTTGATATTTTTAAGCTGTTGAGCTATCCCTTTCGCTAATATGACTATATCGTTCATTTTTTCCTTGCCTGGTTCGGGCGCCACGACCTTCGCTCTCACGTCTTCGGTAGTAAATACGCTCTGAAAAAATAAGTTTAACAAATTTCCTTTATCTGTGCTATCGCTAACTACCTCTCCTTGGTCGTTTATTAACGGGGCTACGGTTGGGCGTCGACCTTGAACTTCTCTAACGTATGACCAAAAGCATTTGGGATTTTCACTTAGATGTTCACTAAGAGTCTTTTTCTTGAAGTCTGTTAGTGCTTTGCGCATAACCTTTTTGGTCTTAGTCCGACAATCTCTGTACTTAAGTGAAATTGAAATTACTTCCTCCGGTGACTTACAGTTATTGATGCGTTTAAATTTCGAGTGAAGCTTTCTTTGGTGTCTGAGGGGGCATCTAACCTGCCGATTATACCACCTTGGTTCCCCATTATCGCTAATAAATTTACTTGGTATATACGTATTAATACCAATTCTAATTTCTGATAGAAATGCTTTCCAAGTTTCCTCAACGTTTTTTGTGCTTGTCGATTTGCTGAAATCGCCGTAATCCTTGATGAGTTTCTCTTTGAAATCCTCAAAGTTAGCATTTTTATACATGTACACTTTCCGCTTAGGCTTGCGATATTTTGCGACAGTTATATCCAAAAGTACTCGAACTGATTGGTGATCACTGATTCCTTCTTCAACAGTTACTTCGGAAACACGCTCGGGGATGTTAACTGCTAGTAAGTCTAATATATTGTTCGCTCTCGTAGGTTTTTTGACTACCTGGATGAGGGAATGTTTATTGAAGATCTCTATTAGCGCTTCGCATGACTCGCGATTCCTACCGGATGGTATGAAGCTACAACTTTGCCAATTTATCGAGGGTAGATTGAAGTCTCCTCCTACTATGATAATGCTTTTACTATTCTTCTTCATTAGTGAATTTATTTCAGCCTCTAGATCGTATATTTCTTCTGCGTTTGAAGCTGGCGGTCTATAATATGCACATACATGAATGTTTCCCAAACCTTCACTGTTTATAGTACACCAAGTGCTTTCAATATTGTTTACAGCAAACTTGACCGGAGAACTTATAGCAACAAACTTATTTGAATTAAACTAAAATATAATTTAACCATACAACGTGAAAGATGTACCTATATAAAAAGATCGAATAAAAATATGTATATACTAACTTCCTGGTTTAGAAAATCTTCGTTGATCGTAGACTAGGTATAGCTCCAACCTCAGGGTGAAACACCCGCTTTTATCATTGCGAAAAATAATATTTACACTAAATATTGACGTCTCTTCTTGAGTAAAGACAAAAACATATCAATTATGCCCAAGGAAAACTAACCTGCAATAACTTGATAACACCACTCGACTGACGTTTCCACAACGATGGGCGTATTGGAACAAATGCGGACAAATACTTCTTTTTCGATGTCATCAATGCAAAATGCGAGAGAGGAGGAAATGTTGAAGGAGAAGGGGTTGAAAACAGTGGTGTGAGAATATGTACCCTGTCCTCACACACCCTAACACAGCGTAGCAATTACTAAGGATCAGTAAAAGAAACCCAAAAGATACGTATTTCGTCCTCAAACAAGAGCCGCAACCAATCAACCGAGAATTTCACATGTGCCTGAATAAGTGCACGTGGAAACAAAGAGGAACCGCAGGAGGGAGGGTCTTTGGATATTCCGTATCCTCCTCGGACTTTGTAAAGATTTCCTTGCTCTTGGACACCCTTGCAAATGTCTACCGTTGGCCAACTTCTGATGAGATTGCAGAGGCTATATAGTAAGGCGGGGACGATGCCAAGGCATGACCTTTCTCCCTCTCCCCTCCAACCTAATGGAATGCTTCTCTCTTCAGGCCTTTGGTACAAGGGATGCATTGCACCCGGACAGAAACCCTCGGGGGCGGCAAATCACAGAGGGAATCAGCTAAAAATATTAGGGGCGGTGAGAACTGCTTTCACCCGGTCGGCAAAGATCCCCGGCATGTAACAGCAATAAAATGTTAGAAAAACCACATCCAGCCATCTGTATTCGGTAGATTTCTCGGAAGCCGCTTTCGGAAATACTATTTTACTATTTGGAGTAGAGCTGCCCCTGAACATTCATTTCAAGTCACATGTTCACATTTATTCGCCAGCTGTAGACACTAAACATTTCAATGGAAAACCAAATGAAAAAACTAAATTAAGGTATTTTCCAAAAATTTCTGTCAAGAAAATTTGGCGCCCCTAAAATTCAGCGCCCCAAGCGGTCGCTTGGTCTGCTTGTATTGTTGGGCCGGCCCTGCCTGGATGGTGACTCCATTCATCACATATGTGTGTGATGTGGATATTGAATACCAAGAGGAGATAATAGAATTAATTCATTATGATGAGTGTAAAGCCAATTTCAACCAAGGTGGATATGTACAACTTTGGCAGAACAAGAAAATACCCTCTTTGTGGAAGAAAATATCGTTGCTCTTGTTAGCTTTCCCAACTTCATATGTAGTCGAGGGACCCCCCCCCCCCCCCCCCCTCCCCGTAAATTATTCTTTGCCGAAACCCTCAATAAGCCACTGGGTGGGCGGTGAACTTATTTCAAAGTACAACATATGGTAAAAGTGGGCGGTGACTCAAAAAAGGTTGAAGACCACTGGTCTAGTGTTTCATAACCTTTTTGAGAAAGTCTCGAATTTTTCAGTCATAATACGAGCTCGATAATTTTGTGTTGAATTAATGATAATGATGGTCTAACTGAATACTTTCAAAGCAATGCAGTACGCATCAAGAACTTCTTTAGCCGATAATTATTATTCGATATAAATCCATGTTTTTTTTATCAAAGATAAAACTAATATTGACGGTATCCCCCGGTAAGTAAACAATCGAACGTTTAGAACACCATTTACAGGCCCGAAAACGCCCTCTACCCGAAACAAGGGTAGTGTTCAATTCCGCGTCCGAAAACTAACCTTGGTATGGGGTGTGACATCAAGGTTTGGGGAGAAGCACTTGATTAAGCCGCGGAAGAGAATTTAACCTCCTCCCACAAAAAGTCCCTTTACCTTCCCAAAACTCATTACCAATTCTCACGAGGGATAGGTGGAAGGAAGAGAGAGAGAGAGAGAGGGAGAGAGAGATACGAAGGCCGAGGATGGGGAAAGTGAGAGGCGAAGAAACAGGGAGGAAGAAAAATAAGGAGAAATAATAAAAATTGGGAGGGAGAAAGATTACGAAAGGGAGAAATATATAAACAGAGAGCAAAGACTGGCATAAAAAGAGAAAGAAAATAGAACAGAGTAAGGGATAAAGAAAATAGTAAGCGTAAAGAATGGATGAAAGTGTCTTGGGGGGGGGGTGGGGGGGGGTGGGGGGAGACAGAAAAACCGGTAGGGAATAATGGAGAACCCGGAAAATAAGAAAAATGGATACAGGCAAAGATTAAAACAGTATGATATATCAACAAGGATTATATTATCTGGGATACATTAAACAAATGCGAGATTCCTTAATATATACTGTTAAACCATTTAGCTTCTATATACGCGCAAAGGCAACAGGGATGTCAAACTGACGGCTCTTTTGGTGCCTTACTGCGGCCAGAATGCGAATTTGGTCTCGATTACATCGTTCAGATTTTTATATAAATACTTCATTTTTATATAAATACTTCATTTCTGTGGAAATTAGACAATATTTTTCGTAACCAGTGAGGCATAATAACAATTCTATCTTCTAAAAATCAATTTTTCCAACTCTGGCGCTCATTTAAAATTTTTTAATCCTAATGCGGCATTTCCATAAGGTAAGTCGCGTCAATGCGGCCCTGACACCAATTATAGTTTGAAATGCCAGCTGTTGGCAAAATGAATCGCTAAAAGAACTCTTTTTGCATTCAGGGATAGCTGTTCTTCAAGTAAAATTCGAATTTATCCATGGCGAAAATGAAATCTCACTTAAAATCGTTTACGAGAAAGCAATAAATTAACAAACTTGTGCCATTCAAATAAATAGTTTTCGACAAATGTTCTCCGTCTATATAAGTGGTTTCCAAACTGGGGGGCGCGTTGGGCAGGTCAGGGTGGCGCAAAAATACTTCACATTGTATTTACTGTCGTTTTAGCCGTCAAAATCGTGAGACCTACAATATGCAGTAGCCGAATTCCAGCTCTCAAGTGGCTAAAGCGTAGGTATAATTTCCCATATATACCTACCTATAACATATAAGGGGACGCAAGGACATTTTTCTTAGTTGAAGGGGGGCGCGGGTTTGTGAAGTTTGGAAACCGCTGGTCTATATGGTCGAGTCTTGTAACAGAGAGGGAGAGAGCGCATGCGATGAAGAGTGGGATAAAGGAAGAGGAAGGAGAAGTAAGCCAGTGTTAATGGGAATGGAAAAAGAAAGAACGAAAGAAGACAGAGAGAGAGAGATTTGGGATGTAGGATGATGGTTAGATACCCTCACTTGACGGCTACTGCGGAAGGCAAAGGCCCATCGAGGGACGATGGGATACGTCGTGTTTACAGTTGTTCGGAATGGGACGGAGGAGATGAGCTCTTTGCAACTTAGGAGTGAATGGATCTTCCCCCATCAAACTCCCCTCCCCCTTAAAACGGTCCCGATGAGAGGCGTAAGGCGTTAGAGAAAGTTTCGTATTAGAGCCGAGGGTAATCCTAAAGCCGGCGGTGATTGCATCGTATGGAAAAGACCGAGGATAGAGAGAGAGAGGAAAAAAAGACGGGAATTTTATAAGTTGAGAATTAGAGGAAATAAAATTCGAGCGAAGAGAAAGGGAATTTTGAGGGAACAGGGAAAAGTTAATTTTTTATACGGTTGGCGAAAAGAAGAAAACACTTTCTCTAAAAAGATTTTATGTAAAAAATTTTGTTTGCTATTACGAACATGCGGCATGTTGTATATGTACGATACGTTCATTATTAAACTAACTAACTATGGTCGATCAATAATTTTTTACACCGGTTAATTTCCATTTTAACCATATTATTTCCAATGGTTTTACCTACGTAGAGAATCTATAGACCATTAAACTTGAGGGTGAATCGAACACTCATTTTTCCACTGATTATCCATCAATAATATGTTGATCATTAAATATTTATTTCAACATAAATATCTCATGGCTGAAAATTGAACGCAGGGAATAGCTGCGATGAAGAATCAACTAAGTTTAAGAGGAAACCTCATAATTTACTGGTACTCGTCAGCATATTAACTGTGTTCAAAGAACTTTACCGGGACAAATACAAGGAAACCAGTTAAATTATTTTAATTAGATTTTTCACTGACGGAGTACATCTACATGTATCTATTCCTGCAGTATAAGTTAAAAGGTAGAGGGGTAGTAAGCGTGTTTAGCTCCCAATGATAAGGTCGCCGGTTAGAATCTTGCCGAGCGTATGGTCCAATGTGTTCGTCTTTGTTATTGTTATTGCGCTCATTACAAAGACCATAAAGTGCTGTTTATGACCTTGTAAAAGATAATAAAAAATTTAAAAACAGCTTTGTTTTAAACTCGAGGTCTGGTCTCTCATCAGTAGTTAAAGCTTCGCATTTTCTCTAAGTAAACATAGTAAGTAGAATAAACAATCAAAACTTTGCGTTGCCCTACACCAGGTGTCTCAAACTCGCGGCCCGCGCGATGCATTTGTGCGGCCCGCGAAGCAATTTACTTTATACTACGCGACCCGAACTCAAATATATTTCTTATAAAATATTTCACGCAAATATTTCTAAATAATATAATAAGTGTATTAAATCATTCCTATTTATATCAGCCTACAGGGTTGAGTTACTGAAGAATGTTTATCCCACTGCCAGCGAGTTTCTTCCGTATCAGGGCAACCCTCGAAGTTAAATTTAGCATTTTTGTGATGACTGCGTAATAGAGCTATTTCTCTCTTGTGGAAAGGGAGAGTGAATATAATACCAAGAATACGAAAAGGTGTGAAGATTGGGAAAGTAATGAATGTGGCCCGCGGATCGTCAGAGAGCCGTCATGAGGCCTGCACACCGATGCGAGTTTGAGACCCCTGCCCTACACCTTTCATATAATTCAGGCAACATCGCCTTAATGCTTACCGCTACAATAGGGCATTTTTTCAGAGACACGCGCCGGGACAATAAACATCCGTTACGTGATTGGTCCCCGCCCTTGTCCCGCAATCATCCCCGAGCAATTCACTGGCGGTCGCCGCGCGCGCGTAGAGCAAACGCATCAATTCGCGGGATTAAATCACGGCGCTTCCGTGATCGGACATCCCTCCCCCCATTCTCCCCCGCCCCTCACCATCCCGTGTTTGTCGCAGTGCACGTGGCGTTTGATTGTAGAGTAACCGGGAAACTGGGAGCAAGCTTGAGTTAACAAGGAATCGTGACAAGAGATAGGAGGGGAGAAAGAACTGATTGAATGGGGATCGAGAGAAAATGGGGAAAGGGAGTGCTTGTTGGTAGCTTGAAATGGTGGGATGGGAGAGAGAGCTGAAGGAGAACCAGCCAATGGGGAGACCGTTGGGTTTAGTGGCAAGAGACTGTTTGAGATAGGACTAGAAATTTTTACTATAACAAGAACAAAAGGAGTAGGTTGTAGAGGACGATAAATCACTATTTGTAACATAGTCCAAAGGAGAATGAGTTTAAAAAAATTATATTTATCAGAAATCAACAGCTGGTAGCTTCAAACGCAAAGCGCTAAATGTTTCCCGACAGCTTAATTAGCATATACGTGTTGAATAGATGATCTTATTCAATCCTGCAACCATAGAGCTGTTCGGTGAAATAGGAACTTTAGCTAGCAACCTATATAATGCGTTGCATTTAACCGATACAGAGAGCTTGACTACGCATTTAAAAGTATTTTCTTTTATACCTTGCTCATTTCCTAAACATATCATTCGTGGGCACCGTTTGGAGTCATTTTAAAGAAACGTGAGTCTCGCAAAGCTCAAGTTCATGTATAATGTTTTAATAAAATATATTCCAAGACGTTGAGCCAAATTTGAGAAATTCAAATATGGCGAAAATAGCTAATTAATAGTTTCAGAAATCGAAAAAAATATTCAACTGAAGGCATGGTTAAAAAATAACCTTCCAATTTCAATTTGGAAGTAGTTCCTAGAACATTACATTCACAACTGCTATGTTCGCAAAGTAATTTCAATTCATCTTCCTCTACGTTCATTCACTGATTTTTTTTATCCTGGTTCATATTAGAATAATAAAAAGTTGGAATTTAGCTGTTATGATTATTGTAACTTTAGAATATTTATCGTAGACAAAATAATACTGATTACCTAATCAAGTAAGGTTGACAAGCATATATTTCATGGCATATGATAAAATAACAACTAACACAAATATCACACCGCATATTCGAACCCAATACAACAGAGACAAAAGAGAAGAAAGAAAGAGAAAATAATATAATGTGTATAAGAGATCTGTGTATTTATAATGAAATCATTAGGCTAAAATATAGCATATTCATAGGCAATGTTCACTAATTCTCTAAAGTAGCATCTCCAACGTGAACCCTTTTGCTGCCTGCCTCTAAAGAAGTTCTCCCACTCCTGTAGTAAAGTACATTTATAAAGGTAGATACAGAAGGGAGGGAAAGAGAAGAGAAACAATGTCGCTAAACCCACGAACGGTCCGGCATTTTCCTCAAATGAACACCGGCACGACGACCGGAAATTAAAAAAAAAAATCGAAACGACAAAAGAGAAGAGGACGACCGTCAAGACACTCCATCACCCATTCGCAATCATGCCATCTAGCTGGATTTTCCGCAATGGCGATTCATTTTTAAAGCTCGCCTTTATTTTTATTTATTTTTTTCACAAAAGCGCGTAACTATGGGACGATCGGGAGACATAAATCGCAAGGGCACGCATCTGCTGGATACCATCCAATGGTCGGGGGGTGGGGAAAAAACCAATGCGCGGAAAAAAATTAAGTCGTCGGGAGGTGGGGGAGGAGAACCGAGGGAAAAAAAAACATTCGCGGAAACGATCGATGGCGGAAAAATAAAAGAAAATTTCGGAGCGACCAAACAAAAGCGGGAGGTAACAACGCGTTCGAAATTGGGGCTAGCCGCATTGTTCGCTTTACGAGGATTCTGGGCGGTAAATCACCCAATCAGGCCAACAACATGGAGCCCAAGTCCTTCCTCCTCCAACACTGCACGTAGCGAGTTAACCCTATACCCCTTTTATTTCCTATACTGCTTTCCCCATCCCATTCGGCCCACCTATTTTCCCTCTGCAGTCCATCCCGATGGCGTACAATACCATAGGAAACGGCAGATAAAAAGCGCAATGAGGCCATTACGAAAAAACTTACAAGAAAAAAAAAACACGACCGAACAGGCGAGCGGTGCATCCATTTCGCGGAGTCCCCGAGAGAGGGAGTTCGCGGGGCGCATCAACGCCAGATTTTAATCCGAGTAGATTACTTCCGAATGACAGAAGAAGGGAGGAGTGCGCAAGAGTTTTATGTTTCCTGGAGCTTTTCTGTTCGGATTTCAGATTATTTTTATTTACGGATCGGAAAGAATGGAGCCGTGTAACTTTGTTTTTTTTGAATGACAAAAAGAGGAAAGAAAATGGAGACGGGTTGCGGGACGCGAGCGTTAAAAAAGTGAGGTTCGTTCTTCGTTTATAAAACTTCATCCGTCCTGTTGCAATTTGAAATAGGATGTTTTTTTATGCGCGAGATAGTGACGATGGACGTTTCGTGAACTAAAAGCTTCGGATGATTGCCGCTGCCGCTGGTGGCGCTAATAGTAGACCTAACACTACAACCATCACCGAGAGGAAAGTTTTTGCGTTTGACAGATCATATAGTCCGAAGAGATGGACTTTCATCACTTCATTCGCGAAATCTGATCAGTCTGAAGTCTCATTCATGGCAGTTTTAGAGGTTATTAAAAGACTTAGAAGGTCCAAAACGAAGACCGGTTAACTGATTGCACTCAGAGTAAAAATTTAATGGGATTTTTTCGAAGCGAAGTAAAAAAAAGTCAATCTTGATTCGTTTTAAAAGACATGAAAGCGAGGTTGCGCATTCCGGAGCAGATTCACGTGTGAACGCTGCATTCAACATATAAAACTTAAGTAACATTTAACGTTTCATATATGTATATTCATCTTGGAACCATGAGGAAAATATTAACTGGCTAAAATAATCCTCTAATAATGACTTTTCGTTAAATCGAATTCAATACCATTAGAGTTCACGAGAGGTCGAAGCGTAGCACAACACTTGTGTCCAACAACGAACTAAAATTTTAAAGACATTTAAGAAAGACGACGGCGAAAAATCTCGAAATAGTTGAACTCATAGCTTGACCTTTCACCTCGACTCAGACCCTTTTTTATACGGAACCATAAATTTTATTTTCCTAAAAAAGCTCACGGAGGCAGTCCCGCCCTATTACGGCAATAAATTACGCTGGATGGGAATAAAATAACCGCGCTGCAAAATTGCAAAAACTTCCCATCGTCCATGACTCAAAAAAAAAAAAACCTCGCCTAAAAAAAGACGGAGAAGGAAGACACACACACACACACACCGCACCGGGGCGCAATATCAGTAAATTGAGTTCGTATGCAAATACGACAAAGGAGCAAAAGAAAATAAACGGCGGCGGAGGTTCTGTTGCTAAGAGACGCGGAACACAATGGCGCAGGGGTGTTTTTTTTAGGGTCGTAAAAGGGTTCGGGCATAAATAATATAAAAAAAAGAGAGGAGGGCGCAGGTCATTCTCCAATCCGCTTCCCATCCGCGAAAACGGACACTCGAAAAGAACTCGGAGACTTTTGTCTTTTGTCACCATTCCGTTTGTCTCCACTCTCCCTCGCGAACGGAGGGAGAAAAAAATAGACGATCGGAAAGCGAGAGAACATTCTGAGCTGGGAAATAAAATGTATATCCGACAACGGGGAACAATACCTCCTTAATCTCGTGTCGCTATTTTTTTTAACGACTAAATGCTACCAAAGTTAGAATTCTAAATTAAAAATTCGAAATTAAAATTTTCTTGTGTTACTGTTCCGCGTTGCTTCAAAAATCCATTTCAATTGCGCTTTCGAAAAAATGTACCGTTTGTAATAAGTATATGCGCCATGTTAAAAAGATACACGATTAAAGAAATGTCTATTTATTCAGAGCTTTCTATCGCTCTGTGTTCCAATTAATAATGTTTTTTTATTTATTTTTAACTACCTATATCATAAACAGCACTCGATCACTTTCATGGCGAAGGTCTAAAAAAATAACAGACACGGCCACGTTCGACTATCCCCTCGTCGTGATTCGAACCGTCAATATCTACGTTGATATCCAAACACGCTCCATACTCCTCTATCAAGGTATCTGGCAAATATACTGTTTACTCGTGAAGAAAGATAAAGCGAATTTCACTATGAGAATGAGAAAACGATTGATTTGTTATATTGGCGTTCTTTCTTTTTTTGCTTATATCCACCTCTATCTATTTGATCACTTTTCTTTGTATTTCCATTGTTTTGTTCGTTAAATAGCACCTATAGATAATATCATATTAGACAATAACAACAGAGATAGCAATTTCTATAACAAACAAAAAATCCTAGGCAACTTTTAAACTTTAGTGAAATTGAAATAATGAAATGCAGAAATACGTACCTATCAGACAAATTTATAAAGCTCAATTTTAAATGTTTTACTGCTATTGTTTCCATTATTTCTGTTACTTACATTGTTTCTGTTATTGTCACTATTGTAAGTAATGCCATTTCTTTTCAATATACTCTCTGCTTTCATTGTAGTAATTTTACTGTTATAATGTCAGTAGTACGTTTCATTAAGTGTCCTAAAATTTAATTTCCTAACTAAATACCGTGGTAATGATGCCGACAGCAGAAAGGAAAGCGAACCGCGTTTTGTGTGAGACAGAATTAAAATCTGTTATACCAATAGAAGTAAATTAGAATTTGTTACGGCAAAGAACCACTTACTGCTAACTCCATTCTGAATTGGTTTACAAAGTTTGAAGAGATAGGAGCAACTCATGATCGAAAACGTACTGGCATCAAATATGAAAATAACAACGGCACCACAAGTAAACAAACACGGAAACGATGACGATAAAGAAACAGGAAATAATCCGAGAACAAAATCGAAAAATGAAATAGCGGAAACGAGTTACCGCTTCCGTCCAACTGATCCAATACCGATTGAAGTTCTATCTATTTCCCCACCGATTATACCAAATCCTTATCCATTAACCTCATTTTTGACGCCCTGAATTTCAATTTTTTTCAGACGTACTTAGGCCAGCATTCACCAAATCCACGGACGATTTTTCACAACGTTTAAGTAGAGAAGGCACTGAATACTTCTAAGTTCTAAGACACGAGGTTAGAAGGAAAAGAAGCTCCGTCCCAAAAAGTTTATACTATTCACGCAGAAAAACTGCCCAAACTTGAAATTAAGGAAATATCAGAAAATCGAAGCCACAGTAATAAAAAATACATTGTACTGGACTTTCTTCTTGAAACTCCCCCATTCTCCCCTCTGGGAAAGGGAGAGAGAGAGGAGAAGGTTGGAGAAATCGGAAGAACTGGACGAGTTCGGAGAGGAACTCGTTGATTGAATTGCTATGCAAAAGACTATCCGAAGCTCTCGATTCCCTTCCCTTCCTCCTTCCCGAACCCTAATTTTATTATAACTGTGGAAAGAAAGGAGCTGGGAAGATTCAAATTTTCCGTCGCCGATTTTGGATCCTGTAGGAGGGGTTGGAAAATTTAAAAAACTTTTGTGAATCTTGATATGGATCGAAAGGAGAACGTCGTATATGCAGTTCCAGAATTTTTTTAAAGGGCGAATGGAAATAGAAAAGTGACGAAGTCGATGGTTTTTGACAGATTCCACGAGGCTAAAAGAACGAGTAATAGAATCGGGTTAAATAGATAATATTCGACCTTATAGCAAAAATTTTACGCGTTAAAGACAATACATACGCTATTTTATTCGGATATCTGAAATAGAGCACAAAATTTTTTGAAGCAATAAAGTGACTAAATTTCTAATATTGGAAAAATCTTTAAAAAACATTTACTCGTTCTAAAATTATATATACGTGGTCTTTGTTAATAAAATTGTAATTTTAATTGATAACTAAAAGATTTCCAGGTTTTTTTTCGTTTACGCGTGTAATGCTTAATATCTTTAAATATATTTAAACATTATTTTCAAAATTACAGACGAATAACTTTCTGAGACGGGAAATAAAAATGGATCAAGTATGAAATCAAAAGAAAGCATTAGTGCATTTCAACGTCGTTAACGTAACATGCTGACTAAAACTAAAGATGAGAGCGGCATTATATTGATATAAATAAAATAATTTTGTGTGTAACAATTGTTAGCATACGTACACTGATCGTAACTGAACATTCAGATGTACAAATAGTATTAAAAATATGGTCACATACAATGAAAATCACTTGCAATTCTAGCAACACGTGAATAAATGACTACAATTATAATTTCCCGGACACGCTTAAAACTAATCCATTTCGAATATGAAGGCATGGTTCGTGCCTTCTCATATTGGCTATGGATTAAAATTTAGAGAGAAATTCATTTTAAATGAGCTTATGTGCGAGTTAAAAATATAAAAAATAAAGTATTCGTATCTTAACTCGCTGAAAAACACAGATGTTGAAATGTCTTTATACAAAATGTGTAATCTATTTAACAGTTCCTAAATTATAAAGCCCTAGGCAAAGTTTTAAAAAAAACTCTTAAACAGAGTAAGTGCCAAATAGTGTTTTCGATTACTTTTCAGATAAGGGGTTAATACCGACCTAACGACTTCGCTGCATCTCGCACGCTACATAACAAACGCGGCAGATATAAAACAGCACCGATATAAGAAATCTGATCCGACATAGTATGCAGGTTAGCAGGTTATGTTTTGAATTGACACCGCTAGTATTGCCTGTTCTTAGATATTAATATATACTAACTGTACCCGCGTAATGTTAGCGCGGATTTTTTTCAATTAAGTTCTTGATATTAATGTGAATCAACTAATGGTGCAAATGATACCCCAACAGAAAACTATTCTATTAACGACGTATTTTACATTATTATTGCATTATTGAAACATCTCCCTTCTCCCTCTCTCTCTCCCCCTCCATCTCTCTCCCCTCCCTCGCTCTCTCCCCTCTCTCGCTCTCTCCCCTCCCTCCCCTCCCCTCTCTCTCTCCCCTCTCTCTCTCCCCTCCCTCTCTCTCTCCCCTCCCTCTCTCTCTCCCCTCCCTCGCTCTCTCCCCTCCCTCTCTCTCACCCCTCCCTCTCTCCCTATCCCCCCACTTTGTCTCTCCCATTTCCCCTCTCTCCTTTTTCCCTCTCCCCTTCCCGCCCTCCATCCCCCTCTCTTCTTTTCCCCTTACCATCTTCTTCATTTAAACTACTTATAAAACACGTTAATTTAACTCTCGTAAGCTAAATGCGGGTTTACAACAATATCACTTTCGAGCATGACAATGTCCGTCGTCAAGGTATTTAACGATAAAATGGCAAATTTAGTGCAAATTATGTGCATTTAACTTAAAGTGCGGGCGATTTCAAATCGTAATAAGGAATACGATAAGAATAAGAATCCCCGAAAACGAACCAGGTCCAAGGCTCGCATGCCAACATTTCGAATTTATATGAGCCTGCACGCCGAAAAGTCGAGTTTTACGTGTTATCATATGGAAAACATAAATGATTTCTAACAATAAGATTCGAACCCGGAACTGAAATCCATTACAATTCACTTTTTAGTCGCTAACAGCGAACGATGCTTGTGTGTGTGTCCTGCCACGCATGCACAACTTAGTAGAAAAATCGGTAAAACATACATTGTACAAAATTTCTCATATACTAATGCGTCGTTTAGTTATATTTTGAAAAATATGATCTATGTAGAATCGTTATAAACATCAACTTCAATAACTATATGAAATTTGATGAAAATCGTATACGCCGTTTTTCCGAAAATCCAATTGTTGTTAAAGTTGCCCAAGAATAAACTAGCCTTATATTAATTTTTTGAGAAATATGACCTATGTAGTATTATTGAAGACGTAAACTCAAGTAACTGTACTAAATTTGGTCAAAATATTTATAGTCGTTTTTGAGAAAATCAAATTGTTGTTAAAGATGCCTAGAATAAATTAGCCTTATATTCATTTCTTTGGGAAATATGATATATGTATGACAGTATTATTGACGACGTAAGCTCAAGAACTTTACGAAATTTGATCAAAATCGTTGTAGCCGCTTTTGAAAAAATCAAATGTTGTTAAAAATGCGTAGAATAAACTTCCTTTAATTAATTATTGAGCAATGTCAACCATTTCTTCATAGCTTCTACTCTATATGATAAAATGCCTAAGTGCGAGATTTCATTCATCTTCGCTCTACCGTTTAGGCTCTAGAATCAGTAACAGACAGACGGCATTGCGAAAACCAATTTTTCGGATTCAGGTACCCCTAAAACGTATATTTCCGTAAAAATCTCAAGGTCGAATTTTTTCGCGATAACACTACCAATATACTTCGTATATGAGAAAGTAAAAATCCATATCGGGAACAATAACATACGCATGCAGAATGCTCTCCCTCAGCCTATGCATTAATTTCCATTTAGTTACTATGTATTCCACTTATTCCATAGATATATGCTTGGGAAAATTCGTATTTGCATGTCGTAGGCAATAAGATGGCATCGAACAGCAATGTAATAGCAGAGACTGCTGCTTTTAAAGAACAGATAAATCCAATTCATAATTTTATGCTAATATGTAGACATTAAAACAGGATTTTCCATGCCAATATTTTATAGAAATTTAAGCGAAAATGTTATCCGAAGCGCGTAAGAAAGCTGTTAAATCAATAGAGACACTATAGCCACCCAAACCCCTAATTTTGTATTCAACGCGAATATTTTGCGCAAAGTTTCATAGCAGACTATATATGGAATCCGTTTTTCCTTAATTAAAACGATAATGAACGAGCAATCGCGCATTTGTACAGGTAGACACGGTATCCAGTAGTTTTTACGTCACCGATCAAAAAGCACTCTTAATTAGAGCAAATATGCGTCTCGTGATGAGCGCAAATTGCAAAAAAACATTTCCCTATCTGAAGAGATACAAATTTATTACCCAGTCCCCGAAAAAAAAAAGTTAAATCCACCAACCACATCGCCGATATGATAAATATACATCGAAACACGAAGAAAAACCGCGCACTTTTTAGGCGCGTTTCGCTTCCAGCGTGAGTGCCTATTATCGTCAGTCTGTCCATCTGTCTGTCAGTCCGTCCGTCTGTCCGTCCGTCCGTCCGCATGTTCGTTCTCGAACTCTACCGAACGGATTTTCATGAAATTTGATATTAAGGACTTTCAATCAAATATAATAAGAAAATCGCAAAAATGAATCATGTACGCCAATCAGGAGTACCACTTTACTGGTGACAAAAAATTAAATTTCCGTCATATCTCGTAAAGTATTAGTCATATCAAAATATTTTTCAAATAAACGTAGAACTAGTAATTTCCTTTCCTATATATTTTTATCGTAGGAGTAGCCGTTATCGAGAAAATCAAACAAAAATGTCTTAATTCGAACTGAAATTTTCTTGCATGGTTACTTCTTCATTGTTGCTAACATAAACAATCTCACAAACAAACGTTAAATTTCCTTACGTGTGCATGTAATATTGTTAAATAGGAAGAAAATGGATTATTTATGATGAAGGAAAGAACTTCTAAACGCAATTTCCCTTACGTACAGGTACATAATTTCTTTCTAATACTCCACTGCACGAAACGCGCCCATTTGTGATACTTTGTACACTTTCCTAAATTGTTTGTAGAATATTTTC